>JAWLRI010000906.1:5930383-5964281 GCA_034781795.1 Crypturellus tataupa | reverse complement strand
GGCGGCGCCGGTGCCGCGGAGCCACGGCCTCCGCGCGGGGCTGCAGGGGCCCGGGAGCCAGAGCCCCGCCGTGCGCTGCCCCGCACGGGATGGCGGGCGGCCCGCAGGGTCCCCGCGGCGGGGGGACGCGACCTCCCCGCCGCGGGGCTGCCAGTGCCAGAGCCAAAGCGCCTCCCGGGACACCCCGTTCCGTGACACCCGTTCCCGTCCTATAGCTCTAGTGTAAAGTAAGAACACTGATTTTTTTTTTTTTTCCAAAAAAATGTAATTTAGAGACAAAAATTCCCACCACCTCATTCCAATAACGGCTGAAACTCAAGACCGAGAGAGTTCTGTGAAGCTTCCATCCCTTCTCATGGTTTTACCACGGGCGGGTACGATCTGTTCCATGAAATCCGTGTCTTCACTGTGAAGTGAACTACACCGTGAGGTAAAACATGTTTGCTGTCTGATGGGAACAGCTTTACATACTGTACTAACAGAACCAGTGGAGACACGGAGTTTATGGAATAGATCGTATTAGGGATTTAAGATCAAATTATATTTTACTTCATAGTGTTATTAATTTGATCTTAAATCCCTAATTTTTATTAACACCCTGACTTGGGAAAAGAAAGTACCTGGAAGCGGAAATTTGAAAATCTTTTTAAAAGAGGGTGTTCAGTGTTCAAGTGAAACAGAAACGAAACAGCAGGAGCCATTTAGCATTTCATTTTAAATCATCATCAACACCTCTCCAAAGCATTCCTTTCTTTTGGGTCAAACTCGGCTCCTGCCGAGCAAAGATACCTTTCAGAATGAGAAACTTAAGACAAAGCGCAGTTTTCTGCTGTGCCAGATCTTCTCAGGTGCGGAAATTTCTTGGCTGTGCCTTGAATTAGAAGCGGAACATGGGAAGCATTGATAACACAGGCGAGTGGTTGGTTCTGGTTATAGATTGTTTTCCTCCTTCATCTACTAATTCCAGTTCTGCATTTTAGTGAATTTATTCTTTCTGCCATTTTTCACAGTTGTTGCCTTAGAATGAAATATTTTATATCAGAAGTGAGTCATATGGCCTGCCATCTGCTTCCTCAACCCTGAAGTGCATCGAAGTATATTGTATACTTAGCCTCCAAATTTGACCTCAGTTTAAACCGAAATGAGAGCTTTATCCATTTAGGCTTGTTCTAATAGGCGACCATTGCATTTTGCAGGCACCTTTGTCCTTCTATGTAGTTACTGAGCAGTTAGCACTGGGGAAATGTTCATCTCTCCCTCTATTTCTGATCCTGTGCTAAACCAGACAGCAGTGGGATGATGTCGATAATGCCCTTTTGATGTGTTCTCTGTGAGTGGGACAGATTCCATTTGTGTTTCAACCAGTGAAGAGAACATTATGTTCTGCATTTCGGTTATTCAGCCGAGGTGGTACAGGACAGGACATGCTGATTTGTACCCTAAGTACCGTCATCTCTTCAATGCACATTAATGTTAAAATGGCCTATAAAACAAGACCCTTTTTTACCCATTCAGTTGCGTGGGACAGCAAGGCTGGGTCTTTCCACTGCTGTCTGCTCTGTTCATGGAAGCTCTGCACACTCTGTTTCTCACACTGCAGATTATTTAAACATTCCCAAGGCGTATTCGGAGCATAGCCACTCCCTTCAGACTTTGCGCAGAGTGAATCTTCTTCAGTCTGAAGTCCCTTGAGTTTAGCCTTGATATCACCACTTGAAACGGTTGTCAGGAGTTTCTGTTATCGTAAGACACTCTGCAAATGACACGCTCTTATTGGTTTGCTTAGTGATGTTTTCTTCCAATTGCAATAGCTTGGTGTATTTATTAGTAATTCCGTTGGGATTCATACCTTACATTTCAATGGTAATGGTTCTAATTCTACAGACTCTATTTATTTGGCTTTAGTCCTAACTAAGGCAAATTGCCCTGATGATGACTTTCTTAACCAATAACTTACTGGTCTTTTATTTTGTGTTTAAATTCCCTGAAAAAGTTTGCAGATGCTGAATTTGTTTTTTTTGGGGGGTTAGCAATTTCTCTGTTATTGAAAAGTGGTTAAAACACCAAGATGCTAGAATTTTTGTAGGATTGCCATCCTGCTTGAAAAAATAATTTTATTTCACAGGAAGCATTTCACTTGAGCATTTTTATTTGATTATTATTTATTACATTTGTATTCAGTTTTCTTCCTACCTTCCTACCTATCCAGCTGTAGGTATGGGCTTTTTACTATTTCTGTGCTCTACTTAAAGTAGAGATAATGTGTAACCATTTTGTAAAGTGTTTGAGTTCCTTAGAGAAAGATCCTGCAATACCAAAATCTGAATTTAGCTACAAATTACTTTGGACTCTCTTTTTTTGTCATTTAACAGTTGTAGTCATGATTCTGTAATGGGAATGGAATTATTTTTTCCCCCGTGCAGTTGTCAAATTCTTATAGAATTGATGTGGAGCAGGAATCATTAAAAACAACTACAAATTATTGAAATCATGTAATTTAATAAAGTACAAACTAAATGACATGAAGAACATTTAGTCATCTCTGTGTTCACTGTCATTTTGCATACAAGTATTACCAACAGTTGCACTCCTCCTAACAGATGCTAAATAACCATTAAGCAAAGGAAAGTCAAAAAACTACATTTACAATTCAATAAAACTAGAAGCGTGAAAACAGTCAATTTCACTCATCCAATAAAGCTGTTCCCACAACAACAGTGCGAGAGGTTGAAATAGGTCACAGGCAGCCCTCCTTACATTGCTTAAGAACGTTAGAAGGATTAATCATTTATGGATTAGCTCCTGGAAACAATGATCCGGTGCAGACAGGTAATCCAATCTCCTCTATCTTTCTAACCTGGTTTGCCATTTCACTGGGGATTGTGAAAAGGTGGCAATTTTTCTAGGAAGACACTGTCTTTCTGCCAGCTTGAAACATGTAGATTGCTGGAATTTGCATGAAAAATATAACAGCTCTTCTTTGAGGAAGGTAAGTAATGAAATGAGACAGGTGAAACTAACTTTTTCATCTAGAGCACAGAGGTTTAGTTCAGAAATTTTATCATTTTCACCTTTAGATATAAACTGTCATTGGATGGAGTGAAGGGAGAATATTATTATTGACACAGATCTAGAGAGAAAATATTATTCCTGGGTATCTGCATTTTGCATAAACATCTAATAACATGTTCTTTCTGACTATATTTGTCTAAAAATTTAAATATATCTTATTTTTGAATATGGACTTTTTGTTGATCACAGCCCCTCTAAGTACGTTAGAAGTAGATACAGTTTTGCTTTTATTGACTTATGGACTTAATCTAATATGTAGGACTATTAACCGATTTCTTTAGCCAGTTTTATTGTATTTTATCCAACAGTAGGTACAAGATGTGATGCTGATTATATTAGAACTATAGTAATTACATTAATGAAAGTGAGCTCTATTACAAATCTCTGTTGTGGCAACTTAGCAAGTAGATAAAAATAATGCAGAAGCAAATGTGCATCATCAGGGATTCTCTATTCTTGTTTCATTTGACACACAGTCTCTGTTTTGTTGTATAATGACATTAGGAAAAACAATATGCGGTTACTATCACAAGTGCTCAGAGTAGCCTGTCCTTCTAAGTTTTCTTATATTACATATTAAAAAATTGGTTATGAGATTAGCAAGGTTCTCCTCTGTATAGAATTGAGAAATATCTGCCAGGAATAATTATGCATCAGTATTAGCTTTAAGCCTTGAAAAAGCTGTCTCAGGAGATAAATGACAGTTTTTAAACTCTGTCAATTTTTAATTATGGAATCATTTACCTTAAATAGGCCATGTTAGCTTAATGACATTATTGTGAACTTATGTTTTTGTTTTCTTGTAAACATCCATTGTATTCTTAAGATTCCTGAGCTACTTTGAAATGCACCTATGTATCTGACTCCTTAATGTAGCTTTCCAAGTTTTATATGTGGCTTTACATGCTTTTTAATGTCAGTAGTGCTTGTTGTGAAATGGAAAGTCAGAAGTTCCTTTTCAATAATTTTAGCTGGTGCTCTTACAAACTACACACACATTTTTTTTTTATTACTAAATATGCATTTTTCAGTAGGCTTTTCTTGCTGAGTACAGCCCTCCAAAGGAGAATGGAACACAATTCGGGTAGTGTTGGAAAATAAGTAGATTCGATTGTAGTAGTCTAGAGTTACTTTAAGGACCAAACCAGCAACAACGTCATTGATTAATTTCAGATGGACTGTATGCAGTGACACCTGCAAAGAAAAATGGTAGTATCAACTAGGAAAATACTTTCTACAGAAAGAATTCTGTGTGCTGCTTTATGAACTTTTCACTTTGCAATTGAATGTAACTTTGGTGACTAACCAACAAATCGGGTTTCTCACTGAAGAAAGGACTTGACAGGCAGACATCGTGTTTTTACAAGGTAGTGAGAAATACAGAGGCATCTGTGTTGATGCGGGAAGGGCCCTGTCTGACTTGGGTCTTTTCCTGTGTTTGTGTTTTTTGGTAATCTCGTTCTGCCATGTAGTCTGTTCTGGCTGTTTTTTTGTGTGTGAATTCAGTCAAATGTCAGCTGTAAAGGGAGCTGGCCAGGTAGGCTGTGTAAAACCTTCAAGATTTATCCCCTCAGGGCTTCGAGCAGCTCCTAAGCCCTGGCTGCTGTGACACGAGACCTGTGCAGCCTGCAGGTGCACGAGCAGCCGTGGGGGATGCCTAAGCTAAAGAGTAGTAACCTGGCTACTCCTGCTTCTTTGGAAGAGCTTCAAAATATTACTATCTGATATTGGTTTTGTACATTTAATTATTAATTATTTAGTTATACAAACATAATTTTTGTATTACCATCATGTCGGCAGAGTGGACAGAATTAGAAGGGCTTATTAAACTTATTCCACTCCCCATGAATTCTTCATAATCTTAACAAAAGGCGCAGAGTGAGATAAAAAAGCAGTCTCTAGTCTGCCACTTTAAGAGGATTTTCATTTGCATTTTTACTTGAAATCTAATTATTACTGTTCCCAAAAAAAAAAAAAAAAAAGAATCAGGTCTATGGGCTATTTGCAAATGATTCACTGAGATTTTTATTTAAGATATCTGTTAACTGTAATTTCTTTGATTACCTAAGCAATGTGGTAGTGCTTCTTGAAAGACTCCCAAAGGCATCCAGAGGTCTCCAGAGGATATGTTAATGGGGTATATAGTGAGATATCACAACAAATTATTTCAATTTATATATAATTTATAATAAAAGGTTATTTTTCATACTTCTCTTACCTGTTTTTTCATTAAAAAAACCCACTAATACTAGAAAATATTTACCCTGTAAAATTATCAAAGAGAAAATCTTGCTTATAGATATATCTGCCCAAAGGAATACAGTATCAGCCTAATGTGTATATATATATATATATATACCTATCTGTTATAATCAAGAAAGTGGTAACAGAGGAAAAGGCAATTAAATGCAGAAAACAGGCTGGTGTTAGGTTACATCGTGGATTTGGGGCTTCTGTGCCTCTTTGGGGCTCAGTTTTCTTTCATCTTTGAAATGGAATTGCCTCTTTTTGCACTTCCACCAAGGTGACGGGTGAATTTTGTATCATCTCCACAGCTGAGTTTTCTAAGAGGGAGCTCTGCAGGCGTGAAGGCGGCAGTTACGCAGTCGGGGGCCGAGAGGCGCCTTGCTGTGAGCCTGGGCGACCTCGGCGTGGGCTGCGGGGACAGGGCCGGGCTGAGCCTGGCACTAGGCACAACCCAGGAACAGACTTGCTGGCACCAGGGCTGCTGCGAGCAGCATCTGGCTAGGCAGGGCTTTGGGTCTGTAGATACCAAACAGGCTCTTTTTGTGACCTTCGACTTGCATCTAGTCCCTTTTTCATTGCTAACCTTTGCCTGGTACCTTGATTTCAGACTCAGGCTCTTTGGCTTTCAAACTCCAAAACGCATTTCCAGTGGTGTTTGGGTGCCAGATGGGCTTTCTTGGGCTTGGATTCTGGTTTCAGGTATCGGGTCTGTTTATGGAGCTGTACACAGAAGTTGTGCATGTGCTTTTGGAATTTTCCTCTGTACTTCTTACATTCCTCGTTCAACCTTTATAGGAATGAGTCAGGATTCTTTTGTAGTCAGCTCTGTGTTGCTCATTTCCCCAAAGTGTCTCCAGTAGATTCTTAAATTGAGGATGTGTGGCCATTTGGAGACTCCCCTAGGGATGGTTGTTTGATCGTCAACAAGGATTGTCACTCGGTCAGACTTGCACCCATCTCCTGGCCTCCCCGTGAGCTGCTGGGGGCCCCTCTGCAGAGCCTACGTCGCAGGAGGCCGCGGGAAGTCTGCTTTAAGGCTGGAAGTTCCAAAAACCAAAATGTGTGCGAGCCCGATAAATCTCAGCATCCCCTTCTCTAGAAATCTGTTGTTGAGACACCCATCTGTAAATTATACGATCAAGTGTACCAGAATGAAAAACTCTGCATAAATTAAAACCAGAAGCAGTTAATTTGATATAAAGGAACAGCAAAATAACACTTATGAAAAAATAAAAACAACCCCCCAAACCTCTGTTGTATTTCCAAAACGATTCTGAGAGTTTTGAAGGTCAGGTTGCAGCTCCACGTTCGCAGTCGTGACTACACGCTCACATGAGTTTGTTTCCTTGGCTTTATAGGGAGCGTTCGTGTGAGTAACTGTTCCCGCAGAGTGAATAAAGGCATTTGCAATCTGGTCCCAGCTGGAAACTTATTTTCTGAAGCCTGCTCACTCTCTTCAGAAAGTACAGATCCTTTATTTTATCTTGTTCTGTATTTATTTTGAACAACGTGAGAGTTTTGGATTGACTGTTACCCCAGTCCAAAGCCCTTTCTACTAAAAGAGACCCACATTTTCGAGCTCTTAATTCTTTCTGGATACATATTTGAAATAGATTTTTTTTTCTCCTGGGAGGAGAAAGATAATTAGTGCCTGCCTGGAAATCAGTTAATTAGCAGTCTTCTCACCAGCGGATGCCTGGCTAGATTCACTCCTTTGCTGGGTAATTCATTAAATAACTACAAGACCATTCAGACAACCCAAGTAGTATTTTAGAGCAAAGCACTAATTACTCAGTATATTTAATGGAAAAAAGGGGGTAGAAGGAAATAAAGGGCATATATTTTCAGTCGTTTACCAGCCTTTCCGTTGCACCTTTCTGTTGGATCACAGAGCTTAGTGAACTAGATCCAGTTGTTGGTCAGTTGGGAATGTGGTTGGATTGTGGAGGAGCTAAAGACTCTCCTTTCTCCCATGGTTCTTGCAGCCTCGGTGTGCTCAGGATTTCAAACGCAGCGGCTCAAACGGGAATCACTGACTTGCTCCAGGCAGGGCTGCTCAGGCAGGGAGAGCCGGGGCCGGGAAGGGCCGCTGTTTGGTCACAGCTCGAGGGCGCTGGGAAAAGCAGAACCGGAGTTCGTGACAGGGCCAGCTGGACACAGCGATTCTCTTTCCATTTCTGTGGGAGTGTTCAGTAAATAGGGTCTGGAGTCAGGACCTCATTTTGTCAGTTCAAGGCACAGCACCTCACTCTCCCTCAACAGCCATTATTTTTACTGTTACTATTACTGTTTAAATAACATAGTTGTTTTATGTGCTTTCCAAACAGAAAATCTACTCTGTAGGTGCAAGGAGGTGTGTGTGTATGTTAAGGTAGCGCTTTGAAGTTTGTCATCTCTTTATCCCCTCACTGAGACTTCCCAGGAGTCCAAAAGCCCAAATTTTGTCGTGTGAAGACTATACTATGAAGTAGAGTCAATTAAAACAACAACAACAATAATAGTAAGTCTATTTGTTAAGATAATTTGCATTTTAGTATTATCTTGAACTTTTCTGTCACATTTTGCACCCTTGTGCAATCATGGAGGTTTGCTTTTAAAGAACTATACATAGCAGAAAGAAACTCTAGTTTTAGCTGTATGCGTGCAGTAGACAGAGAGCTAAGCAACAGGTCTCGCTGTTTGTGTAGCTCTTCCTTGAGTGAACACCTGCCCACTCCTGGGCAGCATTTGTGGGAGGGCAGTTTTGCTGCTCGTTCGCCCTAAGAATTTAGAACATCAAAACTGTCAAGGGAGCAGAAGAGACCTTTTTTTGCCTATGGAGGCTGCCGAGCAGGACCAAACCCCATCGCAGAACAGGGCTGGAGCATTGCCCTGTCCTTTGCTGCCGAGCGCGAACGGTGAGCGCGGGCCGTAGCAGAGCCCGGGCTGGCTTTGGGCTTCCGCGGGATGAGGGTCACTCTGCTCACAACGTTTTTGAGGTGTCTGTAGAACAGAACCAGAGTCAAACAGGTAAAGCAAAACTAGAACCTCACGGTCTTCTGAATTTTCTACAGCTTCTATGTTTTTTTATTCTCTAAAGGAGTAGTTAAGTGTTCTGCATGATCCTCTAAAACAAAGATGATGCTTTTTTTATTAATAAAAACCTTTCTCCTTAGTGAGCTGCTATTAAAGGCTGTTGAGCCTTAATTAAACCAGTTAAATGGAATTAGATACAGAATTACATGGAATTCGGAACCTTTCAGCTGGCAGTGTCAGTTTGCTCTGTGTCTCTTGATAAAAAGGGTTGCTGTCAGTGTTACTATTGGAGCGCGTGTATCTCACACTGAGCTGGAGCTGCCGCCGTTTGTTTTTGCAAGACTAACTGAAGATTTATTTCATCGCACTTTGTTTACACGGATGCGAGGTGCACTTTGAAATGTTTTAGCAGCATACATGAAGCTCATGATTTTCAGAGAAGCAGTTTCCAAGGATTCCTTATATTTGATGTCCTGTAGGCTTGTATCTTGCATTGTGGACTCTAGGTCAGCTGCATTTCAGGTATTTTAGAAAGAACATCTATAACTTGTAAAATAAAAAGTCATCAAAGCTGCCACTGTCCGCTGCACTCAGGCTCTGCCTTTGCCTTTCTGTTACTTATTATTCTTTAATAGTGACATGCTGACTATTCTTCTCATTGACTTTTTGTGATGCACAGACACTTTGTATGTATGACAAAGACCTGCTGAAGCATCCGGATTTGGGTTTATATTCTCCAGCAAACAGATTCTCTTCGAGATCATGCTGCTCCTGCCCTCATAATGATTTTTTTTTTTGCAACAAGATCTTCCTATATTGCAAAAAGAGTGCAGAGGGATCAAAGGAGCCTTTAAATCAGTTTGTGTCCCAATTGACAGACCAGTCTTAAGAGTGTCCTCCTTTAGCATGTGCCAGCGGGTTGGATGCGAGGGGATTTACCACCGCACAGCCCTCGGGGCGCCTGGCCCTTGGGCATGGCGAAGGCCAAATGACCTTGCCATCCTCCAAGGGAATCCTGGCAAAGGGCTGTTGGGGCTGCTGCTTTTCATTACCGTTACTGTCTGCTCCGTGGTCTTGCACTTAAATGATAAAATCTAATGGGCTACAGGAAGTAATTAGTATAAGTTTCTGTTGGGGGAAAAAACAAAAACAAAATTACAATTCTCCAGAGTCTGTTCCTTCTCCCCTCTACACTCATCTGTAGCTGTTCTTAACAGTTCATGGGGAATAAACGTATACAAACAAAGTATTTGTCAATTTCTTTACAAGAGTGATGCTGTGATTCTCTTCTCTACTAATATAAAATATGGCCTTGAAAAAGTATTCTGTGCCTTAGCTTTAAAACACTTCTAAATTGCATAGCCTGTGTATCTGGTGTAGACTTTAACTTAGTAGCAGTTGCTTCTAGTCTTTTTTTCCCTTCTTCTCTTTATCTGAATCACTGGCACAGGCTATATAATTTATAAAATATGTACAAACAGGCATTTTCCTAAAATTCAAGGCAACTTCAGGTAGTTCTTTTTATTCTACTTTTTCTTTGAAAGCAGATAAAATTCAAATTTTCCAGACAGTTGAATATTAAATATTTTTTACTGTTGGAAAATACCAAATGAAAACATCTTCTAGCAATATGGCATTCTGAAATTTCTATTTAAATTTTTTTTAATGTTAGTCTGAGTGGTGGCACAGACTATAAGTTCTGATATTACTGTAATAAATATTTTAGTAAGCCTTGTTGATATTTCCAAATGAAAATAGAGTAGAATCTACATTTTATTAAATATTTTGAGGTTTCAATATTTTGTACCCGCTTGAGATGAAAATAAATTTTGATATGCTTAAGTTTCCCACAGGATGGGAAATTTGTTCCTTCTTATTTGTTGAAGAGTTTTTTTTCTACAGAGCTCCCTAAGGTGGGATCCTTATTATACCAAGCAGCCTCCTTCCTATGGCTGCCTTGGCTATTACAGCATGAAAACTGAGGTGAGAAAAAATGTGTAGCATGTAAATATTGAGTGTCACTTAGACATTTTTTAAAAAACAGGTGAAATTAAGGCCAAAAAAACCTTGTTTCTTCTCAGCTTGGAACTAAATCAAAACAACATTAATATACCTTCTGAGACAGCATTAACTTTAGAAAATAATTGTTTTTCCAGGACTTTTATCAGTGGAAAGCACTTGGTCTCCAAATAATTCCAGAGAACTGTTCTCATTGTTCCAGAAAATTATTTAAAGAAAACAGAATATATCAAGATTTTTAGTCTCACAGAAGTCCATGAGAGTTGGATTAGGTCCTGCTACATATACATTTCTGTAGCATTTTTTACAATGTTTTGGGCTGTTACTACACAACTTTGCAGTGCTTTTCATATCTTGAGATTTTAATAGCTACATTGAAAAACTTACAATTTATTTTCTACTTGATTCATCCTCTTCCCTTGTTCATGCATACACTGGTCTTTAAAAAAATCACTCTTTCCTTTCTGAACTCTTGGAAATACATGAAACAGCAGTCTGAATTCTGAAAAAATGTAAGAATATTCCTGAGTCTCAGTGAGAATATCCCTGAGAATATTCCTAAGCCCTACAAGGAGATAAGACAACCTTGTATTTTATCTTGCAGATACTTCCTGTTTACCTGTGAGTAAGAAAAGATTTTGCTACCACTTTCTGTGCTCCTCTTGTCTAATGAGGGGGAAAATATGGCCACATATCTGGATGCTGCCTTGAACACTTCCAGCTTTCAAAATACTTCCTCTTTATTCTAAGTTAGAGACGTCCTTGTATAAAGAGTCCATGCAAAGTCTGAAGTTCTTTCCAAAGAAAACCTAATTCCAGTGAAAATATGTTTTTCTTTTCAAAAGCATATTGTTATCTCGTATCTCATTGCTAATGGGATAGTAAAGGGAGCAAATTTATCAAAAAAGAAAGACTAAACAATTGATGCTTTGAATCAGATCTGTTAAAAGATCACGCATAACAAAAGCAGAATGTGGTCCCTCATTCACTGTTCTTTCATTCTGCTTTCTTGCACCATCTGTTACACCAGCACAGGGACACACCAAGTCCCTGCACTCGAAACCACCAGGATTTGTCACAAAGGAAGCCGGGGGAGAGTGCCAGGAGAACAGACCTGAAAGTGTGATCGGCACCGCACGCAGACGGCACGTCCTTCCCCAGCAGCATGGGCAGGAGGAAGCCTCTCATCTACTGCTGGTTTCAGCCTTTAATCGAAAGAGTAATTCCCTCTTCTCTGGGATGAATGCTGCAAAATGATACAGTGCCTCAACAGGCAGACATGTCATTTAAGTTTATGACAGAACTGTAGCTGATGAGCTACAGCATTGTTCACTACTACAATGAAAATAATCCCTCAATTACCAAATTAAAATGGTATTCTGTGTATGTGTGTTTAATATTGCCTCTAATTCCCTGTTTCTTAGATGCATCAGAGCTCTCAGGTAATGAACAGAATTTATTTTTTTCCTTGATCAAAAGCAGCACTGATGAATGATGCAATAGGACTCTTGAACAGGTATTAAGAGGGATACAGAGCTGCCATTCTTCAAGAGCTGCTGAAAGAATATCACACTCCAAATCTGCCCGCATTAGGCAAGTAAAATTTCTTTTGAAGTCAAGAAGCCACTACCCTAACATAGTCAATAGGATTAGATGATGTCTACAATTGTTAGATTAAGATCTTTGCTATAAATATTAATGAGTATAGGAACTTAGCATCTTCTTATGTTACTTCTTGGAATTCTTCAATTTAAAATTTAGCTAAAGATAATAATAGTAATCATATGTTGCATAGTACTGTTCTTCTCCAAGTGCTTTTTAAAAGATAAGAATCATCATCTTTGAAGTTGTAATGAAATTAAATGGCTTGTGCTAAGTCACACTGTACCTAACAAAGCTGGAAGTGAATAATGCATCTACTGCACCACATCCTTATAATACTAACTGCATCTTTACCATTCTTACCGTTCTTTATAAAAGAAATCAAACCTTCTGAAAACTTTAAAAACTTTCTTATTAAAAGTAATAACTAATACTGTAGGTCTGCACATATTTTAACCTAGCAATAACTATCTCTGTTAGCAAGAAGTGATTCTAGATCTCTCTGATCTTACCACATCCTGAGGCCGATCCAGGAGATGATTTAGAGAAACAGAGTCGCACAGTTTGGGAGGGACGCCCAAGAAGTCGCCCAGTCCAGCCTCCTGCTCAAAGCAGGCATCAACACTGATCTCAGGCCAGGTTTCTTAGGGCATTTTCCAAGTTAAAACTAACCCACCACCAAAACTGAATTTAATCTAGCTCTGTTCTTCCCTCTGGGCCATCCTGCACACATATGGGCACCAGCAGAGAGAAGATGAAGGAACAAAGGAAGGAGGCAAACGAGAGCCTTTCTTTCAATGGCAGTACCAGTTCATGTTTACAGCACAATGCAAGGTTATTTATTATTGCTGATAAGAGATATTTTGCTCTCAGTCCTGCTTTCTTGTTGTATTTGGACATTTGTTGGAGCAGTATTCTCAATTCTGAAAGGAGGAAGGGAGAAAGATACTCCATATTGCTTGAAATAAATCTCTCATGATACTGGCACTTCCACTTTCAAAACCAGTTCAAGCAGACTTATTTTCCACATTCCTTAAATGAAGTCTGATACCAACTGTTCAGATGTAATATTTGTTTGTGTTTGATCTGCCTCCTCTTTCTAGCTTATGGATTTCCATTGTACTGTAGCATAAATTTAGCCTAGCTTACTACATTAATACTTAACCTTCTGCATCAGGTAAGCTGTTCACAGAAGCTTCCTTACACTGGGCTTCTCACTGGGCTTTCAGTGTGATTCCCTCTCTATCCCACCATCTTCAGGAGCAAAGGGATAGTTCTTCCAGCTTAACTTCTGGCGTCATGCTTTGTAAGACACTGTTTGTTCTTGACATGTGAAAGTATCTTTGGCTGCTGTCCTTGAAGCCTTTGCTTTGCTTTTCACCGTGTTCTTATTGTGTCTGTCTGTGCTTTAAGTTTTATGCTCTGCCAAATTTTAGCCTGGAGTGACAGCAGAGAAATGAGCATTATAATGAAAGTGCTGACAAACCCTTCGCTCTATGACGTGAATGGTGCAGCTATCATTTTTGTCTGCTGTGCTCTATACTTTAAATCTTTAATGCTATTTTCTCCTTTTATCCTGCATTGAGCGGTGGGATTACTGGAGTGGTTTATGGCTTAGAAGTTCTGCAGTTAAGTAAAATGTTCAGTGGGGTGGAAGGCTGCTCTCTAGGGGTTCCCTTCTCCATTTAGAGGTGTGGAAAAGTTTAAGGGCTCTGGAGGCAAAGCGCTGTTAGCGAGATGTTGTGTATGACATTGCCATCCCAGCACTGCCGTTGGCTTTGCCTGCTGTGATCAGTCACTCGAATGACATCTTGTTTTATATACCTGTGGCTGAGGTAAGGAGAAACAGGGCATTGTGTTTAGCAACGGGCAGGAGAGTGAAACATTAGCAGTGAGAAAATTTCTCTCATAGTAAAGAAATACTCACTGATAATGTAGGCATAAATATTTTAGACGGTAAGTCGTCTGAGGCAGGATGTCTGCATCCCTGCGTGTACGGATGTAGTCCAATACATTTATGACATTACCACAGCACAAATAATGTATGGACTAGATATGAATCAGTACTGAAATGCCCTCTCTCTGTGTGCATGTACCAGACATCACTTCTCATGTTCCTTGGGGTCTGATATGGAGAGGTCCTGGAATTGTGTGGCACAGATGGGACTGACACAGGGAACGCTGTTGACAAGCTCCTAAGAAAGAGCAATATTTTTTTTTCAGAATATCCTCTCTCTATAAGGTCTCCTTGATCACCTAAGAGGGCAGACAGGGTAGGCTCTCTATATACTGAATTGTATAAATTCACTGTAACACGAGGCTTCTTAAGATGACAGCTGTCACCAATTCTTCATTAGTAGTTACTCTTTTCAGGGACAATGCTGATAAAAGTGAGAACAGCAACCGTGGGGGTGATACTGTGCTGCTGCATGGCAGGTTTGATTAAACAAGGTGAAAAAAAATTGTCAGTGAAAACATCTGAGGTAGTAAAGCCTTTTCTGGATTATGTCTGACTTTTTAGCTAAGACTATCTTGTATTTCTGGGACAGGGATCTTTGCCAGTAATATTCTGCTGCTCATAAAGTATAAGAGCACAGTGAATTAAGGGGAAAAGATCCAAGTAACCCACTTACTTTATTTTGCTTTACTGTAATTATACTACAGAAGAAGGAAAGTCAGAATGTTTGGAGCTTTATTCTTACCTCATTCCTGTAATTGTGGCAAAATTTGCTTCACCTCCCAGTGCCTCACTTCATCTACACGTAAAATAGGGATACTTCACTTATGTTGAAAAGTAAGATTGGAAGCTCAATCCATTTATTTTTACAAAATATTTTGAAATATTTAGAGAAAGCCAGGTGAATCCAACATTCAGCTGGCCAGGGGCCTTCTCTGCTAAATTACAATGATAACAAAATTCAGATATATTTTTTGTGATTTTTTTTCCCTGAGAGCTTGTTTTGCAGTGTGATATAAATAGTTCATAAAGGAACCTTGGTAAAAATGTTGTTATACAGCACCTCCATAACAGATATGTGATGATCTCACTATCTCCTGAGTCAGGAATATAATCATGAGAGACAGATACACAAAAATAGACATCTTTTCTTGATACACAATTGAAGTTATATAATAATTGGTAAGTCTTGAACGCTGTTTTTCTAATTGATTTTTATTATCATTGTTCTTTGAGACATAGATGTGAGCTGAACAGAGATATCGGGTTAAAAAAAAAAGGGGGTTTGCCATGTGTCTAGTAAGCTTTGAGGAAAACCTCCCACAGTAACAGCATAACTCAGCCATGCTGGTGTGTGTGTGTACAGAATATATATATATATATATATATATACACATACATACACACACACTACTTGTTCCCAGTGGCACTGTGTATGTATGCGGCTTAGAGTGCCATGAGAAGAAACCCTCTGCAGAGAGGCAGGTGGGTATAGGCATGTGCTCCCAGCCACCTATGCCCACCTACCTTTTTCTGTCTGTCTCCGGTTCATGGGATGCTAAAAGGAAATTAGAATTTTGTCAAAGGGATTATGACAGAGACCTGTAAGAAGGCAGTTCCTTGAGCTGCCTCTGTCTTGGGGCTCACTCACCAACTTAGAGAAATGTGGCTGAAACTTGCCCTGACTAGTTTAGCTAGTTTCCTTTTTCCCACCTAACTGTATGTATTGTGTCATCAACAGGTCTGTGCATTCTATTCTGAGATTTACTTTCCTGCAGATTTCCCTATGGAGAACTAGTGTGTAGATGTCTGTCACATTTCATTTTCTTCTATATTTGCCCTTCATTTATGTACAGCAAGAGGCTAAAAATTGTCAAGGATATTTGTTGCTTGCCAGTCTTACTTGTATATGAAAATACATATGCAGCCTTATTTAGGGACATGGAAGCTTTGAATTTAAAACGAGTAAAAAAAGGTTTTATTTCCTTGTTTATCCTCCAGGCACTCTGCCCTCACTTTCTTTTGATGCTGATGAGGAAAAAAAGGCTTATTAATGGTCTGCTTCAAGAGATTAAAAAAGGAAAAAACTCTTTGAAATTCCACCATTGAATGAAATTACATCACTGATTTAGTCTGTCTTTTCCAAGTGATTAAGCATCTTACTTTTAAACAGAATAAAAATTCTTGTCAAGAAAAATTGGTCACAGTTCTCATGTTTTCTAACAAGACATTAGCTGCATCATTAGTATGGTTTTCTGCTTTAAACTGAGCATCAGTTCTTATGAGAAAGAAATTAGACGCAGAACTCCATTTTCTGCCTCCTCCCTCTCTGTGTATTATACTCCATTACTGGGGTACATTAATTCTCTTGTGGCTCAGCCATTCATTCATATATTGGCTCTCTCATAATCATTATGGAAAACAGGAAAGAATAAATGTTAGTAAAGGAGAGATCTTTTCAGTTAGTCCATTCCATTTCCTCCCTAGCGTGAAGCTGTTCTACAATATCTAGTGTTTACATATCCCTTTCCATCTGGGAAGGATGGAGTGTGGACCAGGAGCCAAGAGGAGAGGCCAGAAATACGAGGCTGTGAGGCCTGGGTGATGCCCGGGGCAATCAGTTTCCAGATGGTTCTTCCTGTGCAGGGGGAATTTGGGGCAGTTGCCATGGAGATAATTTCTTCCTCTCCTGAAGGGTTTGGGACTCTTCCGGCTCTTGAGTGAAGACCCGGCATCCTTCTATTGCCAAGTACCTCTTCCAGGAAAGAGCCTTGCTGTCTTTTTTCCCCCACAGGTTTCAGTGCAGGAGGACAGAAAGGGAACTTCTGTTAATCCCAGCGTTTGTACAGCAAATCTTGTTTTCAGGATGCTTTCCAGAGAATCAGTCTCATACAAATCCAATTTACTTCTGTTTTCGACCCAATATTTCCACTCTTTTTTCCATGCAAAACCTTGTGCCTCGGGACAGCCAGCGTATTTGCAGACGCGCCCTTCGCACCTGCAGACACAAACGAGACATGTAGGCAGATGAAGGAATGGGGAGTTGAATCTGGTGATACCTATTTACCTGCAGAGGTTTGTTTTCTCTGTTGATCTTTGTTTTATTAGTCAGTTTTCCCAGGGGGGAATATGGGTATATTCCACAAGATGCCTCTGGGAGAGACAGGGGAGGGAAGGAGGAGTAACACAGTTATTACATCCAATGGACCTCTCAGCGGCACTGTTTACCATTGGTTGTGGTCACCCTGTTACTGCAGGGAAAGTCACTTAGTCCACCAGAAAGGAAAGTTCTTTAGCTTTCTTTAGAGTTTTCTTGATTATGAACAACTGCTTTATTCAGCTCGGGCACTGGTTGCGACAGTAGAGCTTGGAAAGCGTCTCGGGGAAGGCTCGGAGACGTTTGTCTCAAGGCAGCTTACAAAAGGTTCGTTCTTGTGGCAGCTGCACAGCTTTGTGCACCATTTCCATTGGAGACCAATGTTTAGGGTGGGCTAAAAGTCTAATGTCCAGTGGCAGTTAGAGCATAGCTACTTCATTTGGGTTGGAATAAGTATAAATGAAATGACCAGCTCTGCAACTGACTTTGCTACGACCAGAACTAGCAGTTTTCTGTGGAGTTTTGGCTACACAATTATCTGGATTATTTTATCTTTCATTGCCTTGTACAGTTGGTAAAGTCAAATATATGTAAGCCAAATAAGGGTTTTGTTTAGTGAGAAAGGGTAGAAAAAGAGGAGGGAAAATGGATAGATACTAATAAGCAGTTGAAGAATTTAGACCCTATAATTTTGAGTTGATTCACAGATTTAAAGAATCAATGAGTCAATGAGAAACAATTAATGATGTAGCCACATTACTGAGATTGTTTGGCAGGAGATTCCCATGTTTGCAAACAGTGGCGAATGCAGCCGTGATTCAGAAATGAAAGGGATCATCACTACATCAACCATAGTGATCTATTCTGGTATCCTATACATTAACTCTATTTACACTGATTGATTGCCAAACATAAAAACATAAAAACTACTTTTTGGAGAAAGGAGTGTTCTAGGAAAAGGCCCTGAAAGTTAAAGGAATAACCAGATTTTTTCTTCTTTCTGTATATATTTAACCTTTAGCCTTCTCTCTGTGGCTTCTATTACCACAGTTTTTCAATACTAAGCAACGCTTACACAGAAATGATAGGAAGTTCAAATAGTCACTTTTTCTAGATTTTTAATGAATTTGGGCAGGGAAAAGCTTTTTCTAAAAGAAGCCTTCAGGAAAATGTCTTTTATTTTCTATGCAAATGTACATTGCCATGTCCCCTATGCAATGCAGCTTTAAAATGTAAGGTTGGAAATGAGAATAGGCATCAACAGATGATGTACCATTACTGCTTTTGTGAGGACTGGGAAAAGATATGATCACAAAGGGATAATTACCTGCTTTTTGGAAGTCTAATCAATATTACTTTCTCACTTTGGTAATCTCAAAAGTAATGAGACTAAAAATCACGTCATGATTATATAGAGCTTATTTCAAATCACTTCTGTACTTAATGTATATTTATAAAAATGGCTTGTGACTATTTTAACCGAAGTTCTGTATGTATAACACATATTATGTGATCTTTTATTATTGATTTAACCTAGCTCAGTGTAAATGTGCACTGACCTACTAATTTGCATCTTCAACACTGTGTGTGAAGTGATCAATTTAAGCACACAATCATATGAACTCTCTGCACAACCACCATATATCTTCCCTTCTTTCAATATATTTTAATTGTAAATGCTGCTGACTCTGAGTTTCCGATGCGGACAGTCTCCAGCGAAATGATTAGCCATATTTTTAGCTCAGGAAACTGCAGAAAGCCCACTCATATGCTGACTTCCAGGCAGGAGCTGGGCACCGATTGCTTCTAAGGTATCTGACCCAAAAGAACTAGGCAATTATCATAACAGGTTTAGAAGAACTTTAAAGAAAACAAAAATAGGAAAAAAACAAAGTAGCTAAAGTACAATGCAATATGATAATTTAATGATAAGTAAATTAAATAGATTATCTTTACATAGTCTATAATCCATAAACATGGATTTATGGCTGAATATATAGCTTGCAAACCTACCAGCAACAAATAGGACTTTGTTATAGGCTGCCAGTCTACTAGGAGAGGAGGAATCAGCAACTAGGGTCTGAGGAAGGTCTAGGCCATCTAGAGATGGACATCTCCACAAGAGCAGGAGTCCAACACTGTAGCTTCGTGGCCACCCGGCCTCCTGCTAATGGAGCTGAGTGTCTGTCTGAGGCCTGGGCTTCCTGCGCCTCCTTCTGCTGGGAGCTGCTGGGGTCACTCATTGAAACTGCCCCGAACAGGCTCTTTGAACTGCCGTCTGGGCTAGGCTTTCCTAATGGGTGACTGTTGTTATACCAAAAGGCTCATAGGCTGAAGCAACTGCCTAATTGCTTTGTTGAAATAAAATGATTAAATGTAAAGATTAAAATTGCACTGTAGCTTTTCAGGAGGAACTCTTACCAAGAGTTGACTTCCTTGTTCCTCTAGAAATTTTTGAACACTTTGCATAAAATCTTATAGAAATCCAGGATTTATGCCTCGTGGAGGGTAAATACAGCAGCTGTGTTGCTGCTTGTTGTGGAACATAAGGTTTCTGTTCAACTGGAAAGTCATTATACTGATGCATTAATATTATGCAAATGGAGATCTGTAGATCTATCAGACTTCTAATGTATTTCTTAGACTGACAAAATAATTCTGATTTCCCTGCTTGAATTCATGGCATTACTGAGGTTGTTTATTTTTTGAAACACAAAACCCAAATCAAGGAAATTGATGCTCATTTTAAAGAAGACATTTCAATATATTCTATAAAAATGCCACAATTCCACCTATCCACTCTTCTTGTTTTCACTAATTCCCACTAATACCCCACTAATAAATGTGCAGACATATATGAACCATTAAATTGTGTCTGGAAGAATGATCTTCACTTAAAGTGATCCTACATGTTTATGAATTGTAGAGTCATAATTTCTAAAGGAATAAGGACAATTGTGATTGTATAGTTTGATCTATCCAATTTTATGAATGAATCAATTATAATTAGGTCCAATAGCTATGGCTGCAGGAGAATAGATTTTTAGAAAAATATCCAGTCTTGATTTAAAGATGGCAGTGATGAAAAGTCAACAAAAGTCCTTTGGCAGGCCCCAAAAATACACCTACACAGTATTGAATCTCTGTTTATCCCAAGCTACATCAGACAATTTTTAATACATTGTATGTCGCATAGATTTCATCATCTATTTTCTTAATAAAAAAGGCAAGTCAAATGCAGTGCAAAAGTCTAAATATATTACATTAACGAAGTTATTTTATCAAAAAATCTTAGTCTCTTAAGCAAAAACATAGCAAGGTGGACTGAAAGGATTTATTTTCTATCAAACTGTGCTGACTGGCATGAATTATATTGCCTTCCCTTTAATTCTTTGTTACTTAAAAATTCAAGTGTTGGCTGTTCTGTTATTTTGCCCAGTACTGCTATCAGGCTGACAGACCTATAATTACCTTGGTCCTTCCATTTACCCTGTTTGAATTTGGCACAATTTAGTTCTTTTTCTTTCAAGCTGAATTTTAATATTGAATTTGCCTTCCAAGTTAGGAAATTGTCCTTGGATTTTTTAAGATTATACCTGACCACAAATGTATGTCATTGAGATGTAAAACTGATTTCTAAGTACCTAAGCGTTATATCTTGAAAAAAACCCTGTAGTGGTGGTGAACAACTTAAAGTGGGATATCTTGTTATTTTTATTAATTAACTTTGCTAGAGGAACTGAATTTGCATATTTATTCTCTTTATATAATTAATTCAGTGGTCACTGAGCACTGGATGATTTTGCAGCACTGGAACTTCTGCACATGAAAGTGCAGGTTGGAATGGTAGGTTGTGTTATATTTAAGCATCTGCAGTGGTTCATTTAGAGGCTAAATGATAAGTTAAAACAGAAACATTCATCTTGCTAATTATTAAGTAATTTATAAGGGCCAATTAATCCTCAGGAGAACTATCATGGGTTGATTTTCAATTTGTTGTGACTGTCCTTCTAGAAGACATCCCTGTTTACCAAAGTCCTTAAACACATTTTAAATAAGTCAAAAACACTTTAAGATTTTTTTTCCTGGGATTGCCGCATTTGCACTTTCTTCCTTGCATACAAGCAAATAAAATAATGTTTAGTTTTAATAGTGCTTACAGTAAACTACATTATCACAGATAGTGACTACAGTCTTTTGCTGTTACAGAGTTACAGTAACTCAAAGGAAAAAAAATGTTTAAGTGTCTTCTTAAATTAATATGCCAATCTCTTAGATTTCTCTAGGGTCTTCCAGAGATTCACTACTTTAACATTTTATGCCTCATACAAAATAGTATATGAATTAAAACTAAATGGTAATTTAACTTCTAGCTGTCACTTCTTTGCCAAAATACTCTAATTTTAAGGCTGATTTTACATTAAAAATGTTGATGTTATTCAATAAAATGTACTATGCTGAAGATGTGTTGTTTTATCTTTACAAATGAGATTATCATGTCCATTCTACTTCAGTCTTCACAGTTAGTAGTTTAACATTATTTTAAGTTACATAAATACAATCAAATAATTCTTCAGTTTTATTTGACAGTAGAGATATTTGGCTTTTCCTCTTCCTCGTCTATGAAAGATCACTGAATATTTTAATATCTGCCATTTTTACCTCTTTAATACAGTTTGACCTTGTTTATTTACACTTACTTTTAACGGTGATTCTGTCACAACTGTGAAATCAATGTACATTTTAGTGTGTAGAATCTGTTGTGACAGTTCTGAGGTAACAGTAGTTCTTTGAAATAAATAAAACTACTAAAATTATACTGTGATTTGATTGCGTTGACGCTGACTTACTAACTAACATCAGTGAGTTATCTTCCATTTAAGCTTCATTAAATGATCTGAATATTTTCTGCAGCAGAAAGTTATTGAAATTAATAGCAGAGCACCTATTGGATGTAATAATTTCCTGATTTCATCCTAAATGCAGGATTTTTTCTGATATTGATGAAGCAAGGAAGGCGATTTTGGGGTGTCCACAAATCGTCCCTTTGATTGTAATCAACGTTCAGCCTAGTATAGGCTGTTAGTGTTCTGCTTGTGCTGGATGCAAGCCTATTGAAACCTTATTCTATGGTTTCATAACCATGTACATAAACCTTGGCACTGGCTGTCATTGTCAGCATGAATTTCAGCCTGATGGAATAGATGCCTTGGATGGCGTTTTGCTGGCTTGCTCCAGCAAGCGATACTTGGCTCCATGTCCTGTGTTGCCCGTGATTGCTCTGTAAAGCAATTAGCTAACTAGCCTTGTTCTTAAAGCTGTGCTGACCTCAGCAATAGTGGTGGTGGCCAAGGGGTTTTGGCATGAATCTCTAATCTAATGCCATGAAATAAAGCATCCCTATTAGACTCAGTACTGCCTGGAACAGAGGAAAGTGTGGGATATTCGGGAAAGGTCAGTAAGTGGGCAAGAAGCATATCCACAGTTAATCAAAATGAGCAGTATTCAATGACGTAAAGATGGAAAAAAACCCTCACAAGACTGTTAGAATGTGCATTTGGAGAGACAGGTATCTGTAGAGAATGAGAAATGCAAATTGTGTGGTGGTAAATTGATTTAGTACTCAAATTCTGTGCAGAAGTGTTCCAAATCTGGTGGAGAGAATAACTGGACAAAATATATTTTGCAGCTTACTTTGGCAGTTCTCATTAGGCTCTAGAGATCCCGTCAATAATCTCTTTAGTGCAGAAAATATTTTAATTATAGAAACTAAGCAGCATTATTGCATATCAGGATATGGAGAAGCCAAAAAGCAATGTCACTTTCTGTGGAAAGAAGACAATTTACTTTATGGTGTTTACTTCAGGGTTTGAACTAATTTTACACTTAAAACAAAAAGTTTTAAGTGTAAGGAATCTAAGGGAGTTAGTGATTTCCTTCATTTATGCTATGAAATTTAAGTTCAGTGGTTTGATGCAGGGTGGGCTCTGTGAATTGCTATACAAAAAGCTAGTGGAATATATGGGAAATGCTGTTGTGTGAAGGTCTTCTAGCTTTGAGGCTATTATGTACTCCTGGAACAGGGCTCGTGACTGATCCTGACATACCAGTTCTTTTAGATCTGCCATCAGATTTTAACAGAATTAATTTTAAGCCTTCGCTGACATTGTGAGTATGAGCAATGCTGCTCTCAAGGACTCTGCCTAAGAAATGAGCCACTGGTTTGCATGAAGAAACAGGGATAGAAATTCAAGGGGGTTTGCAAACCATTGCTTCAACAAAGTTTCAGTGAAATATCGTGGGGATCAACTTCAGCTCAGATTAATGTAAAATCAAGTCACAAATGTATTATACTTGCAAAGATTGTCCTAATGTGGAGCAATATGAAATGCTTTCTGTTTCTTAATACTACCCATGCTTACTGATCTCAAGCTTTTAGTGTTGGTAGACTCTGGCCACCCAGGTTATAATGAGTCATCTCTGCCTTGCTAGCTTTTCAAATTTGGTTTTGGAGGCCTGGAATAAGACTTTGTGTGCGTGTGTGTGTGCATCTTGACTCTTTCTGCAAAATCACCACTAAAGGGTCATAATCTTTTGAATTTTTAAATATTTTTGCCACAAAGAGTCTACCCTGACAGCTTCTCAGTGCTATTGGTTATACCAGATAGTAAAAAGGTTGATTCTTTTTTGATACTAAAATCTTATTTTTGCTGTATCCTCCTCTGGAAGTTCTATTCCCTTTTCAGGCAATTCATTTTATTGCATGGTAATTGAAAGAAATGTCAGTTTGCACCCCTGGCTTTATCTTGGTTTGTGGAGTCTCATCGTATACAGGTTCTATTATTATTTCAGCAGCTAATATCTCCACAGCAGTTAAATATTTTACCATCCTTTATTATTTTTGTTCCCTTTCTAAATTATCTTCTTGTTTTGTCAATTTTGGCAGCCTTAATCAGTACTGTTGTTGGATTTGGACTTTATTTTAGCACCCTTTGAGGTTTACTTCACAATTCTCTTAATCCTCTCCAGATTTCATGTTCTTATGTATGTCATATACCCTCTATTTTTCCTCAAGAGCTCTTATGACATTCTTAGTCATCCATATCGGTCTTATCCTTCTTTTATGACTAGCATAGCTGATCTTTCTCAGGCTCTCACAATCCCTTGACTCCCTTTTTGTGTCCCAACTTCTCTCTTTTTTTTTTTTTTGAATATATCTATATATTTAGCACTGGATGGGGCTGGCTTGAAAGAAATGTCTCGCTGAAGTCAATGATATTGAAGTGTCTGCCCATGTCGGGGAAGCGTCAATGTTGGCTTCAGTGCCTCTGAGTCAGCCTTTGCCTGGAGGCCACTGCGGCACTGCCGCCTCATTCGGAGAGCAGAGAAGGTGGCGCATGGTGATGCAACAGGCACACACTGAATAAGCAGAGATTTCATTTGCAAAAGGTGAATCTCCATGTAAGTAGGATGCTTAGGCAGAGGAAAAGAGACTTTATGTATGGTAATGGCTGGATAGTGACGTGCTGTATTTGTAGGAATCCAGAAAAGGTCTTTTCAGAATAAACTTTCCCATTATCTATGTAAATATATATATAGTATAGCAGCTAACGCATCATGCATACATGGCATTGGATTTTACAGAAGGCATCCATGTATCAGAAACAAGATCAAGTTTATTTTCTGCAGCACATACTTTTAACTCTAGTGTTGTTGATGAACATATAATATTGAAATATTAGATCTGAAATACAGAATTGAAGGATGAAGGAGTATTTTGCATGCTTTTACAAGATAATAGTGTAGTATATTAGTATGTAATATGACAAAAATACAACATTCTGAAGAAGCGTTCCTGTCTGGTTTTCTATAGCTGTATTCTGTTTTATAAGTGGTTTAACAGCTTATTACTCTAAAAATAGGTCCACAGCAATCTTTTTCAGAAATTTTTCAGACATTTGCTTTCTCCATAGTCCTAAAGCAGTAGCTCTTGGGCATCTCAGCACCAGGTCTCACTTCCCTCAGCTAAGAATCCCTTTATGCTTCGTTATAATAAAGTACTCCCTAGGTTGGGCGATTATTCAGGTGTGCACATATGTATGTGTCTGAAGTGGAATATGGAGAATGTGAGCATCAGCCCTAGCCTTCTCATTTTCTTGTGTCAGATATTAAAAATAATAAGAAATCTGCATCTAGTGTGATGCATTTTTTTTTCTGCTCTTCTTTCCTCTTTCTACTTTGGAAGATAATGTCCTGCTACAGTCTGTCCTCCAATTAGAACTGCTCAGTAGAGATGTTATCAATGGAAAAACATACTTTTCAGTTGTCTTTACATTCCAGAAATATAAGACTACAGATAGGGACTAGATTAATTTACCCTGGAGACTATTCAAATATATGCCTGACTGTAGGATGCTAAGAAGCTGTACTGTTAGCCTGGGATCTCCTTGGCAAAGGTCACAATCACTTGTGTTTCCTTTGAGAACACCATGTACTGAGGGCTAAATCAGCTCTGAGGTTCCTTTGAGACATCAAAACTTCAAAAACAGTGATGGTTGAGACAAGGTCTTTGCTAGGACTTTTTAATAAGTGTTTGGGCATTCTCAACTTTGTTTAAACCTTGAATTTCTTAGCAAAATTGTGCTGGAATTTATGGGGGCCAATGTACAACCTATGGCTGCAACATGCCTACTTTGTGTGACTTTAAATCATGGTTTTGCATACCATGGTTTTAGGGCACTAAAGCATGTTTCAGATCGCTAGGTGCCTCTCATGAAGGTACACTCAGCATGATTTCCATCTAATCACACACCATTTTACCCACTATTTAATACACAGAGTAGGTCAAAATGGGTTAGAGCAAAGCAGAGCCCTTAAACCTAAATCAACTTAATCTAAATTGAACTTCTAAGTGAAATTTGCCATTTGGTTTGTTTACAATATTATAAATTCAGTTCAAGACAAGAGGAAGCAATCTGTATCTTTACAGAATTAAAATCTACCCATAAATAAGCTCAATCACTGGCTTTTGTACAATGTAAAAACAGAAACATTTATTAAATCAGCTAAAGCCTTGAAATAAATTTTTAGAATATACTTTTATTTTTTTTAAACTGTGTATTTATATGGAACAGCAAACACAGATTATGCCTTAGTAATTTTTATGGGTTTGGCATCTGTCCCTTTGCTTTTATTCACATATTTTCATAGCTATAATCTCTAGTTTCTTATTTGATGATGCAAACCTTTCTGATGCTGAAATGGATAAAAATCTTGCCGAGTTTACTGTGAGTCATTTTCAGGAATAATCCTGCTATTTGACAGGGAAAAAAAAAGGACCCCAGGCAAAGAAACCACATGCATATTAAATGACTGAAGATATTAATGTCCAATGTTTTCATAGATATGTTTCTGCATAAAGAAATGCTGAAGGAATTGCTAAACAACAGCAAACTGGAAAATATAGCTCCAACATAATCTACCTGAACCTAAACTTGTTTGCATTTATAATAGAGCTCTGCTTTATTTAAAACTGCAGTGTATTGGCAGACCTGTCAGCTATCTCAAACAGATATCCACACTGGGATCCACCCCTTCTGGGGTAACTGGGACCCTGAGCTGAGATGCCAGTTCCATGGTCATTGAAAATATCTTTGCACGCAAGTTCAAAGCTATTTAATGCTGAATTGCATCAACAAGCCAACTGTATGAGGCAGGTGATCACAGAATATTGAGATTTGGCTGCACTCTCTGATTTTCAATTAAGTTCAAGGACATGCAGAAGGCAGGGAAAGTGTAACAGCATTTTTAGTTGTTTTAGAAATATTAAAATGACGCAAAACTGGAATATTTCCATTATTTTAAAACACATCATATCACATCCTCATTTTGAGGTGCTTGAGCAGTGAGGTAGGTCTCTGATGAAAAGGAAACAGTCATAAACCACACAAGTAACAAACCCTACCCCACAAACACGTCTTCATAATTTCACCTGCTAACTGAAAATTGCAATAAGAGAGCCCTTGTGTCCTGAAGGAATTCCAGTATTCACAGCAGATCTGTTACTGATTGAAAGCTCTTCTGTTGTCTCGTCTATTACTAGCATGATCTCTCAGCAGCTTTCTATAGGGATTTGCTTCCCTAGACTATTGAGCTGCTCTTTGTGTTGTCAAGAGCTACACAATTAAGTCTCACGATATGCAAGGAAGGATATTTACTTTGCTTCCCTATTTACACTTTTTTTAAAACTCCTTGAACTCCAGTGAAAGTCCAGTTGTCAGAGATTTGACCTAACATAGTTCTGTGTTTTGTTGAATGTAATCATAAAACCAGAAAGGAGAAATATTTTGGTAGGATAGCAAACTTGATATCCTACAGGATTCAAAAAGTCAAGGAAAGGAATTTCTGACCTTCATGCAACTGACAGATGTGTTTAGGGTTCCATAAAAAGGAAGAGTGAATATATGAGATGTTCATCTCAAAACCAAATATGGGATCTTTATAAGATAGTCTCCTTTCTACTTAAGCATTGAGGCATCTTAAAAATGATTGTCATATCTGCTATTGAGATTATACCGATTATACCACACTTTCAGCTCATAAAATATGTAATGACTGTAAATCTACTTCTGTGAATAATGTAGGTCATTGCATCTACTTGAAAGAGTGTCAAATTTTAAAGAAAAAAGACCTAAAAAACATGTTACAGATCTGAAAATCTGGACTTGCATTTTACTTCAGTAACACTTTATACTATTTTTTTCATTCACCAATGCAATTACTGTGACTCCTTCATTCTACTTAGATACTATTTTCTCATTATGTGTCATTCCCGTCCACTCTGGTGTACCAAAGTCAACTAAGAGACAGGACTACGTTTTAGCCAGTAGGTACCAATTAGAACACATAAAAAGTTGTTTTTTTTCTGCTTGCAGTTAGCTCTAGCTTACAATAAAACTTGCAACTGTAGGTATTTGGAAACATGTACATGTACTTCTGTTCCCTTATGTACCAAATCCTACAAGCCTTTCCATGCAGTAGAGGAGTTTTGCCTTGCAACAAAGTAAGTTTGCAATACCTTTTGTGTTGCCACCATTATGGATTACATAAGTTAATTATACTAAAGATAAGTATGTGGATTTATCATCAGTTTAATGTTCTAAGTGTATTTGCATTACACGGTAAACAGCACATACTCCTGTAAATGGCAGCACTGATCAGATGAAGCTGTGTCCTGATCAGCCACGGGATGAAGCAGGACTTTTCTTGACCTTGATGTGCTCAACCATGCAGCTGTTGTCTTCTTAAAGAGCTGCTCTTGACAGAGGACGTTTCTGATATCAGCTTGGGAAAGGTTCTGCAGAGAAGTTTGCTGAGTGCAGTGTTCATGTACCTGGCAAGAGAGAAACTTTGTTTGCAGCCCAGGTAATGCATTGTGTTTAGTAAGTGGAATAGACAGGTAAATCTGAGAATTTAATTTCATTCTGTACACTGCTATATGATTATGAAAAATCATAGCTTTGTATTTATTCACTCAATTCTGTAAGACTCCCTACCTTAATATTTAAAATAGAGGTTTTTTAGTACTTGTACTTTACCTGGCAAAAACACATTTAAATGCTGCTGAAAACATGGGAAAAGTAGTGGGAAAGGTTGGTTTAAAGGTGCATGGTAATTTTCTTTCTTAGAGGATGTATCTGCGCTCTGCCAGGAGCGCTGGGGCCTAGACGGGTTCTGCAGGAACGGCAGTGACTTGCCCAAGGCAGGGCTCTTGGCTGCCTCCAGCACTTTCTTTGGGCCAGCACTTGGGCAGCTTGCGCAGGAGCAGAGGGGAGAAGCTCCTGGGACGCAGCTGCCCTTTGCAGGGGCCAACCCCGCCGCCCTATCCCGGGATCCCTCAGCTTCCTACGGAGCCGCGGCCACCTGCCCGGTGTCTTCGCCGGGGGAAACGCACATGCAGACGCGTGTGTTTCTGTCTCAAATCTGTGCAGTTTTTGCAGTTGTTCAGCCTCCAGCTTGGGGTTCTGAAACCCCATCACAAGCCACTGTCAGAATATCCTGCAGGAGCTCAAGTGTGGCTTGTATTTATAAATGTTGTTTGTTTGCATGAGGCACATGTGCTGATACTGTGAGTCATCCGTCCAGTTTGCTGTGACATTTTCAAGCACAATTATGTGTAGTGGAATTTTTTTGGGAGCTGGCTATGCTGCCCATCTGTGAAATCATCATTCTACTGCGTACTAAAAATAGAGATGAAACTCTTCTGGAAAAAAAAAAGGAATCTACTTAAATGACAGTTTGAAATGTGTTCATGCAGTCCACAGCTTAAATATTTGGTATCCTAAATATGGATACTCTAAATTTAAGGTGATGTAGTCCTGCTGTCACCATTTCAAATCACCTCGCTAGTTCAGTGATATATTTGGAAATAATTTCTGGCTAGAAATACAGTCTAATGCCCACCAAAGCCAATTCACTTGAGTCTCAAATTACCAGGACTTGCATAGGAATATAAGAAATTTTGGAAGATGGATAAACAGAGGGTTGAAAGTATTAATAGCAGGGGATCCCTGAAGATAAATATAAAGAAAATCCATGTCAGTAAATAAGAAGGGAACAGAGGGAAGATGTGAAAAAAAACTACTGGGAAATGAAGCTTTGAGTTAAAAACAAATAAACAATAGAATGTTTAATAACTTTGAAGTGGCTATACATTCGCTGGGGTAAGCAAGTTAGTGAAAAGATAGAGTAAACACTGAAAATAGTTAAAAAGAGAACTAAAGCTAGAGAAAGAAAAACTTCCGGAAGAATATAAATTGTATTGTTGAGTAGTGACACCATAATTCATGCTACAGAATGCCAAAGAGCCTAACGAGTCAGGAAAGCACACCATTAAATTCTTAGCAATTAATTGTGAAAAGTTTAACAGACTTTCGGTGCATTCAGAAGCACATAGTAATGAAAAAATACAGTTTCAGAGACATATACAATAGTGTTTTATTCAAAATTGTGTACATTTCTACTGGGATACCATTGTATAAAATTCTTCTGAGAGGTGGAGGAAAAACTGAATTAGGATTTTTATTGAGCTAGTAAGCATTAGTGGAAAGCACCAGGCATTTATCTAGTCTACAAAGCAATCTAAGACATACTTGAAAGAGTTGTTTGGTAAAAAAGAGTATTGTCTCTTGTCCTCTCTTGCCTTCTCTTCTTCTGTCCCTCCTTCCTCTTTCCCCTCCTCTCTTCCCTGTTTCCATACAAATTTTCACAGTGAGACTTTTTTCATGAAAAATACAACTTGATCTTCAGCTAGACTGAATTCATGTAATTTCATTTGCATTTTAAGCTTTCAAAACCTGTGTATTTTGATAAGTTTATATGCAAATAGTTACATGGTAAGACCTGACTGTGAGACCATTCTGGAACCCCGTATATTTTTGTCAAGCACTATATGGGAGAAAATAATATCAGAACTGTGCTTCGTTTTCTACTACAATATTCTACTCACCCATATTTATAAAAAGATAATTATACAAAAATATTAAAGACTTATTCTTTAAAAGAGTAGCCAAAATTGAGTGTCATTTCCTTTTGGAGGATTTCTTACCTATTAAATCTTGCGTATTGATAAGATCAATAATACGAGAGACTAAGCCTCCTGCTCATAATTTTTATTCTATGGTGAATTCATGTATTTTAAAATCCATTTGTGCACATTTTTATCTGCTTGTGAAATCTCCAGTTAATAGGTTTTCAGAAGTACAAACTTTTTATAGTTGTCCTTATAAACTACACTCATAACAGCTAAGTGCTATTTTAAGTTCTTTAGAGAGTCACCACTACTTACACCGACTTCAGAAAGATGGTGTTCACTAATCTGACATAAACAAAATTACAGATGCATTTAAGTTTAATTATGATCTTTTTTTAGATAAAAATTTGAACATCTCCAGACTCAAACTGTAGCTGTACCATACTTCACGCTAGAAGAATGAAAATAGAAGTCCCTAAGCAAAAAAAAAAAAAAAAAAAAAAAAAAAAAAAGCAATGCATCTGAAAATGTATACAAAGTTAGAAGGAAATACATAACACAGATGAGAATGAATTCTGCGAGTCCTTGTTCTCCAGTATATCTTTCATTAATATATTCCTCCCACGTATAAGTTTAGAAATAGATTAGTATGCCTTAGTATACTAATAACTACAGCAGGACTATCACAGTTAATAATGGATTAACCTGCATGAGAGTTACTTGCTGCTGAAGAACTAGGCTAGTTCTGTAGCTTCACATGTTTTATAAAACCATATATCTGTTATATAACTACCACCCACATATATTTCAAATACATTTGTTCATTCCTGCAGTGACCCCCTGTTTAGTGTGGCTGTGCACTATTTAACAAGAACATAGGTGGCTGAAGTTTTGGTTAAATTTACCCTTATGCACAATGCTCCTTAAATCTTAAGGGTTTCTGCTCATGTGATGTTTGTAACAGACTTCTTTGGCTATCCATTTCCTTTACAGAGAATAAATCTCTGACAAGCAATAAATGTTATCAAGGGGAAAATTATAATAATTTAGTGGGAAAATGCAATAACTGAATGACAATAATGACAATATTTGTTCTCTGCTGTAGTGTCCTTTCACATATTCAGTGAGTATACTGAGAAGGGAATAGCAAAGACTGTGTGACAGATTAGGACATTCATATTTAACTTTCTCTCAAGTTAAATTCAAACTGTTGTTTTCATTCAAAATCTCATCACTAATTACAACAGCTAGTAAACAGTGTTGGACATCAATGTAATGCCAGACAGATCACTCAAGAATAATAATATCAATCTGATATCAAAGCGAAGCCATGAAAATGAAGTAAGTAGACATTAGTTTGTAGAAGAAAAAGGAAATAGCTTTTTAGAAAGAGAATTAATGGCTTGAGTATTTTTCATTTATACAGATTGGATATGTATTTCAGATAATACTGATGCATCAGCTCCTCTAGAGTAAGCAGTATCAATCTCCTTAAATATTTTCACAAAACTTTCTAAGAACTTGCATCTCATTTCTAACTATATAGGGCATTAATTACATGTGGTCTGAAAAATATTAGAAGAATAGAAATAACAGAGGCTTTTTACTGCAACTATTTGACAAAAGAGCTATTTTGATTTTTAAAACAGTGGATCATTTAGTCCTGCAGACAAGGGCCAAGTAGCTTTTAAAATCAGGAAGACTATATGGTTACAGATTTTGACCCACTGTGAAAAATGTTTTTTCTTAAATGCCAGATCTGTTTGATTTATGCTCACATTGGGAGGCTCAAGAATCTACAAAGTTTTGCTTTGAGGAGTATTTGGCAGCTTCCAGTACACACTGCTGTGGTCTCTCATAAGGCCGGAGGATTAGCATTGGCAAGGCCAAGGGAGCGGAATTTTATGAAGAAAAAGAAAGAAAGAACACAGGAGAGGCAGTCCTTTCCACAGGATGTTGTTCATTTCTATTAGCTCAGGGTCCTTTTTAGTTATGAATTTGTAAACAGTGTCCCAATGCTTAAGTTTATAAGCCTCATTTAAAAAATGGTTTAGATACCTAAGTCTAGACTTACAAAGGTACTAAGTGCCTAAGCAGGTTAGGCACCTAACCCTGGTAATAAGCACAGCACCTGCAGCTGCTGTTAGGCACCTGGTCTTTGATGTTGATCCTTTTGAGGGTGTAACAGACATTTTAGGCCCTTCATATCTGAATGTAAAGAATGAAAGTCCTACTGACTTTCACAGATGTGCAAGGCAGGTGCCTAAACACCTTGGCTGCTGAGATTTTGTCTGGAAAAAGATGCCATAAGCGACTCAAAGCTCTCAAGTCGGTGTGGTACCTCCCCAGTGACAACAACAAAACCCTAAGGCAGCAGATTAACTCAAAACTGCAACAGGCCAACCCGACCAGCGGGTCGTGAAGAAGCAAGTGTTCAGAGCAAGACCAAGAAGACGCGTGGGCACAGGAATCTTCCTCCGTTAAAAGCCTTCTCTCTGGATACAACACAACCAGTTTTACCAGTGAGGGGTTTTAATCCTCTGCTTTACAAAAATAACCAACAGGGATGCAATCGAGAGCTTTTTATAAACCTGGAAATGGGTATTTTTCACCATTTCCCTGGAGAATTTCAGCATCATTAAGGCTTTATTGCTCTTTGTCTAATTGCTATGTTTAGTTTTTATTTATTATTAATTAGATGGAGATAATTGTGCGTGAAGGATGGCTAAAAGAGACGATGGAGACGTGCGTAAGCAAGTGGCAGGGGAATGGGCTTGGTGGAAAGAGTTTCGCTGAAAAGTTTTCTCAACAAAACCACACTTTGGACAAATCCAAATGGTTTGGAAGACTGCTTTCTGTGACAGATTGTTCAGAAAAATATCCAGAGATATTCTTGGGGAAAAAAATGAAAATTTTCTTTTCTCAGTTGAAAAAAAAGAATATTAGTTTTGAGGCATCAGCCCTCTTTCAAATGGGGATTTCTCTGCCTCGTACTTGATTTCATGTACGTCGTTTTACAGTGGCGGGAAGACCAGTGGTTTTAGAGCGGCCTTGCACAAGCTGCCCTGACAGGTATTTCTTTATTTTCGTTTCTACATCATCCCATGAGACTTGTACATTGGCCATTTCTTGGATATTTCACCAACACTGAAAACAAAATTAAAACCTGAAAGAACACTGAATTTCCGCACTTACCCCAGCAGGAATTTTGGACCCTGAAAGGGCCGCGCTCGGCCGGGCGCCCGGTCGCACGGGGAGCCCCGGGGGCACCCGCGGCGGGTTACGGCCCTGGCACAACCGGGGAGCAGGAGGAAGAGCGGGAGGAGGCGGGAAATGGCGGCGCCGGGGGCGGAAGGTG
>JAWLRI010000906.1:5908373-5930283 GCA_034781795.1 Crypturellus tataupa | reverse complement strand
GGGGGCGAATTGGGGGGTTTTGGGGGCGAATTTCGGGGATTCTGGGGAGAAATTCGGGGATTCTGGGGCCAAATTCGGGGCGTTTGGGGCGAAATTCGGGAGTTTGGGGTAAAATTAGGGGGTTTTGGGGCCAAAATATGGCGGTTTGGGGGCAAAATTAGGGGGTTTTGCGGCGAAATTCGAGGGGTTGGGGGCCAAATTAGGGGGTTTTGGGGCCAAATTCGGGGCGTTTGGGGCAAAATTCGGGGGGGTTGGCGGGGAAATTCGGGGATTTTGGGGCCAAATTCGGGTTTTTTACATAAAAAAGGGGCTCCCCCCCGCCCCCCGGCACCTTTCAGGGCTCCGGTCTCCGCCCCGACCCACACGTGCGCGCGCGCCATCTTGCTGCGGTCCGGCCCTCCAGGCGCTCCGGCTCGAGTCGCTTCCGGCGGCGGCTGCCGGGCGGGGCTGATGAAGCGCCACGGAGGGACCGGAAGTGGAGCAAGGGGAGGGGGAGAGGGCGCATGAGGGACCGAGCGCTGCGCTGCAGCGTTCCGGGGCTCGAATGGTCCAGGGGGGTTAAAGGGGCGGGGCGGGTTTAACCCCGCCCCCTCGCCCCTCCCACCCCCAAATCCGGGATAATTCAGCCAAAAAGTGGGAATTTCCCCCCCCCAAAACACGTGATTCAGAACAGGCGGGAATGGCTGGTTTCAAACATTTATTTATTAATCATTTATTAAATAATCATTTATTAATTAACCATCTATTAATTAACCATCTATTAATTAATATCTCTTAATTAACGCTCCACACAACACAGCCGGGCACGAGGCTCCACTCCGGAATTCCGGACCGGCAGCAGCGAGGGGCAGCCCCGGAGCACCCGGATCCCGGAGCACCCAGATCCCGGAGCGCCCGGATCCCGTTTCCTGGCTGGACGCGGCCCTGGGAGGGGGAAAATGAGACTCATTATCCCTGGAAACGCCCCCATCCCCATCCCCATTCCCAATCCCAATCCCATTCCCAATCCCAACGCGGCCTCAGGGGGAACCACTCCGTCAGGGCCATCAGCCCGGGGCGGGATCGACTCATCCTCGGCCGCTCTGGATCAGCCGGATCCCCGGGAAGCGGCTCCTCGCGGGGGCTGCGCGCGGGGCGTAACGGCCGCCCAACGGTCGCGTAACGGTCGCGGTGCCTGGGAGGGCGCTGCGCGGCTCGCGCGCGGCGGCAGCGGCGAAGGGGTTAAGCAGCCGCCGCGCTTCTATTTGCGGCTGCCGCCGCTCCGGTCGATTAGCGCGCGGCTCAGCTCCCCCCTCGCCCGCCGGCCGCAGCAGCAGCAGGTGGCGGCGGCCGCGGCAGCAGCGACGGAGTTAACTCCGCGGCGGCGGAGGGGGCAGCAGCGGCACCGGGGATCAGGCAGCGGCAGCGGCAGCGGCGGCAGCAGCAGCCGGGTTGCTAGGGATGGAGAGATCCCGTGTCACCCGGATGTGAGTGTCATGTTGGCCCAAACTCGGAGGGATTTGGCAGCGGCGGCAGCAGCGGCGAAGCAGCGGCGGGAGGAGCAGCAACAGCCGCAGCCCCTCGCGTGGCGCTAGGCGCTGCCATGGGGGTCGGATAGAGGAGCGCAGGGGGCAGCGCGCACCTGGCTTGGAGCAGGGAGAGGGGCGTCTCTGCCTATTTTTTACTTTTTTTTTTTGCCCCCCCCCCCTTTTTTTTTTTCCTCCCTCCTGTCACACACCGGAGAAAGTGAGAATCATGCATCACCACCAGCAGCAGGAGCAGCACCATGAAGGTAGGAGCCCGAGCGCTCACCAAGGGCAGCAGCACGCCTGGGGCTGCGGGGAGGGGCGCGCGGGGGAGGATTTGCGAGGGATTTGGGAGACGATGGATTGGGGGGGATTAAGGAAGGGGTAGGTTTGGGATGAGCGCCTGGCCTTGCGGGAGGCACGGCCCGAAAGGGCTGAGGGCTGAGGAAGGGCACGGGTTAGGTTAAGGAGGGACGAGGACGCTGCCCCGGGCACGGGTCTGTGCGCATCCCTCTGCGCTCGTGGTTGGGATCGGCTGGGTAGGACATGGCTCCCCTGGGATCCACGGATAAACTGAGCAGAGACGCCGCTTCCCGGGGGCTCCCTGTGCCGGAGGGGCTGGATTCGAAGCGCTCAGCCCGCTCGCTGTTATGTCGCTGCCGGGAGGCGACACATGAGGCTGCCGCACGTTAATCTCCTTGGCAAACAGGCTCCGGCAGCGCTGCAGCCCCCATGGTGGTGCGTGCGCGTGTGTTTTCCCTGCTGATGCGTCCCGAGCCCTCCCCAAACGAGCATCAAGTTTGTATTTCTGTGCCTGGCGGAGCACAGGGGCGCTCCCGGGGAGCGCGGACATTCGGGCTTTGCTTCACTTCGAGTATTGATGTTAAAACCATGAGAGATTCGTGGTTTATTTGCGCCGAGCCGCGTTTTCATGGCATCCTAAAGGGCAGCCGGTGAGGGAGAGGGGGATGGCTATGCCATTGCTTAAGGGGGAGGAAAAAAAAAAAAAAAAAAAAAAAAACAAACAAACCCCGTTAACGAGAACTCCACGCGGTGCCCCGCTCTTCAGGCGCAGCCTGAGGCGGCGCCCCCTCCCTCCCTGGGCCCTCGGCGAGGGAGCAGCTGTTGATGCTCCCGCTTCCCTGCCGCCTGCCTCGGCCCCGCTGCCCGCTGCCACCTGCGCTGGCAGCAGCGGGGACCGCGATGGCTGAACCAGGGGCGCCCCAGGCCCGGTGCCCCCCGCGCCGCCGGGCCCCGGGAGCCATTTTAGCGAGGCCCCTCGCGCTGAGGCGCGGGGCGAGCGGCCCTCGCGTCGCCCGATGTCCCCGCACAGGAGACGGAGGGTGATTTGGCTCGAGTGGCGAGGGGCAGTGTCTCGTTCATCTTTTATGAACAGCGACTGTCGAGCACTTATTTTCCCCTTGTGCCTCGCCAGCGATCCCTCCATCGCCCCCCCTGAAACTCGCCATATGCATAACTGTGCAGCTCCTCCATCATTTGGTTTCTCCCCTCCGAGGCATCTTCAAGTTTCCGATTTCCTTTGGAGCCTCTGCTTCCCACAGGTGCACTGAGGAGCAGGCTGCTGCCCTGGGGCTCAGAAGGGCTCTTTGCCAGGTGCTGGTGTTGAATCTTTTGTGTTGCCATCTCTATTGATGGAAATAGTAAATATTTTGAAAGTGAGATTTCTTTCTGTTTTTGTTTTCCTTGTTAGAAAACCAAAAGCAGCCCTTTGTAGCAGTTTCACTCTGGGAGTTTGCAGTGTGAAAGATACCCATACCTTATGAATGTCTTTATCACCAGACAATATCAAATTTTGACTTGTTGGAGGCGCCTGTGTGTTTTCCTTTGAATAGGGCAAGATTTAACTCACCTATAGGATTTTTGGGTTTGATAGGGTTTCAAACAGTGCTGAATATTATCAATTAAAAATGTGCAAGGACTTTATACCACTTCTTCTAGACCCAAATGGAACGAGGAAATAGTTAATGTTAAGGTGCTTTGACAAAGTTATAAGGAGTTGTAAGGAGATGTATTTTTCGGACTTAGAGTGACAAGGAAGTTGATATCCATTTTGGAAATTAGGAACCAAAGGGAAGAACCAAAATGTAAGATATTTCTGTGTGGCACTCGTCTTGAGACTTGGATTAAACTTAAATTCATAGTACCGATTCCTGAACTTTATTTTACTTTGCCATTACATGTATATTCAATGCCATGTAGTATCTGTAGTGGAAGCATCACACCATCAAGCATTTTCTTAAAATGTTTTTATCAGTAACATTATGACATAATTTATCATAAGAATATAACTGAGTAATATTTTTTTTCTCTCTCTCACAGAGGCGAACTATGCAAGCAGCACCAGAATTCCTCTCCCTGGTGACGGACCAACCATTCAGTCAAACAGTTCAGCACCATCCAAGCAAACGGTTCTGTCTTGGCAAGCTGCAATTGATGCTGCTAGACAAGCAAAGGCTGCCCAAAATATGAGTGCTACCACAACCCAGCCTGTAGGATCTCTCTCCCAAAGAAAACGCCAGCAATACGCCAAGAGCAAAAAACAGGGTAATACGTCTAACAGTCGGCCACCCCGTGCTCTTTTCTGTTTATCCCTCAACAATCCAATACGAAGAGCCTGCATTAGTCTAGTAGAATGGAAGTATCCTTTGATGCATTTTTTTCATGATCTGTTTCTTTGAGTTTTCCATATATATGAAGGAGATTTTCTTAACATTACTTTTCAGCAAACACATATTAGTTTGCCTAGATATGTGTGGGTAACTCATTAATGCTGCTGCTAGTTAATTTTGCCTAAGTTCCTGTTGCCCTAGCTTCTTCGTCTGTGTCACTATGACACAGAGTATGATTTCATTGAAGTAAGAGAAGAAAAGAGTTTGACTATTAGTCTTGGTGATGTACCTTTAATAGGAAGCAACTGTTCCAGAGAGGAGATTGCTGAAGGTAAAACTGATTCTGTTACTTTAAACAGAACACCCGGTCTGGCAGTAGTAAGTGTTACCCTTTTATAAGGCTTGTTTTTTCAATTCTTTGAACGTAATTCAATTACAAATTTAAGATAGTGAAACAGATCTTGTTCTCATTTGAACTGGTATAAGTCCAACTAATTTCAATAAATTGGCCTCTCCTTGGCTAAGGTTAGTAAGATGAAATTACTGTGGATTTAGAGTGGAATAACTCAGGGCACAATTTGTCGCAGTAGCACTACGTCATAAAACAAACTTGCCAGTCTCACAGTATTTGCTCATCTCTCAGGAGGACACGACAGTTTTAGATATATTTTTTAACTGTCTTAAATGCGACAATGCAACTGATGATGATTGGCCTTACAAACATAAACTCAGCACTGGTGGCAAAACGAGAAGGGTTTAAAGGGCTTTAAGGGACATATTACTTTAGTTTCTTCACAAAAATGTTTTAAACCCTCAAGACTGCTTCTGAGGGAATGGAATTTTTACGTAGTCCTCTTCCCTCAGTCTTCTATGTAGCTATTACGGATATATGTGAAAGCGGTATCTTAAACTGAGGAGAAAAATGTTATTATCTAAGACTAGTTCTTCCTATCCAAAATTAGGACAAATACTTCTATCCAAGTATCCTTGTATTTTTTCTTACAAGAAAATAATGAAATATTTTTGAGGAAACTTTAATTTCATTTAATAATAAACTGAAGGTCAGCTTCATGCATATTAATTTTAAGAGTTTTTTTTTTCTTCCTTTGGGGAAGGTGAAGCCTATCTCCTGGTTTAAACTGCTGCTATCTAGATCTCGATCTATATGGCTGCAGAGCCAGTAATTAAATTCTATTCCACAATTTTTGCACCTCAGCATTTATCTGTTCTGGCCAAGATGAAGTTGTTCAGGAGTTCAGCAGTCAAAGACAGGAAGAGGGGCTCAGAACTGTCATCTGTGCGTTATGTCCCTCTACAACAGCTGCAGAGGAGAATTGTTCTTGTGCCTTGTTGGGAATCTTTCCTGTATGAACTAGATGGGAAACTGTTTTTCTCCTTCAAACAAGCATATAATTTCTATTAACATTAGTGAGACATAGATGAATATCTGAGGACAGAAGAATTCCATAAGTATTCTTTACATACCATGATGACCCGCATACTGAGTTAAGATGGGCTCACTGAATTGGTCTCTAGAATTTAATGTAGAGTGTTCTGAAAGAGCAAGGATATTACTTCCTTGCTTTCTGAAAGAAATATAAGTCATGGAAAAAGTCGTTATGGTAGAAAATAATGTTGTAGTGATGTAACTAAGGGTGACACAGGAGTGTTTGTCACAGGTATCAGTGAAAAAATGTCCTTAAAAGTAAGAATTGTTTTATAGATGTTGAAAGTGAAAAGAGAACATAACTGAAAGTTTGGAGATATTTAAAATTGATAAATTCCTTAACAGGATTTTCCAGACCATTTGACATATTTATACTACTGTCTATTTTTGCCAATTGTGTGGCCTTAGCTGTTTACATCCCATTCCCAGAAGATGATTCTAATTCAACTAATCATAATTTGGTAAGTACTTTTATTATTTTTTTTAAATTTTCTGTGTATGGTTGCTATTGATGGTCAAGTTATGAGCTTCTAGTAATTGAAAACATAGAGAGGTATGGATAATAATTTTAAAAGAAACATATGTAGTGATTTGAGATAAAATTATGGTCAAAAAATGCTAGTAAAAGGCAGAATAATCCAGGTCAGTGTGAACACTGTGAAGAACAAGTTATGCAGCTGTCTAGCCTCTAGCCAACTGACAGGTTTATTTTATTCTATTTTATTTTCTCCTTCTCTTCTCTGAGAAATTCAGGGCAAAAATCTCCATAACTCACTCTATGACAAGATCCGCTAATAACTAATTTCATAAAGTATTATATGAAAAGAGTAAAACAGTTATTTATATCAGAGGCTAATCATTTTGAAAGATTTTTTTTTTAGCATTAGATTTGTTAGACCAAAGTCTGTTATTTCTGACCTAATTTTACGAGCTGTTAGCATTCAGAAATGCACATCTTTTTATTTGTATGTATTTTTTCTTTTCTTTAAAACTAATGTGGCCAGATCAGTCTAAGCAAAAAATAAATGATCCTTTTTGAGTAAGAGATTACTATCCAGTTTCCATATAAGATGTCTTGAATGCCTCTAAATATATGTGCATAAAGTTTATAACATGTCCTTTTAAATTCTCTCACTGATTTGAATCTACATCTTGAATAAAATTTTGATTAATTCAGCTTGTGCAAAGAACAGTTAATCTTTACAGTGTACTTGCAGGTACTGAGACAGACTAAGTAAGATGAGTAATATGTGTAAACATTTTGTGTGCCTAATCTAATAGTTTGGGAAAGTGGTAATTGGCTTCTCTTATTGCTGAAGCTCTGCTTCTGTTGAATAATGCTCAGTTTTGTTACTTGTCTGGACAACAGTATCAAAAATGATCATAGTATTACCCAAGGATTAAATTGTACAAAGAAAGCTTGGTAGAGTTTTAGTGCCCTCCTTATCGACATGCTTATTTTCTGCTAACCTTACATCACCAGGTTGATCTTTACAGGGGACAGTATCCCTCTATTCTGATGTTAAAACCAATTAAAAAGCTGAGGGAACTGAGAGATGGCTCCCTCTCCTTTTCTCTCGATCTCACAGTCTTTTCTTTATCCGTTCTTCTCTGGGTACAGGCATCTATTGAGCTGAAATGGATTGCAGCACTGTTCTCATTTAGTGCTTTGTGAACTGTACATAGGAGTGCAGGAATATTCTACCTCTCATGCCCTCCCTTCCTCATCACACAGAACCACCAAAGCTGTTGTGGTGTGCAAAATAGGTGTTCTTCTTTGTGGTCAGCTATTAGAAGGCAGCTTCTGTATGATGATGTTTAAGACGTGTAATAGAAACCTAAAATACAAGTTCTGAGTGGTTTTGCCAATAACTTAGTGAAACCTAGTTCAAATATCACTTAACTACTGACTGAGCTGTCAGGGAGCCCCGTTCTTTTTTCCCGAGCATTTCAACATTGAGAACATATTGCCAGTTTGTATAATCAACAGTCAATTATAGATTGCTATAGGAGTAGTAAAGTAAGTTTTATGAGAAATTAACCCAAAATGATGGGCATTTTAAGAAACAGATTTATCTATCTTAAGTTAAAAATCCAATGTTTGCATATTAATGCGCTTTTGAAAATAGGACATATCTTGGGTATCTGTTATTCCTGGATCTGAATCAGTTTTGGCTTAGCATATCTTAGATATCTGTAAGAAGGCTCTGTGCTGTTGTTGGAACAGTAGACTTTTCAGAAAAATGACAATACAGATAAAGCATAAGGTCGGGAAAATTGTCTATTTTCTATGTTGATCACTCATTTTGCTGAGTTACAAGGTATGATTATTGAGAATTTTGCAGTGTGGCCAGCAGCACACTCTGAGATATTTATGATAACTTTTAAGGAAACAAGATAAGATTGCTTCATATCACTCTGAATTTGGCAGACTAGAGTCAGCTCTTACTGGTCTGGTAGGATAGCAGTCTCTTGCTTTGATGTTTGCAGCTGCACTCTTTGAACGCCTTCTCGTGAAGAATTAGCCAGTTCTTTCTGGCAGGTAGTTTGTGATAGGTTGGGAACTGGTGGGCCTGGTTCTTCTGCTGGTATGTAATGAAACTGCTGTTGTTCTAAGGAAGTTATTTCTGCTGTGAAGCAGGAGAACTGGACTGTATATTTTGAGATTAATTTTCAATTAAATGTACTTTCAGATATTTGAGCAGTCTTCTGCCTTTCAGAAGTTTCAGGTATCTAAACTTTCCTGTGCTTGATTCAGCTCTACTTTTGGCAATGTCTCCTGTCCGGGCTTGATAAAAGCAGTTTCTGGCAGGATGGATTTCCTGTATATATTTTCTTTCTGTTTATGTCTATCTTTTTTTTGTTGTTGTTACATTATTTCTCTTCATGTCTTTTGTCATCTTCAACTTCCCACTCCTTTCTTTCTTTTCTTGTTATTTTTTGGCTCTGCTCTCTGGCTTCCCTCTGGGTTTACTCCTCCGTTAGTCCTCTTCTGCAGCATGCTTTACTCCATCTCGCTCTCCTGTCTTGCTCTCTTCTCTTGTATTATCCTGTTGTACTGTGGCACATTCTGTCTTTTGTGCACTTCTTTGACTAGCACTGGACTTCTTACTTTTACAGTGTATAAGCAGACTGGCACAAGACTTGCCATGGGCAAGACTTGTGCTTATTCTTTTTTAAAATAAATAAATAAGCAGTTAGAAGCCATCTCTGATGATTTCATGAAAACTGAACTCTTGAAGTTTGACTGGTGTGTGCTTTGTATTGCATCTCCTGTAGCTGGACCACAAAGGCTCTCCCTGGTGAGGCTGTACTTGAGAGGTTGAAAACCTCTGTGTTTTTGGGGACCTGGATGAATTGCAGTGAGCTGGCAAATGCGGAGTCATCTGCATAAAGAGCTTGGCCTCAGTAATGACCCGGTTGATACCAGAGTTCTTCAGCCTTGTTTCTGAGTTACCAGTGGGGGACTCTCTCCAAGAGTGGGATTCTGCATTAGAAAAATGTGCTGTACTTAGGGAGTTAGTGGCAAGGTGGTATACACATTGCTTGCTGTGCAATGACCTGCCTGCCCTCTGTTCTTCCGACTTCTTTTCCTAACCAGTTGGGACTCGGAAAGCTGTAACAGAGGACACAGCTACAGAAAGGTCCTGTTGTATTCCTTCCTTGTTTTTAATAGACTTATGTGGAACTTTCAGGGACCTCCAACAATAGCCAAGTCCACTCTCCAAGGCTGTCCCAGGACTCTTAATTTGGTCTGCAATCTAGGGCATGGCATGAGAGGGCTCTGAGAAGATCCAGTTGAACTTGTGACCTGGAAGTGTCAGGCTTTCTATCCTTATCCCATTAGCAGTCCCATGACTCATTCAGTCCAAAGGCCACATGACTAATACACCTGCTGAACAAGTTTTTTTTTTTTTTTTTACCTTGCACCTTGTCATTGAAGTCCTCTATATACAGCCTTAATTAAATATCTGAAAATGTTGATGCATACTGTTAATTGTAACTCCATTTAATAATTAAGTTTAAGTCACTTGTTGAGTTGGTTCTGTGATTATATTAGGAGATGTGTGTGTTTGTGTGTATATATGTGTGTGTGTTTTGTCTTTGCTGTGTTTACTTCTTCAGTTTAGGGATCTTGGATGTATCACTCCTCACTTGGAATGTGCTTCAATCCAAATAAAACTTATCATCATGATTCCGATATTTTTGTACCTTCTGGTTCTTAGTTAGGACTTTCTCCTGGTGTCTGTAATAGGTGGCATGAGTCATGCAAGGGAACTTACAGGAAAGACGGAAGATAATTTGCAGTCTACTGAAAATATTTGATTTTACATGTAGAAAAACATGATGGAGACATGAGTATTCTGTTTGGTTTATTTAGACAACTGCCTAACTACTGGTAGTAATGGGAATATATTAATTCTTTGATGGGGGAGAATGTCAGTAAATTTAATCTGGAAAAAAAAAAGCTTTAGAGTATTGTATCTGATTGTAATTGACGTACAACATAAAATTCATGTTGCTGATTGATTCAAGTCAGTAAAAAGTATTTATACCTCTGTGTATGATTAGTCATAAGGGCCTGAGAGAATTTCAGTAGTTTGCTTTTGAAAAATCAAATGATAGGAGCTATCCTTTCTCATGCAAGCTTAAAAATGAGCAGGTTTTGAATTCTCTCATCAGGTTGTGTGTCTATGTGCATATGTAAATTTTCTGAGGTATAGTTCTTATTTTTGGTTTTTGCTATTTTTTTTTGTAGATTACCTTGTCATTTACTTTCTCATTTTCTCAACTACTGGAGCGCCTGACTTTTTTTTTTTTTTTTTTTTTTTTTTCCTCCTAAAAATTAGCAGTAAGGCAGTTTGATGGTTATGAGCTGAGACAGTATGCATCAGCAAGTAACCTTTGCACAGCTTCAAGAATTCCTTCATAGATGACATTTCTGGAAGGGGATTATTAAAAAATATTATAATGCTGAACTCAGGCCTATCTTCATATTCCATTTTATATTCCTACAGGGCTGAAGTTTCCAGTAATATGTATTAGATAATTATTATGGATTGCTTTTATTTTATGAGTGCAGATCATAGTTTTAGAAGCTTGCCACATCAGATAAACCTCTTTCCTTTCCTGTTGTAATGCACACCTCTGTAAAGTATAAGACTGTGTTGGTAGCATTTTACACCCAATTTGTACTGCATCCGGTTTTTAAGAATACTGTGTCTACTGTGCACAGTGCTAGTAGCATAAAACAGCTGGTTCTCAATTTTTATTGATGAAAAGATTTATTATGTGTCAACTCTATCTCTAGAGGTGAATGAAAATTTTGTTTTATTTTCTGCCTTTGGGAAAGAGGCATATCAGGAGGAAAGATATGACCAAGATGCAAGGCAGATATGACCAAGATGCCAACATCAGTTGTGTTTGTAGATGATTGGGAATAACATGCACTAGTCCTCAAATTAATCTGAATTATAGGCTAGTCCAGATCTGCTCCTAGGGAATGAATTGTTGTTTTGATTAGGATTTAGTTTCTTTAGCACAGATCAAAATGACTGTTCTGAAAGCAAGGGGTTGAAGAGAAGGTCCTCAACTTGCTTGTGTGGGTTTAGATAATGGCACTGCAAAAATATTTCCTCCTTCCACCATTTCCCTCTCTTTTTTACCCCTCGTTCCTCTCTTCTCTCCAGTAGATATCTGTCCAAAGCAGAAGACTGCACACAAAGATGTGCTTAATCATTTTCATTTGGAAGGAAATGTTTTTCCCTGTTCAAGTTGCAAGCTTGTTCCTGTGAGGAATTCCTACTAAGGGCTTGTTTCTTCTTAATAAGATTTGCTGTTGGTGCTGTACTGGCAAACTGCCTAGGGAGATACAGCAGATACCACAAAGAGTTCTTTTTCTATTTCATCTAAATCATTTTTCCCAAAGATAGCATATACTGTTTGTTCTTTATTTTTTTATTTTTTTTTTCTCTCTATTTTGAGTTGTAGGTTATTTGGTTTTTTTTTTTACCTCTCTTTACTCTCCCAGTTGATAAAGGTATGACAAGAATACTTTAAAGTATTGGTTTGTCTGAATAAAAATAAACCAGTGTTCTTCCAAATGTTCTAAATACTCTTGTTAGTTATTTTACCAGTTGAATGGTTGGTGGGAAAGTAGTTAGATGTTGACATTTAAATTGTTGTCATTCAAGTTTAAAAGTGAGCATTCGAGTGGGAGAACTCTGTACTTCTCATACAAACTCCTGTAATAGTGTAATAGTAATAACAAGCTTAACTACTATGAAAAATGTGAACAACCCTAGTTTATAAAAAACAGTTTACTGAATAAGGGTAAACAATATGAATTACAATTTTACTGCAATACTAATATACGAACATTTGACAAAATATTAATCCACAGATTTTATTCCTTGAGGATGGTGCCTATGCTTTAAAAAATGAGTTTGCTCAGCAACTGTACAAATAAAATAAATTCTTATACATGGTCATTTATTTCTTCTATGCTAGATTTGGATTGCCAAAAATATTAGAATGTGCTTTATAAAACCCATTAGAAACATCATGGTATTTTGTGTAGGCTTAGCTTTTAAAACTTGTTTCTCTCGAAGCACTGAAAACTGTTTTTTCATTTCTGTATTTGTAAGTACTGTGTCTTGAAATCTTGGGATTGGGATCCTTGACTTTTGAAGATGTTGATCAAGGGCCTGTTCACTTAATTCATTTGAGCAGAAACAAAACAGTTCTGTGTTTTTTTTAAAGGCAGTTTCTGGTTACTTCAAAGCTCTCATTATGCAGCTGCTGACATCAACTAAAACACTTACTAATCTGGTAAGGTTTAATGAAACTGTTTTCAGTGATGGTTTATTAAATATGTGACTTGCTTCACTGTTCATTTTACAATAATTTGAATTTGTTTATCCTAATACCAAACTCCAAAACATTTCTCTTTTGCTGGGTCATCTGGAAGGGCAGGGGCTTAAAGGTTAAATGACTATGTAATGAAAGTTCAAGAGTGTTAATTAGGATGGTTTGACTCTTAGGTGCTAGTCCCTTTTGGTTATTGCATAATCTTCTGCAATACAAACTTTATGCAATGAGTTATAACTAGAATATTCTCCCTTAGTCCCAACTCCTATAAAATTCACTTGTTAGCAGTAATAATTAGTAGCGTAATTATTGTTTCCGTTTTTCTACTTTTGTGGTGAAAAAAAGGGCTTTTAGATTTCCATTCTTGAACAATTCCTTCATTAAACAATCCTATTATAATATTGCAGATTCATCTCAAAACTTGGAATTTATTTTTAGTATTTCAAATAAAAGTCTAAATAAAGACAGATTTATACTCAAAATTTAGCTACGATGAGAACTTTTTTCAGTAAAAATCAATACAGCTGGCCAGGATACATTATTTTTCTATTCAGTGTTGGTAAATATTCAAAATAGTCCTGTAGTGATTAATAAAAATATAAAAATTTTGAAATAAGTGGATTGAACAGACTGATTTCTTAGTTACGAACCAAGATTTTTTTTTCTTTCATTTATTAATATTAAAGATATTGAGTTGGATTCTTCTGTTGCAGAGACACGGCTGTTTTCATGGTGGTCACTTTTCATTTGGATGAAGAACTGAGTTAAAGATGGAAAATTTTAAAATGTGGACATTATCAAAGATCTATATTCTTATAATTTTTAGTGGGTAAATCACATGATACAAGTTGCTACTAGGGTCAATCAGCACACCAGAAAGACTTACATCAGTGCAAAAGACCAGAACTGAATCTTTTTAGAAGTATGTTTTTACTGCATGTTTTCTAAGAAACTAACATTTGGTATGTTTTAATTGAGGATAGTAGTTAAGCGCAAAGATTAATTTGGTCGTTTCCTAGCTATAACCTCTTGCCTAAAAAAAATGCATATTATATTTTATCTTACCTAACAGCTTAAATATAGTGAACTATCATATTTGGTTTCAGTCAAGTTTTGCAGAAGCAACAATGGCACAAAGGAGCATATAGGGTTACTTACACTTGTAGGGTGTAGAAACAGGAAAGATCTTCTCAATGTAACAACATAAACATAGAGGATCTGTATTAATAAGGTTCAGTAGTTTATTAATTGTATTTTTCTGGTTCAGTTGCTGAAAGGATTGGCTCACAGAAGCTAGAGTTGCTCTCCAATGCTGCAGCAGCCTCCAGGAAGATGGCATCTTCTGCCACTCGGCTAATCAGAAAAATACAGTCTTTCCACGGGACTGAATAGCAAATACCCCAAAGCTGTATTATGTTTATTGGACATCTTGTTAGTGCTATTTTCACTCTGATGAATTTATTATGGTAGTATTACTTACATATTTTTAAAACACATGCAGATGATGCATGGCATAAAATTAGTTATTTTATATTTAAAATATATAATATTTTCATCCCCTAATAGTTCAAGTAGACTTTATTTCTTAATAAATTGTTTCTTGCTATAGCAAAGGAAAAGTCAGAAAGAAAATAACCTACCTAATTATATAGAATTTATGCATTTCTTGTTAAAAATAGGCAGCTCTTGAAATATCTTGCCACTACTAACTTAAGACAAACAAAATAGAAGAAATTTAATAATAAAGTGTTTAACTGAAGCATAGCTAAAAGACGTAGCATTCTGTGATGCTCACTGCAGTTTTCTGTGTGTGACTGCTAGAGTCAAGATGAATATTTTCAGATGAGGAGCCTCTGCGTCTGGCCTGCCCAAGCAGTACAGTACAACTGGCTCTGTTGCCCTTAGAAGAACCTCAGCTATCGCAGCCCTTGAGGCTTGGTCCAGAACAGGAAGTTTCTCTACATTCTACTGCCAAATTGAATGGTGCTTAACAATTTTCTGTGATACCTTGCGATGTGATTGAAGCTGGGTATTTTGGGTTGCTTCTGGACAGTATGTTCACTTTTTTCATCCCATATAAAAGATAGACCCTTAAGTTCTATGTTACCTGATCATTAAAAGTCATTTAAAAAAGAATATTCAAACTGCTGAATAGCAGTCATAGTATTAGTTACACAGTTTTGTCTTGCAATGAAAAAGTGTTAAGTTAAATTGATATTCTCCAAAACACAGCTTTATTAGGGACCATCCATGTTGTTCTGCTAGCCAATGATTGAGTCCTGTGGTTACTCTGTCAAGGCTGTCTTGGCGGGAGCCCAGGTTAAGACTAGACACATGTATCACTTATGTCCTTAGCACAAGGAGGAGGCCTTGTCGCGAACCCCGAAGCTTGGTGCGCTTGGCATTCACAGAGTTAATGCGGGGTGAACGTAGGTAGGCTGAGCATGCCCAGGCTGTCAGCACATATCTTCAGATGTGTGACAATTTTAAAGACTGTCTCCTGTAGCAAAAGACTGTCAGCTGCCTCTCACATCTATGTTTTCCCTAAGGACTCTATGGCTCGGAATGACCGTGTTAATCAATATGGATGAAAAACACATAGGTCGCAAGCTGTGAGGTAGCTAAGGTCATTCTCTTAAGAGTTTCCTATCAAAAAGGAGTGTTCCCCACTCTGGCTCTTGCATTCAGAGGTCCTGTGTCTGTATCTCTGTGCGCCATAATTTCTGGAGTGCCTCATTTCAACTGAATGCAGAAGAAACAAAGATTTCAAAGTTATTTTTGCATGTTTTTGAGAATAGACAGAGGAGAAAAAAATTATCCCTGTTCCATCTTTTCCTCCAAGGTAGACAACAACAGGAAACTGCATGTCACCAGAGCCCGTCAGCATTGCCAGACTGCAGAGATGAGACTTCATTAATTTCCATGCTCATAGAACTGCTTGTCTCCTCTGAGAGGAACAATGAATTATTCTGGTTAAGGAAACAAATGGTTTGGTACCATAGCAGAAAAGATAAGAGGAGGTGGGTAGGATGATAGTTAAAGGCTCATTCCTCAAGTTCTTAGCTATCTGCTTTGCCATCAATTTTTCTTATCTTGGCCAGGCTATTTATCTTTTGTTATTTTAGATTCCCATATATAAATCAGTTTTCTGCTCTAAAAGGACATCAAAAGAATAAGGAATTTAGAAACTGAAGTGTTCAGATGTGAACATAAGTATGGTAAAGAAATCTGAATTGTTTCAAAACACAGTTTCTGAAATACTTTTTATCTGGAAATGGTTTGGCTGAGTTTCTGGTGAATACCAAAAATCAGCACTGATTTTGTTGTCAGAGGCTATATTTCAAGGTTGAGAATGTAACATATTTTGGCAGAAAATTTTGGTGAAGAAAAAGTGATTGGTGGTGGCAATATAGGAACAGAAGGAACAGCCACTGTTCCCATAGTGATACAGCAAAAGCAGTGACATTTAGGTAAACAGCAGTGGGAAAGGAAATTCGGGGGAGTTAATGTTAAATGTCTCAGAAGATACAGTAAGCTTCCATACGGTGTATCATGTGTATCTGAAAATGTTAGTGAGGATCCTCTGTTCCCTGTGTTAATAGCACAGGCCCCCCTTGGTGTTTGGTGGGGTGTCCAGTGGCTTCCCTGAGCGCAGGTGATCGGTCCATGAGCCTGCACAGGCAACGTCCCTGTTAGCAGTAACCGCACGTAGCGAAAGGAGCCTGATGTTGGGAGTGCTCACAAATATGCTCATGTGAACCGTCCAGCTGGTTGGGAATGGTACCACAGAAGGTCTTTTCAGCATGACCACGTGACACACAGATGACAGTGGTATTTTTAGAAACCCTTGCAGCAGTGCTACTATTGATCCAAATATTATATACATATTAACTCCAAATAATTGTTTTAAATAGCTGTATGAGTGCTCAGGCGCACAACCTTAATATGTACCTTTACTCAACGAAAAAATAGGAGAGAAGTATTGCATAGTTAATGCGTGCATCTCTGCTTGTCTGCTACTCAGGGCAGATTCTGGGATCATGCAAGGACTTTTGCCTGGGGACCAAACAAATAATCATGCGGCTAAAACTTTCATTCTTGTAATAGTAATTGTTTTGAGGTAAAGGAGAAGTATGAAGAAGAGTAGAGCATTAAATACAGAACAGGAAATGAATTTGGAACAAAAGATGTAGGAAGAATATATATATACACACACATTTTTTTAAACATGAGCACTTTCTGGAAAGTTACCTAATTAATTAAGCATGGTTTAGGTGAACTGCCTTCTGAAGCAATGCAAAGTAAGTGAAATAACACTGTGAATACTGGAATTACTGTCTACAGAGGGACTTAGTACAGGTGTTTAACTAATTCCCCATTGTATATGTTATTAATGAGGCTGTTTCAGAAGGTGTCAGGAATACAACAACTGGAAAGGCTAGCTTGAAACAACAAATGCACAAAGACAGTGTTTTTAATGTTAGACATAACTTGCTTGAATAATTGGAATGATCATAGTCTTTGAACTAAGGTCTAAATATGTTAGATTATTTTCCTTTTTGTCATAAATGTGCTTTGTTCACTTCCACTGAGAATAGGGTCAAGGTTTACAGATGATTTTGAGGCCTTGACATTAGTGGGTGTTCAGTGAAGAAGGGTTAAATAGCCTGGGTCGTAAGCACATTAGATTTGTGTTCTCTCTTGCCTTTAAACAAATGTAGAGCAGATCATCAAGCTTTTCTATAAACATATGAGCCACTATTGCTGAATGTGGGAGAAAAAGGGAGTCTAAAATCAAAATCACCTTATTTAAAGGAGTGAAGCTATTAAAAATGTAAGTAAACACAGACATTTTAAAACATATTTTAAAAATATTACTGTAATAATGCTTTTTTTATTTTGACAAGTAATGGGAGCTCATCTATTCCTCTGTGAATTAACACTCTTAAGGTTGATATAGATTGAGGAGGTATCAAAGACATCAGATATCATGAAACTTAGAGACCTTGAATGTCTCACTATAATCAGTCTACATACTCATACTCTGCCTAATTAGAGTGTTGTGCTGATATTTCTCTCTGCTGAGTTATTAGAGAGATCAGCAGTGCCCAGGAAACTAAAGTCTGTAGGTCAAGGGGTAGATACGTAGGTTCTCGTTTGTCCTGAGGAGGCATTTCCTCTGTTACCAAACAGTGTGCTCTGTGCCAGGCACCACAACACAGTGCACACTCCAACTCAGTGCGGAAGAGCAGCTGTTTCTATGTATGACCCTTTTTTAGGATATGGAGAAAAGACATTTTGAAGGAAAATTCAAATTCAAAATTTGGGAAGAACCCAAATTTTCCTTTCCTTTCTGCTCTTAAGCTTGGGAGGAGTAACCATGAATAAAAAGTTCATGAGCTTACTGTGCTCAGACAATGGAGGGGCATTTCAGGAGAGAGCCTACAAAGCTGTGAATTTTAGCAAGGACTTAAAACATGACAAACTCTATCTCACTCTTACTTGCTTTTATGCCAATCATGAATAGTATATGTGTGTGTGTGTATATATATATATATTTAGTTTATGGTGGAATTGCTTTTCTAAAAATGAAAAGGTTGTAATTAGTTAAATGCTATAGTACTTAGAAAATTGAGTAGGTTATAGAGTCTCAAGAGATTGTATTTCTTTCAATTCAAGCCTGAGGTATGGACATGGTAAATTGAACTTTGCTTTCTAAAAAATGAACTTCATAATTTAACTGCTGAACATTTTTCAAATCAGGAAAAGAAGTTTATACTCTATCATTTTGTAGCACTACAGGTGTTGTGAATATTTTGTTTCATCTGCTTAACTCTCTCCTTCCATCTTCAATATGCATCCACTTCAGCTTCTAAGCAGGGTTAGATAAAGTGATTTGATCTGGATCTGGACTCAAAGGGTGCTTGTCCTTCCTTTGAAGTCCCAGACTGACTTATCTCTGGCACTGCTGCATAAGATCCTGTGCTTCTTAATATTCCTTTCCTGCACACTCCCTGTAGAAGCACCGAGAGAAGCACTCAGCACTTCTACAGTGCACTGACACCCTTCCCAGGCCTTGGAAAATGCATGCACTACTTGTCTTGTGTAAAGTAAACCCAAGTGCACTCCCCTAATTGAGATTAGGGCATGTCAATAAACTGAGCTGAGTAGTCTGCTTCAGAATTTTTAAAATATCATTATTGATAAAGCACAGCATGTAACATACTTCTAGACCACTAAAGTTTCCTTTCCAGTAAGTCAGCTCTGTGCTGTTCTGCACAGTGTGCAATATGATGGCATATTGTAATATGATGGAAAGTAGGTAAAAATCAACAAATAACTCCTGTCATGTGAAAGTAGTAGCTACCTCCAGGGGCCTGAGCTGCTTGCTGAGTATGTCTCACTGCTACCCTCTAGCAAAGTGGATGCAATCACCTTCAAATTAAGCATTTCCATTGATTTCTAGTGACAAGTTATGACAAAAAGAGAAAGGTAGCTGAGAAGATGCATGAAAATCAATCCATAAAGAGCTTACTGCAGAGTTTACTTTATCAAAAACAACAACTCCATTTTCTTAGGGAGATAAAATGTGTGATGGAGTGCAGGAGCAGGAAGGTCCTGCCGAGAAATGTGTGGAGAAAAGACTGGGCTACACATCTCTGCAAATGGGTAGAGTCCTCATGGAATCCCATGGAAAACAGGTGTTAGAGGTGCTGCAGCTCACACTTTGGTTTTTATATGCAGTGGCTGAAAGGACCCTTAGCTACCCAAAGGATTTCTTTGCCTGAATTTATTGTTCTGACTGTGGAAATGGCAGAGACCGGGTCCTCGATGCTGCAGTTCAGAGCCTGGCATGTTGACTTAATCCCTCAGTGGTTGGGTGGGAGGTGCTGTCCCGTGAACTGCAGATGACGAGACAGTGGGGAATTTGCTTCCTCCACAGGCTTCAGGGCGGTAATGCTGGTGAAGTGCTGAAGAGTTGGGCGAGTCCATAAACCTTCAGGAGATTCAGCTAAATCTCACAGATAGTTTGAGTCTGACTTTAGATTTGAATTGTCCATTTGAAACCAGAAAAATATCACCAATTGTTAAGCTAAAATTCTGGGTTAGGAATTGTAGTGGTTGAAATAAAGACTGTTTTCTGTTTTGGTGCAGGTGTCAACATCAGTGGCAGAGCAACTTAGTGGACAATCGTGTGTAGTAGTATTTTAAACACGCAGAGTTAAGTCAATCTGATGTCGTTTTTTCAGATGTATGTGTATTTGTGCTTGTTAGATTGCTATGCAGTATATGATAGTTAATATAAATGTATACTAACACAGTAGTTACTGATAATGTCTCCTCTGCAACAATTTCTAACTTTTTTTTTGACTTGCCAGACTCTATAAATTTTTCGATTTTTAATCTGGAGCTCTGTATAGAGTATGCAAAGCTACTCATAATGTGTTTTGGTTAGTTACCATTTATTGATCCTTTACGTAGAGGCCATAGACTCCTATAGGTTTGTGGCTACAGACTGAGAAATCTGTAACTACTGCTGTAGGCAGATAAATAATTACTGCTTTAATGCAAAATATTAAAGGCTGTGCCGTCCAAAAGATTCAGTATTTCAGTTGCCTTTCAAGCCTGTAGACAAGGATATGCTACATTGAAGTTGCAGGAAAGATCTGAGTGGATTTAATCTTTATCAATTTGCATGGTGGATTCTGCTCTGTTAGTAACTATGTATGATTTAAAAAAAAAAAAAAAAAAAGTGAAGAAATTCCCCAATTTGCATACTGGCTGGATATTACACACACATTTTAACTTTCCTAAAACAATTGGATTTTGTTATAGAGTTTTACTAATACCTTGCATAGTTCCTTGCATAATAGTAGTGTAATTTCAATAATTTCAATACTGTGTTCAAAATACATTGAAATCAGAGAGTGGTTTTCCTTGACTTCACTAATAACTAGATGCTGCCACTAATAAACATGATATTTACTTGAGGACATGACACAGTATATGTTTACAACACGCTACACTTGAATTGTGAAAAACATAAAATATTTTGGTTCCTAGTTGCTAGCCATTTTTTAATATATGTGATAATGCACAGTAAAATTGCACTGCACAGTTTGTCGGGTCCTCATTGCTTGGAATAATTGTAAGGAGAATTGAAGACATGCTTAGAAATGTTTGTTTAGAGAGCTACATCTGGTGTGTGTTCTGCTGTCCTAATTGTGCACAGCGATTGGAGACCTTTTCAGCTTGGACGGACACGGACATTCTAAAGGGCAAGATCAAGCACTCTGTTTGCTTTTATTTTAAAACACTCTGCATACATCAGCTTAAAATGCAGAATTGTGTTTGGTCTGAACTATTGATCTCTAAACTCTATACATTGTTATTATAGAATTTTGAAAAGTATTCATTACTTCTAAAGAGATTCAGAAAGTTATTTTTAGCAATTATCTTTGAATTATAATTAATAGGCCAAGTGAAGTGTCATGGTTTTTCTCTGTACGTGCTCCCAAATGAACTTGGTAATACTGGTAGCAACTTGATGTTTTAGCAAAGTTTTCCTTAGTGTAGGAACATGGTTGTTGCTACAGAATTATTTCTTGGTAGTGATATTTGGAAGAAGAGCGTATTAATGGTGCAATCACATTTGGATTCCATGAGAACGGGCACTCGGCAACAGTCATGAATAGTGTGTGATATCAGCGTGATGATGACCTAGTATTTACCAAGTCAATATCTGGGTTACTAGAGTATTCTGCTGTTATTTAAAAGCTTAATATTGAAACTAGACAAAATATTTGGTGTCAGACGCTGGATATAACAGCAAGCAGTAGCCTGATTATTTTTTAGTGGCCTGATTTTCTTTCAAATTTTAAAATAGAGTTGCTTCTTACCACAACTTTCCATCCATCCAGAGTTTCTGTGCCATAGCAATATTTCTTGTGTAATAGAAGGGGAAGCTAGAAAAGTTCATTTCGGTATTCTTTTCTATAAATAGAAAATCTGTGTGCAATGTACTGAAACATTCAGGACTGTTGACTCTGCCTCTTATCAGATATCACACTATTACAAATTTTGTATTTTAAAGGTATCATTTCACTGTAAAACCTGAATAATTTTATTGGTGAGCAAATTCTTGTGATGACTTTTACTTACTGAGGCTATCTTCAGATACATAAATTGAGTTTCTACACATAGAATCATAGAATGCCTAAGGTTGGAAGGCGCCTCAAGAGGTCATCTAGTCCAACCCCCCTGCACACACAGGGCCACCTAGAGCACATGACACAGGACTGCATTCAAGCAGGTCTTGAAGATCTCCAGAGAAGGAGACTCTACAGCCTCTCTGGGCAGCCTGTTCTGTCACCCTCACTCTCAGGAAATTTTTCCTTAAGTTCCTGTGGAACTTTTGGTGCTTCAGTTTGTGGCCATTTCCTCTAGTTCTGTCACTG
>JAWLRI010000906.1:5870603-5896396 GCA_034781795.1 Crypturellus tataupa | reverse complement strand
AACACTGTATTATCATAGTTTAAAATTTGTTACTTTTTTTTTTTTTTTTTTTTTTTTTTGACTGGGCCAAACTCTATAGTCTGTAGTAAATAGTTTGAGACTGACAGCTTTCAGACTTGTCTCAATTTTTAAGTCTTAGAGCAGAGTTTTAAGGGAAGAACTCACTTTAGCAACCCAATAGACTTCTGAATCCAGATCTTTCAGCCCTGGTTTTCTGATGTTTGAATGAGTGCATGCTAGATGATATTTTGAAAAATATTTTTGAAGGTTATTTCATGGTTTAATGTAATATCACATCTCCTTCAGTCTTTTTTAGTGAAGCAGTGCTATAGAACTTTATTTTCTGTGTCTTTAAGTCTTGAGGGCTGGTGAGCTTGTTTGGAACTAATTGGTGAATTCAGTGATCAGTGTATTGCTGGTAGTTACAGCTATGAGGTTCCACCACTGTTCAGTGATTCGAAGTTGCAAACTACAGTAAGTATCAAGCACTACTTAGTACAGTATGTACTAAGTGGTACTACAGTACTGATTTCACAAACTACAGTAGGTAGCTGCAGAACGTTAAGTGTTTTGATGCTTCTGGAAGGTAATTATGAAAATGTTGAGGGAAAAATATTCCAAAAGAAGTTTTTATATATATATATATTTGGTGTTAAATAATGTAGTGGGATGTGAAAGTCTCCATTCTACAGAAATAATCTAGACACTTGTTGTAACAGAACCTTCTGTGGTTCAGGGATCAAAAGTCTTAAACAGTTTATGCACTTAGAAACACTGACATGGTTTCATTTTTTTTTTTTTATATTCTTGTTATTAAACTGAGGTAAGTTTATTGTGCAAACATATCATGTCCTGTACACACATTTATGTCCTATAGGTGTGTGATGGCAAGTTAACCCATGTTTTTTGCAAATTGACTTTGAATATCAAGTAAGTCTAATTTCTTTCATATGGGATAAGCAGAGTAGCTGCTTCCTTATATCTTTCATGTAAGATTTTGACTGCATTCATCATAATGGTATCTAACCATCTGTCTTTATGGAAAGTGAATTTATTGCTTGAACCAAGCTGAACTTCTTTATCTACAAAAAAGATACTATCCAGGCAGGCTCTACGAAAGTTGTCAGATGCTTCTTTGTGTGCCTGGAGTACTTGGGTTATAAGACTTGACCTGTTCAGGTGATTGAAGGCAGATATTAGGTTGGTTTCTAAATGTCTTGGTCTTGACTTCATGAAACTGATATACTGCCGCTGTTTGATTGGATTCAGTGTAAGGATTATAACGTTTCTACCATATAATCTGTGATTTGGGGCAAGCTTTTCTTCAGCATACCAGAAGGATTTAGCATGCTCTGAATTTTTCTGTTTTCTGCCTTGGTATAGAACAGAGAATAGAAAATAGGGAGTCTGATTTACAGTTATATTCTCTGTAAGAATATATATGGTCATTTATATTGGAGGATATCTTTATTATTAGGTGTTTTGTTTGTTTTGAATATTGTCTGACAAGCTGATTCTTTTTATTAGCCACTAATTACTAATTATTTTGAAATGTTATTATGTATTGTAATATATATTTTGATAATATTTACTTAATAATAACCTTACCCTGATACTCACATGTCAGATGAGAGAAGTAGGAGGGTATTGTTTTTTCTAATGTTACTGCCAAGCAAGTTGTCCAACTTTTTGGAACTAGTGCTCAGGTGTTAGAAGGTGCCCTAGGTGTATTAGGTGCCCATGATGTCTGTCAGATATTTGGCTACAAAAGAACTTTTTTTTTTCCTATATTCATCCCAAGAACAGATTCTTAGACTTTTTGCTATAATTTCATGTCCACTCTTGGGGTAGGGGAAAGCCTTACTGCATACTCTTAAGAGAATAGTGCCAATAATACAGCTGTTATAATTATAGCATTGACAGATGTTATCTCACACATGGAAACTGAAAGGCTTTTTTTTTTTTTTTTTTTTTTTTTTAATTCTAAAAGAGCAAAGACACTGGGGATAATAGGAAGAAAAAAAAATTATTTTCCGCTCTTGAATTGTTCATCTGCAGCATATTGGTATGGCAGTAAGGAATTGCTATCACCCACAGTATCTACAAAATGTTGTTGCTCTCTGTTCTTTGCTATATCAATAGTTTGTATGGTAGAAATATTTCTAAGGCACTAATAAAAATGTAGTATTAGTACTTAGGAGTGTTGCAATCTGCAATTTAGCCGAGTGGTGTAGGACTGGATTCCCCCTCTTAATTTAAGTTCCTTCTCCCAACTGCCAGGTGGGCTACTGCTACGTGGAGAGTGTATATTTCTTTTTAGCTGGAATAGAAAAATTTGGTTAGCCATAATGCTCTAATTGATCAGACATTATTTGCCAGCTAGTATCAGATTTTATGGTTCCATGAACCTGCGATGTCTAGCTGGTATGTGCTGCAGAGTTTTAATGTATAGGCTAATTTTAAAGCTACCTGTCTTAGTTATGAATAGGAGTGCAGCTGCAGTGTCAGACTTTGCTCTCCAGATCTCACATGGCTAAAACATGCCAAAGTTCTGCTGCTCTGCAACCTTGAGGTTACTAGTGCTCCGTTAGATTAAAATTGACAGTAGACCACCTATGAATGCTACAATCACTTCTTCACTGGCACTATAGGTAAAATTATATATGTATGTGTTTATGTAAAATATGTATCTCGATGTATTCTTGATGCAGTTAAGTTTACAGTACATTTGTAGCAATCACACTTGGTTTAAATAACAACTTAGCACATGTAAAATGCCTGCTGTGACATCACAGAGTAATGCGACTTCTGGTGAACATGAAGTATTTGTCTATGTTTGGAGAAAATATAATAGTCACAAGTATAGTATGTTTTTTCTTTCTGGGTTGCAAACCTCCAGTATACTTTTTCCAGACTTTTGCATGCATTTTCATAGAGAAATAAATAAGGTTGGTGTCACTTGCTGTCTTGAAGATGAGACCATGTCAAAGGAATGTCAATACTCGTGTTGTCCTATCTCTGTATTAATAATTTCCTGCCTGAGTTTACATTAGGCTTTACCTGATGTGTAATTTCTCAGGTCCTTCAAGGAGCAGTATTCTGCACAGCCAGCAGCTCTATTAACAGTGAGTTTCAGTTTGGAAATTGCTAAGGATCACCTAGTAGCTGAGCTAAGCTACTTTGCCTTTTCTTGAGATCTTTATGCTTTCCTCCTGAGGGGAAAGTCGTGACATCGAAACACAGAAAACTTACAGAAATTAGAATATGTCCTATAATTGCATTCTGTTATTTGCTAACATATCTATACTGTACTTGCTAATGTAATGAGCTAATTGAGGCATAAAGCATCATGTTTTTTTAGTTGTCTGAGATGGAATAACAGTTACAGTAAACTATAGTCTAATTTTGAAATTCTTTTCTTTCCACTCGGCTAAGTAGTATCAGGATGGCCATGATTATTGTCCGTATTGTTTTTATTATGTCTTGGAGAAGCAGTCAATGTAAGAGGCTAATTTCAGTCAAAAGATTAAAAAAATGGTACTTTAAGCATTCTATATTAGCATACAGTAGAGAAAATATTAAATGAAAATAAACAGCTATATAGGACTCTCCCTGAAAATAATACTTCTGGGTGATTACGGATAAAGGTAAAAATTGTTTTTCCCTTATGATATAAGCATAATATAAACACACAAAAATAGCAACTTTAGGCAAACATCAGAATAGCCCTTTTCTAATAAAACTCACCTGCGTTTTTAAGGATTTCCATACAGAGGCCTCCCACACATGAAATGTTATGTTTATATAGAAAGGATAAATGGTTAAGGTGACCTAGCTGAAATGTAAACTTGTGCCTCAAAAAATAACATAAGGAATTTAGATGAAATATGATAGAAGAACTAATGGTGATTCTTTTTCTGGACAGTTTGATGTTTTTCGGCTAGGAAAATCATAGAATCATAGAATACTTAAGGTTGGAAGGAACCTCGAGAGGTCATCTAGTCCAACCCTCCTGCACATGCAGGGTACCCTACGTGGTACAGCACGTGGCACAGGACTGCATCCAAGTGGGTTTTGAAGCTCTCCAGAGAAGGTTGGGCCCCCAAAACTGTGACAACTTCGCATAGTTAAATGCTATGAGTTCGACTGAAAAAAAGTGCAGCATAAAATAAAGGAATAAAGTAGGAAAAAAAGGTGCAAATCTCAAAGATTTCCTAAGCTATTAATAATCTCTTGAGTCACCCTCAAAGCTAATAAAGTACTAGATTGCGTATTTTTGTGAATATCATTTTATAAAAAGTAGACTTATATCTGCAAAAAGACATAATAGCAAGAGTTTATGCAAGCCATTTGATTGGTCTTGCTGCTCGTTTTCACCAAAAACTTTGCAATTACAGTAGCTGATAGATTATTGAAGTATATTGAGAATACTTCTACGTGTTGAAACAAGGATACAAATTTTATTCTCTTAGGCCTCAATAATAGTGCCTATCTTATGTGAATGTATTTTTGCCTTTTAGTTCATTCCTTACAGAACAAGAGAGATCTTCCCAACCATTGGATCATTAATGAACCAGTACCATGCCTACATGGTTTTCAAGCATCTCCAAAGACAGAGACAACCCACGCTCACAGCAAATAGTTTTGTATTTTGTTCAGATCGACCTTCCTGAGTCTCGGTTTGTGCCAATCTTATTCTGAGATGTAAGGATAGGGCTAAGACGAATTATAAGTAAAGAGTAAACATAATATTCCTCTTTCACTTGAGCGAATGTAGAATCATAGCTATATTTTATGAATTTATTTCCACCAAATACTACTATAGGAAATGTAAATTATGCAATTGCTGCATGCTTCAGCAAAATTAAATGATGTTGTCAAAATTCTTGGCATTTCTGTTAGTGAAATGTAATCAATACTTAAAAAAACAAAAAGAAAAAACACAACATAAAATTATTGCTAAATAATACTGCGGGGAGAAGAATCCTTTGACATTATTCATTATTAATTATATTGTGTCAACTATTTAACACTTGCTTTTATAGTTTATACATTGATTTTTTTATTTTGGTGACTTTTATTGCCATAAAGAAGAATCAGAAAAGTAGGTTCTTAATGTTTACTTCTATTTATGCCTGAGGAGTTATGATCTGTGATAGAAAGTGACCTTGGAATATTGGTCCCAGAGTTCATATTTATATTTTGCATTCCCATGTATACCTGTTAAGGGGGAAAAAAATACTTTTTTTTGATTCTGAGCTAAGATGCCTCTTTGTCAGTTTTAGGGCATGTATTTGGTAAAATGTTTTTATGGAGAAAAGTCAAATTCTTACTCAACAAATATTAAATCAAGGTTATTCTCTGGTCAATAGCCATACCATATCTCTGTATTTTCATTTCATTTTCATTTTTTCATTTTTTTCCCCCTATGGCTTCATTCTCCTTCTAAGATGCACTAGATATATAGATTAAAAATCCATTGGTGTCTATAAATTATATTAATTATGCATAGTATACATGTGTATTCAGTGCTTCACCAGAATCACAAGGTTATCTTTGTGACTTTGTCGGATAGGGGAAAAAATAGTAGTGATATGTGTGGGGGAAGGAAGAGAGACCCTAAATGTCTGGTTTATATTTCAGAAAGGAAAGGGAGTCATAGTTTAAATACCAGTTTTGACATGCATAATCTTGATGAGACTAGAAGCATGTATATGATATTTAATATAGCTTTTCAACTTAAAGTAAGTTTACTGTGTGACCTTATGGTACCAAAGTCAGATTCGTTTTCATTACTAGAGAAAGATAAATATGAGCTGGTCACAGTATGTTATATCCTTAATTAGTACTTCTGAACATAGTTTATATTTGTATATATTTTAAGGAATTATTATGCTCCCAAATAGACATATCTTAAGTAATAATCTTTAATGTATGGAATTTTTGGAGGTCATAGCTGTTTTTTTTGCAGGTAATTGTAATTATTATTATTTTATGCTTTTCTGTAAGATAGCTTTATTGTCTGTGCAAGGCACAATTTAAAAAAAATCTGAAAACACAAGTTCAAATCTTAAAACGTGTACTAAGCCATGTAATATGGCTGAATTTCCCTGAAGGAGGAGGAGGGTGTCAGTTACGATTAACGTGAACAGTGTATATGGCCTCGAAATGTGACCTCTCGTTACAGTAAATGTGACAACATGAATTACTTTCAATTATGGTGAACTACATTCAGGCACATTAGTTCTGACACACCTCACTAGGAGATTTCTGTTTTGGAAGCTTTAATCAAAAGAGAGAAGAGGTGAGGGGGGAAGGGAGAAGGCATAATTTATGAGTGTGAAAACACTGGTCACTTAAGAAAAAACATTGTTTTTTGGCTATGATGCTTTTGGCTTCGGGTTTTACATACGTACTTCTGTTATATCACTTGTTATTTCCACTGGCACTTTCAGGTTTATGCCTTGGGCACTGGAAAATATCAGCACCACCTTTTTATTATGCCATGTATAATAAATGTGAACTTTGAAAATTTATAAAAATAGATGTTGCAGATACGATGAATTATTATTTTGTCAAATAATAACCTGTACCTTTATTGGAACATAAGTGAGGTGTACCATCTCCCAGCATGTCATATTTAGTATTGCTTAATTGTTTTGTGTTTATTAACAGTTTATTCTTACCAATTAAGTATATCACAGTACAGATACTTATACCACTTGAAGGAAACAGTTGTTATAATGTCACTACTTTTTCCTCAAGGTTCAATTATCATGCTTCAGTTTCTGTCTTTGAGCTTTGCTACAAAAGAAAAGATGCCCAAGGCAGAAGTCAACCTTTCCCTTGTGCTACGAAGAAGATGCCATCTATTTCACGCTGTGCTAAGTACTTCATCGAAACACGAGTAAAACAATGCCCTTAGCAAGTCATAAGTTAGAAATGACTGAGCAAGGGAAAGAGCTTTAATTAAAGCACTCTGTTTTTCTTTTGAGGACTAGATCTTGCAGAACATTGGGCATCTTTGCAAAGATGAAGATCCTCAATGCTTTTCAAATGACAGGAAATTTGCAACTTAGCGGTTAGCAAAGAGAGTAGAAAATGGTATTTGTAGGTTCTAGATTGACTCAGATTTAAGGCCATGCAAGGAAAATTCCTCTTTATATTTAGACCATGTTAGGGGTTAGGTTTCAGCTGTTTCAGAATTTATACTCGCCACTGCACATTGTAGTACTGGATTGTGATAACTGTAAATGTATTTAATACCTACCTTTATATCAAGCTGCAGCATAAATTTATTTCCATATCTCAACTCCTTTCAAAGCATTAAGGTAAAAAGTTTTGTATTTTAGCTATTATAATTACTAAAACCTAAAATTGCACTTAAAATTTTACAAGCTTTCTTTAAATCACTAAAACAAGGAGACATTTTGCTTTCAGCTATTTGGCTGTAGAACATCTGCACTTAGGCAGTTGGATTCTCTATAACTGAAGATGATTATTTTTGATCGTATGTTTGTGCAACAGAGAAGAATTAGTGCCTAATCCAAATATCTTGACTGCTGTAAGCAGTGCAGCAACAGTGAGTTGACTTAAAGGGCTTAGAATGTGTCAAAAAAATGCTTATGAACCAGCCCTAATATCTCCTACCTGTATTGACAAAGAGGGCTAGGTTAACAGCTGACTTCCTGGGTTAATGTTGTAGTTGATTCTCTTTTTTTCTCTGGAAAAGATTCTATTGCTGATTTTTTTAAGAAATGATGATGCTTCACACTTTCAAAACAAAGAGAAGTTTCACATGATCAAACTCTTGCTATGGTTCAACACAGTCCTATAAGCACAGGTGCATATAATTTAGGCATGGAAACAACCAGCAATGTTTTTAAGCTTGTATGTGTATTCATACAAGTCCCAACCACTGGATTTTTTTTTTTGTAGTTGTTCCTGTACATAAGTCCATGATGAAATGGGCTAATGGTACCTGATTGCTTTTACTTGCAGTACATAGCATTTGACTTTTTGACTTTACATAGTGCCTAAGAGCTCCTCTTGTTTCCTCACCAAAATGGCAAAATTTGCAGGGACTCTCCATTTGGGCTTGTAGGCCCTGGGATTATCATTGACCCATCAAGTTCTGTCCTACATGGAATTGGCTAGTAAGAATTTATGAGCACATTCTACATGTAATGATTAGGCATTTTTTTAGTCTAATCTGGCTTCTGCGGAATATGTAATGTTTGCTGTTTTGTTTTTCCAAGTATTAAAGCAAGACAACTTAGAAAATATACGGCTGAGCATCTTGAGCAAATGGGTGTCACTGAAATTCTGTGAATATAATTGAGGCATAAAACCTACCTTTTTTTAGGGTTCATAATCTCCCTGGCTTATATCTGATGAAAACAATAGGTTTTCCTTGTGGACTTGGCGGTAGTTTAGGTAGTCCTCTAGAATATCACAGCTAATGTAACAGTTTGCATCTTTGGAAGAGCTTTTCTATATATGGGAAGTGGTAAAGGAGATGTTGCTATACTAAAATGGTCCTATAGTGACAATGGCCCTGAACTAGAAACCATGACAGATTAAGACTATACTGTTAAAATCACTTCCCTGGAAATGAAAACTGATTTCCAAGATAGGGGAGCAAAGGAAAGAATAGTTACAGATAGTAGCTAGATACCTAGATACACTTCAGATAGAAACAATGTGAGAAAAAAAAAAATCTGCCTGATAAATACTGTTCTCTGTGGGGAAAAAAAATGAAAAATGGAATAAGCAACTAAAAATCCAAATACATTACCTGGACTGCCAAATTGCCTTTGGGAATTAAGGCAATTGCTAACAGCAATAAAAGAAAGAGAATTATTTTGTGTTCTATCTTAGGAATGACTTTTTGGGGATGTACTTGGAAGTGCATCAAATTTTTGAACATAGCATCATATTTTGAACATGGCTAGCTGTGTGCTTAAAAGATTTTAAAAAAATGAGTAGTGGTTTGCAGATTTTGGAGCTGTAATTGTAGCAGTCACTGGAGGGGCACTAACTGATGTTAGTAACATTCCACAGGATAGAAGAACTGACTCATCTACAGAGAAGAAAGAAATTTGGCTTCAGGGCAGGCAGAGTCATATTTTCCTTCCTATCAGAAGCTGAAGATTTATATCACAAAGGTTTAATCTGTAGACTGTAGGAAGTGAAATGTTATTTCATAACAAGTCTAATTTATTTTCTTTATTTTTTAAAGAAAAATATTGATACAGGATTTCAGAGAAATATTTAGAAAGAAAGTGAAGGAAAGCACATTGGACACTGAATGAAGAACAGGAATTTTTTTTTTTCAATTTTATTCCATTTGTTTTAATCTTGTTTATGCTTTCCTAGAGGTTCTGGTATTTCAACGTGGATGGTCAGTACTATTCCAGGTGCTTATTTCTAAATTAATCTACTTATTGTTACTTCTGCTGAATGTGTTTCTGTCAAGATATTTTTGTCTTCATTTTAATTTGTATAAGGCTCAGATAGTGCCGTTACTGGAAGCCACACAGCAGAAAATCAAAAGCACTAGAAAAACTTGTTCAGCAAACTGAGGCAGCCAAGGATGAAGTTGTACTCTTAACATTTTCAGGGATGTTGCAGATCATCCTCCTGTCAGTTTGGATAAACTCATTTCTTGTTCTTCACATCTTTATTCTAGAGAATGTCTACTGGGAGCATTCTGTGCTGCCTTCTCTTATAGTTGAAAGTTCATTTCATGAACATCACTGTTCTTGACATTATTGTTCATGCTCTGACAGAATGTCTGCTCATAAGTAATGTGGTCTTGTTAGATTTCCTCTGAGTTATTTTTTATAGTGCAGGATTGCACTAACAAATGTAAAATAGGTGTACTTTAAAGCAAATTAATATATATTGAGAAAATCTTTCTGGAAAACAAACAAAATGAAAAAACAACTCCCCCCACCTTGTTCATGAAATAACATCATACTGCTAACTTAGGAAAATGTATCAAATTATTTTCTTCAAATATATCCAGATGAAATTACTTTATTGGTTTTACTTTTTTTTTTTAATCCAAATGGAAACTTGATTTGCAATTGAATGGATGAGTCAGTTTGGATTTTTTCTGTTCTAAGAAAGATTTTTTTGTTTTTGTTTTTTAGAGGGCTCACCTACCTTGTCCTCTTTTTTTCTTTGTTTTCTTTTTGAAAGCTTTGGAAAGTCAGTCTGCCTCAAAGAAATGCTTTTAGAAAACAGGAAGAGAGCTGGTTAATCTTATGACTTTTGAGAGTCTTTTCAAGCTTCAACATGTATCAAAAAGGCCAAGCTGAGTAGAGTGTTTACTGCTATCAGTGTTTCTGTTTCCTGCTTAAGGATTTTTGGATGATCCGAGGTGAATTTACAGAGATCAATAAAACCTCTCAATTTATAACTTCTCTGAAATTTTGAAGGTGCTCACTAAAGCATCTGTCATCTACTTTAAAACAATTTCTAGACAAAATCTCTTCTGAGTAAATAAAACACATTTAGTATTTCTTTAATGCTGTTTAATGACTAGATACAGATATAATTAATCCCCACTGACTCTAGTCAACTATGTAAGGTAAAACCGCTTGGAAGTATATGCAAGTATAATCTTTGCTGCTTTCTCTTCTTTGCTGACCGTATTTTCCTGAATGTCATCAATTAAAAAAGCTGGCACTAGGAAGGCACCCAAGTTGCATTCCAGTTATTCTTTATTTCTCACTTCCCCTGCTTTCTCTTGTGCAATTCAGTTATTGGCTTACTGCACTCACTCTTCAGTAGGAGTTGCATCTGAGATGGATTCAGGACTGGAGCACTCACCTCAATACCTATTACTATTTCTGCAGCTTCTTTTCTTTGCCTTTCATATCTTTCAAGTATACAGTCTCTGCTAATTCAGCATATTCTGTACGCAAAACAGCTCAAATAATCCTTCTCATTGAGAAATACCTTCTCGATAAGGTTCCTTTCAGTATATTTTCAGGAGGTGTTAAAGAAGAAATTGCACTCAAAAAAAAAAAAAAAAAAGATGAAATGTATGCCTACAGCACATATAGAGGATGTGATTACAGGTTATAATGGAAAAAAAGTCAAAAGTAAAGTAAAAGTAATATGAACTATTTAATCGCTTATTTCTGGAAACCAGAATATCTGTTAGATAAAAGCAAAAGCATTAGTGCTGCCCAAAGCAGTCTTTGAAGATATGAGATGCTATCTGAGTGGCATAAGTTATTTAAATGGAAGTTCAGACTGCTTTGGTCAAAAAAGGAGTTTAAGGCCCTTAATTACACTTTAGCAGGCAGCTTACACATCCATTTTGTCCATTTACTGTGCCCAGCATTTTTGAGATTTCCTATTGCTCATTCTGTTACGTCTGTATTTGAGATCTGGATTTTAATTGAAGTTGTGAAATTGGGACAAATATTTGTGAATTCATAGTTTAAATGGTGTGAAAAGATTTTTGTGTCCTCTGGTGAAAAATCTGCAAGTGAGACCGTGTTAGTAATATAAGGAATGCAAAATCACTTCAGATTTATATTAAACTGTTTAATGAATATTTAAACCTATAGCAACTGTTCCATCAGGAGTACCTACTAATCAGTACATGGTACTGACTGTTTAAGTATCAAACTTGCTTTCACATACATCAGTACTAAAAGCCTAAATATCTGGATCTGTGATATTATGATGATGTCTTATAAAGAGTTTTAGAAGGCTAAAAATTGTTCTAAGCCTAATGCCAAAGTCCGGACCAAAGTTGCCTTGGATTTTACATGTAAGCTAATGTTTTCACTTCAATTTTCTTCTTCAAGACTGTAACAATTGTGGCAGAGCTTGTTATTGTAGAAGCTAGTTTGGTGTAATCTGAACTAGATAAAGTTAAAGACTAATATTCTGACTAATACATAAAATCAGAATGGTTAGCAAATGTGTTCTCTGAGTTTCCTCAGATAGGTTTCTTATTGCATAAAAGCATAATATAAATTAACCCTATCATAGCATAGCCCTGTCAGTGGTTGTCTTCCTGCATTCTTCCAAATCTACAAATTTTGGAAAGAATAGCTCAGCTCTTTGTCCATATCTTTCTAAAACATTTTGTTTCTTCAGTGTATACTTCCAGATGAGGTGTCTTTTTTAATAGCAACTGTTTATCAGTTAGCATTTAGAAAAGAGTGGTGCTGGTAAGTTAGAATCAGAGAATTGAGCCACCAAAAGTGGAATCCATTGCCTTCCTTTCCTCACCCGAATTCGAGCTCTGAGGAGTTCTGCATAACTGAAGGCATCAATTCAGGTCAGCTTTTGGTGCTCGGATATGTGAGGATGCTTTTTCCTTGGAGAAATTTATGGCCGGGAGACATTACTGGTGAAATGTAAAATGGTCTCAAGTACATGGAGCATCATGTGGAAGCAGGAGGTCTGTGTCCGTGTTAAGCAGAGTTTAGATGGAAATACAATTTTTTTTATATAAATGATTTTTCCCTTCTCCCTGACCCTTTTTTAAGCTTTGCTGTGGCACTCCTCTCTCAAAAGGTGGAAGCTGCTCTTACAAACACTAATTCAGACATCTAACATAGCTGAATACTGGCTGCGTTTCTCCAGGGAGAGCACAGCTGGTCAGGAAGATGCAACATAGTTCAGCTAGATTGGTCACAACACAACGTCCTTAAGTCATTATTTCTCAATACTTACCTAGGTTGCTGCAGCATATGTGAAGAGCTGGTCAACTTAAGAGTTATCATCCAATTCCTGAGTGATAAAAGAAGTAATTCAACTAATTCTTCTAAAAGAGAGAGCAATTTTTAAATCTAATACAGTAAGCAAACTATTTTGTTGTCTTTAAAGGAAGAGCTTTACTGCTTTTATAATAGTGCATTTTATAGCATTTAAATGTGAAAAAGGCATTTTTAAATGTTGGAAAAAGCAATATTTCAGTTTCCTTTTTTTTTTAGTATTGCTTTCATGCAATTCATAAATGATTTTAATGAAGAGTTAGAGATTTGATTTTCAAATGATCTTATTATATTCTGAAATTTCAGACTTGCCTATTTTTTCCTCTCATAGTAAATGCTGTGTTTTCAGAATGACAGATATTATAATAGGAAAAAAAAAAAAGGGTCTTTGTCAACAAGATCCATGGCTACATATGTGCATCAGCGAGTTGCTTGTCTTGTTTAATAGCACATGATTGATTGTAAACCCCTCCCCAAGCAGGAATATCAAATTATTTATTTTTCTTCCTTGCACGTCTGAACTGCACAAAATTGAACAGCTTAGTTGAAGTGAGTCACTTCACCCAGTAAGCTGGTTATATGCTTAGATGTGTGTGTTGGTATATGGATGCAAAAGTATATTTTTCCCGGTTAACAGATAATCTAGATCTCTGGTGCCCAGAGAGTAGAAAATTTTGTATGAGAAACTCTTAATTGCAGAATGTGATAAGAGTTTTTTCCAAACTAAAGTAATTTTGAAACAGTTTTCCTGTGACACATCTCGAAGTTAAATTCTGAATTTCAGTGTATCACATTGCAACATACAGCAATAGCTTTGCCTATATCAGTGTTTTTTAAATTTTAAAGATAATAAATGATGACTAATATACACCATCTGGCTGGAAGGGGGTGTGTGGAATTTCTTCCTGAGCAATGGAATTTCTGGTTTAGAGATGGTTTAGTTAAAATAAGGAAGCAAGAGTGTTGTCTTTTCAGAAAAAAAAGTCTAATGATTGTGCTGAATCCCAATGGCTGAAGGTAGACTTGGTTTTGTACTATTATATACAATGTCAAAAATAGATATATCTGTTGTATTCAATATCAAAACAGCTCTCATTAGGCTTTTCCATGTTGAGAGAAGTGTCAGTCATACCTTGCAGGAATTGGATCCTACCTCTGCAGGATAAAGAGAAAGGATCCAGCTCTGTGTGGAGTGAAGTCAGTGAACAAGCTTCAATTAATTCATTCAGAGATAGAATTAACTCTGCCTCTGTTGAATATAAATTTTCTTTTTAGATTTCAGTCACTTTTTTAATGCTCCCCTTTCTTTTCTGTTGGAATAAAGTATTTGCTTAAAGACCCTTTCAACGTGAACAGAGTAAGAATGTGCTTTACCCATTGTGAAGACTGGTGAACAGTTTTCTGTGTATATTCTTAATTAATCTTTTACTGCTTTAGTTCTTTTTTACTGCTTTAGTACTTCTTTTTACTGCTACTACCTTCCTCTTCAGTCTTTTTGGTAATACTGAAAGGGGATTGTAGATTCAGTGGGACATGAGGTTTGAGAGAAGATTGATGTCTGTACTGACTGGCAAGAAGCTGCAGAGTGTCTGAGGACTGCCAGTACCTTCTTGAGGGGGAGCAGGTTGTCAACTTTGCAGTTTGTCTTAGAACATCTGTTGGCTGCCCACTTACTAAACAGTCTGTGAGGAAAGCACAGCTTGTACTTTGGATACTGTTATTAGCGACTAGGCCAAATCATTCCTCCTGCCTCTGCAAAAAAAGCAAGCCATGTTTTTTCTTTTAAAAAAAAGCATGAGACAATGAGAGAGAAAAACAATGAAAGAGAAAAAGATGAAATGTAAAAGGAAGAAGAGAGCAATGATGAGCTAGAGGAAGAAAGAAGGGAAGGAAGAAGCATAGTGTGGAAAATAATAGATTTCCTTGGTTGCAGCCAGCCAGACAGCTAATAATCTCTGGATTCTTTTATTTGAAGATTTCTTGGGAAATCTGCCTCTTGAGGATTTTTTTTTCTTTTAAGCGTCTATTCCTTCTGAGACTAGTTCTACTAACAGCCTATATCTGTGAATCTGTCTTAACCATTATGAATGTACATACCTATGGGAAATTCTGGAACCAGGGTATACAGATGCTTTACCAATGGAAACAATGATGAGTGGAAACTTTTTCAGCCTTTCACAAAAAAGATGGAAACTTTCACAGAGTTCAGCCCTGTGTAGACATTGGGGCTTTTGCATGTTGCCTGTGTGGTGGATATAGGTAACTACTCATACTGTTCCTGTCTGGATTTTTCCCATGAGAGGTGCTCAGAACTATAAAAAAATTACAGAAGCTTTAACTGGGAGGGCTATAGAGGCCACAGAGGCCTTTAGCTCCTAGCAGGACTAGCTCATCTCAGCTGTGGCTTTGTCTAGATGTGGCTTCAAAACTTCCAAGGCTGAAATTCCACCAGCTCTGAGAAAACCACTGCAGTGCTGCACTGCCCTCCTAGGAGTTTTCATAACATCCCGTATGAACCTCCTTAGCCACCAATCGTGGCAGTTACTTCTTGTTTTCCTGACTGTTGCATCTTCGAAGAATTTGACACCATGGTGTTTGTGACAGCTGTTCAAGTAATATTATTCTGCTGTTGGATCTGCTTCCTTCTGCTGGTGTGCTGGAGGGGGTGAAGGGAGCCAAACCAATGTTTTTTTTTTTTTTTTTTTTTTTTTCTTTCTTTGCTCCCCTCACCTGTTTTGGGGAGCAATTCCTGGCTATTATAAGCTGGCTATTATAAGGTAGTGATATATTGTAGTCAAAGGAACTAGCATTTGTTCCAAAGGAGAGCAGTGGTGGGAAGTTACGTGCGCAGTGTGTTAGCAGGACACAGGACAGGATGGGTCAAGAGGTCATCTTGGCTTGGAAGGACCTGTTCAATCCTATGTTCCTATCATGTGAAACAGTTATGCAGATTTGCATATATTAAAAATCTTCATCTCTTGTTTCACCTTTTCTTTTACTACTATGATAACGGATATGCATTTTGCCCGCAGCAAATGCCAACTGTAATATTTTTGTCTTCTTTATGTTGTCTTAAATTGTTTGTCTTTCTATATTCGAGTCACAGACTTAGTTATATGCGGAGACACAGAAATAGCCCTTTTTGTGGAAGGCATCCATAGTGGAATTGCTGAATTGCTTGAATTCCAGCATTTCTGAGTTTTGTTTCTCAGGACTTGTAGTAACTCATATTATTGTAACCTCTATGGTGCCCTATAGCCCAAGACTGTTGATGTCACTCAGTGCAAAAGTCAGTCACATTTCTTCTGTTTGTCCATTTTACTCCTATTGTCCAGTAGCCATTCCAGTTTGGTGATAAGCTGATAGTTAAATGGAAGGGCTGATTTTGAAATTTGGAAAAGGCAGGTGGAAGGAACTGAGATGAGCAGATGAGATGAGATCGTGGACCATGCTTTGCACTAGGGAGAAACAGCATATCTCATCCAGTTGTTGTATGTTGGAGCAAAGGCCTGGGTGTGAGTACTTGGTTCCCTGACAACTTATGCCACTTACTAAATTCACCAATGTCAGATTTGAAAAACAACAACAAGAAAACCCAAAAAACCCCCAAAAAACTAAGCAACACCTGACAGCCTTTTCATAAGAAGAGACCTCACATTCCAAATGTGGACATGCACAGGATCTTTCCTCTAAACTCTGAATAGTCAAGGTTTGTTCTTTATTTGGTTTTGTCTGAAAGTTCAAATGTTGTGTAACAAATATATAGCAAATACCTATTTTTGTGTGTTACTTCAGTCTATGATTATAATTCTCACTAAGCAGTTTAAATTCCAAATAATCAATGTGGTATTTGATCAATGAAACAACATCCATGAATTTCCAAACAATTTTATATATATAGATACATATATGTACATATATATATTAGAAGACTTTGTCTTGTGTAATATTTGCATAGCAACTGCTCTAATATGCTCTGATATTTGCATAGCAACAGATAACTAAGTAAAATATTATATGGGCAGTGAAAAGATGGTTTCTGAAGGTAAAAAGAAATGCATTAACTGATTTCTTTTGATAGCAATGCTTCTTTTACAAATTATCCAAATTCAAAAGTGTTTTAGAAGAAGCCTGAAAGTACTTCATCTAGCTAGCTATGAAAAAAGCTTCCACATATAACTCTAGGATGTGAATATTAGTAAAATGAAGAAACTAAGTGTTTGGAAAAAAAACACTGATGCAAATGTGATAGATAATGCAAGCCGATGTTGCTAACTTGCAGCTTCAACTACACTAGGATTATTTAAAGCAATTCTTGTAATGTACAAGGACAAAGAAATCAATATGAAATTGTATGTCAGGACAAAAAGGTTGAGAGAAAATGTAAAATTAAAAACAAAACAGAGCTAGAAAATAGTTTGTTTTTTAGAGTTTTGTTATTGTTTGATGACAATGATTCCAGCTCAAATGTAGCTCTTGAAATCTATGTGGGACCATGTGCTTAAGTACAGGTACAGGATATTTACCTGTTTGCAGGAACTAAGCCTTGATATATGTTCTCTTTCTCTCAAGGAATGTGAAAACAGGAAAATTATCATGTAATTATAACCTTGTCAGTAAAACTATTGTTAAATCTTACGCAATTAAAACTCATAAACTATAATGATGCACTGTATCTTCTTAATCGTGATCAATATGCCTTCTGTTTACAGGAAATTCTAATTAAAAATACAATTATTAAATTGCTTCCTTTTTCATTGCATTTTTCTTTTCTTTTACAGGAAAAAGTAGAATATGCCTTCCTGATAATTTTTACAGTTGAAACATTTTTGAAGATTATAGCATACGGACTATTATTACACCCCAACGCATATGTAAGAAATGGATGGAATTTATTGGATTTTGTAATAGTAGTAGTAGGGTAAGTAACATATTTCATAATAAAAAGATCTCAAAACCTTCTTCATTGTATGATAGATATAGATCTGTTTGGCTGGAGCATAGAATATAAGTGAAGAATTCAAAATCAAGTCCTCAGAGTTTTCAGGCTATAGCTGCTGTAGGCTATATTGCATCAGCTTTGTCAGAAGTTCCCAGAGACTTCTGAGTTCTGCCAAAAAAAAAAAAAGAAATCAGCAGCATGGATGTTCCTCAGATTTTGTCCTGTGAATTTTTTTCTCCTGAGTGTTCCCTGATGAACCCTTTTGTCTTTCCTTATGAATAAAGGTTTATTTTGTTAGGTCTCCTTTTTGCCTATGCTCATATTGAAGGTGGTGCAGAATTTAGTTATTTTATATAGAACTCTGGAAAAAAAACACAAGCTGTGAAGGAGAATGGTCTGTGGAGAACGAATGGGATCAAGTGCTTCCTTGCCCTTCCTGAGGTCTGACGTATAAGCTCAAGGCTTGCCTGGAGGAGAATTTATGCTAGAAATGCACTATGCTGTTTTTTGTTGGCTTGATTTTTTTTTTTTCTTCTCGTCTCTGAACAACAGAATGAAGCCTGGGGGTTTTGTCCTGCTCCCCTGAGGAGGGGCTGCCTTATGCAGGCCTTATGCAGGTCATGGAAGCATGAGGAGTGCAATGTGCTGCCCTTGTACTGTGAATTGCTTGTGATCCATGAAGCGACTGGCTTTTTGTGCCAACAACTTTGGTTCAGCTATTGTGCTAGTTAGCTGCAACATCCTACCTTTAGCTATCAAGGGAATTAATTTTATGTATAGAGGGTAATTCCTATTGAAAAAAGTATTTTTCAGTACTGTAATGCTTAGTTAAAACACTTTGGATGTGTAATAGAATGTATCATTGATATATAGTATATCTAGGACATTCTCTCCATGTAACTTGTGTGTTGTGGTTGACTTGCTGAGAAGACTTTGGCACATAATGTACCATTCTAACTTTATTTTTAAAATCAAACTGTAGCTGAAAAGGACCAGGAATTTGAGTTTACTGCCCTTAACATGTCATTTTATTAAGAGGGTAGAGAAAAGATGCAAATTAAAGGAATTTATAGTAAAGCATTATTCAATTTTGTGGAGTTTTATAAATGTATTAATGCCCAAATTATAAAAAATTATTTCTGAGAAGATAGCATGTGGGCTAGTTGCTTGACAGTCAAGCAGTTCTCATCCAGGATAAAATTTGAACATAAATAGGTCCTTCATTGGGTCAAGTCATTCTCAACAGATTGGACTCTGTGCCTGAAGGGGAAGCTTGGTGGGTAGGTGTGGAGTACAAATAAAAGCTCTTTTCTCTTGCCAGGCAGTCACTTGAATCGACCTCTTCCTTTTTGTCAAGTGACCATGGAGTTGCCATAACCCTGGAGCAGTCTAATTAACATGACCTCTATCCTTGACTCTGTCCTAAATACATAACTAAAAAAATTCTGTTAACTCATAAAGCAGACATTATTAGAGGCTGGGTCTAGTTATATGAAACGCTTGCACAAAATCCATAGAAAATAAGAAAAGAGAATATATCTTCTCAGATACACAAAACACCACACTAAGATTTAAATCTTAGCTCAAGGATGCAGTTTTTGAGTATGAATTATATTCCAGGCTGTCATCAGCCTGACTTGGAAGATGGGTGGTCCGTTTCTAACGCATTGACTCAATTCTGTGATCAATATTCTTCCTCCCACACTGGACTCTTCTTTTAAGATAATTAGTAGAAAAACACATAAGCAAGTAAGCAAGCATGGATCCATTTAATCTGAAAGAGGAAGTCCAGTGAAAAACTGTTTATTTATTTATTTATTTATAACCCAATATGTCTGTGGAATCGGTTCTGGATCTGGTTCATTTGACTAGTGTTATTTTGAAATTTTATTATGTATTTTAATAGCTTCAAAAGAGCTGCCAATAGGCCCTATATGGCAGGTAAAATTTGCTTTGTGTGCTTTCTCAGCAGAAAATAACATAAATCTGCAAGTACTGCTCCCCCCCCCGGAAAAAAAAAAAAAAAAAAAGCAAGCCTCTGGATACTCTTAATGGGTTTGTGGAGTTGGCATAAAATGGCAGAGCTGTAAACAGAGCTGGGCATGTCATGCTTTTTCCCCTTTGTCACATCTCTCTAGAACCAGTCGGAACATGCATTACTTAGGGAACCTACTAAGTGCCTGGACCTGCATTCTTAGCCACATAATTTTCATTGATTTCGGTGAAAGAGTAAGAAACTAAAAGACAAGATTTCACAGCTCTTTTATATACCTGTAGCCCATTAATTTTCTGAATGATGTATGGACTGACAGGCTGAAAGTGGTTTGTCTTAATTCAGGATTGTATCAGAAGTCTGTTTGATCATGTCTGCCTTTAGAATATGAAAAGTCACTCTGCACTCATTGGGATGGCTCATTTTTTTTAGAATTATGGTTCTGTTAAGTTAAGCTATTGAATCAGGACCTGAAGAATTAAATGCTAAGATTTCTCCAGCTACAATGGTAGACGGGTTGCTGGACTGTTCTTCATTCTGAGAGGCCTTTTGTGCTCCTTCGTTGTGACTTCATTTCATTCTGGAGGAGAATGAGAAGGAATGATGAGGATGGGAATTGACTGACTCAGGTTGACTGCTTACTGGGAAAGAGGAAAGCCTTCAATATGGACATACTTTGAAATGTTACATGATTTCTAGCAACTCTGTCATGTTAGATGTTCTATAACCAGAGCTGTGAAAATCTTTCTTGACAAAACCAAAAACCTGTATGTTTCAGGAGTCCTTTACAAGTATAAAGCACATGGTAGTATTATCCATTTTTAACTTCATAATTCTTTCACCAGAAGTTCATTTTTACAAGTTAAGAAATATGTATTTGCAAGCTATAAAAAACTGTTTGCCAAGGATAAAATACTTAAAGTGGTTTGAATTGTCCAGACCTGCAGTATTAAAACCATGCTACTTGAAATGCAGATCCCAAAATAAAATAAAACCCAAGATTATTTGAAACTTAACTGCTTGGGTCACTTCAAATTCCTGTTAAAAGTGAGAAAGAAAAATAAAATTCTTGTCTTCCAAGCTGTTTTAAATGAATGACTGGCTCATTTCTTCAGTCAAGAAACGCAATATATTAAGTGACTCATCTGGGAATATTTTTATCCTCAAAGCTGTTATGAGTAAGAGATCTTTTGGACTTTATTAAATGTTGGACTCCTCTAATTATTTTTAATATATTCAGTTTTTGCTGACTGTATTTTAAATATTGAACTGTGGCGACACTTGGAGTTCATATATTCCATATAAATTAAAACAGATGATTTCTTGTGATTATCAATTTCATGTTCTAAAGAGGATGGCTAATTCTCCAAACCTTACAGTTGAAATGCTTGAACAAAGAGAAGTGGCAAAGTAGCTTCATGTGTTTAAAAATAGAAGAGACTGTGTACTAGCAGAATATTAATTTATTGGATATTTTGTGATCATCCCTCTCTGATGGGATTAGAAATTTCTGCACTTCATAACTCTTCCTGTTGCGATTTAAAGCCCAAGTATATGTGTCATTTTCACAGATGAAAAACTTTTAAGAATTGTCTGCTGTTTAGGTAACTTACTAATATCTTTGATTGCATGACAGATGCACGATGATGACCTTTCTCTTTGTCTCATTTTCTAGATTATTTAGTGTAATTTTGGAACAATTAACCAAAGAAACAGAAGGCGGCAGTCATTCAGGTGGCAAACCTGGTGGCTTTGATGTCAAAGCCCTAAGAGCCTTTCGTGTATTGCGACCTCTCCGGCTTGTATCAGGAGTGCCCAGTAAGCTTTTCTCTATTTAATTCAATTAGAATTCACACGATAACTATTTAAGTTATTAAATGTTCTTGTTCCAGGCATGAGCATAAATGTAATACTATCAAGCTGATTGTTGTTATGCAGATAAAGTGAGTTTCAAGATGAATGGTATCCTTTTTCATCTCAGGCTGGGATTATGAATTCATTCGGTGTATGATCTTTTTTCACAGTTCAGTAAGCAGACAAGGGAATGCACTTGATTTTTTGGAAGCTTTACGTAAAAGTAAATTACATGTTAAAATGCAAGTGCACCAGAAAATTCAAGTTCAGATTTTTTTTCACCAAAAATCCTGGAGATATAAAAGCGTAGATGGCCCTAAAACAGTTTATATGTTGGTAAGTGTATGCCAAAGCACATTACACATTTTGTATTTGATACCCCCTTTTGATACCACATAAATGCTTTCTGTTTATCTTAATATAGCTAACAGATAAAAAAGGAAACTTATAAAGTAGAGCAATGCTATTTTTAAAAAAGCAATTGAGTTTTCTATTTTTCTATTTTATTTCCATGCATTATTAATTACCAACATTATTTGTGCTGAATAAGATCTTCATGGCTTACAATTCAGCTCTTTTCAATAGATTTTGAGAGAAGAATTTTAACCCTGTATTACATCTGTCTGCTATGTGGAAATGGTTGTGATAGAAGGAAGCCTTCTCATGAAAAACCAGGAAGGAAAGAAGCGTTTTTGAAAAAAAAAAATTATTGTTGCTGTTAACATCATTAGGGATTTACTACTGTAGTAAGAATAAAACATAACTAGATTTGTAATTAAGGAAGAGAAGATGAGAAAAAAATGCTAATTTGAGAAATGTGAAGAATAAATGATTAAAATGTAAGATTTTTTAGCTTAAAATTCTTTTTTTGCCATGCAGCAAGAGTCTAGTTATCTTTCCAGATGAAAGATACAATTCTGCATTTGTGTAAGTGTACCTATTCTCTCGACTTGTTACAAAGTCATAGTTGTAGCACAGGACTTGTAAAAATCATATGAAATAACCTACAGCCACTCACTGACTATAACCTCTTTAATTAAAAAACAAACAAAACCATAACACCTTCCTCCCCATTCCTCTGACACATTTCATGCATTGTCATCTTCTGCATAAGCCTTATTTAACTGAGGAAATAATTAGGTTTTGGTATGTATAATTACAGAAGATTTTTTGACATTGAAGTCTTCTTCATACCTTGTATCTTTTTTTTCTTCCAGGTTTACAAGTTGTCTTGAACTCCATAATAAAAGCCATGGTCCCCCTGCTCCATATTGCCCTTTTGGTATTGTTTGTAATCATAATCTATGCTATTATAGGATTGGAACTTTTTATTGGAAAAATGCACAAATCTTGTTTTCTTATTGATTCAGGTAAGTCATGATGCTGCTGACTATGCTAAGGACTTATTTTTTTTCTCTTTCAAGTCACAATGATGCAACCAAAGCATCTGGTTTCAGAGTTTTGAGGGACTGAAATGTTGTGAGGGAGAGGTCTTATTCAAAGGGTAAAACTGGCTTCATTACAACTAAGCTTTAAATGAACTGGACTAAATGTAGCTATGAGCCGAGGACCCTTTCCATGGTGAAAGGGAGGAATATGTTAATTTGAGGTGTAATGACGGGAAGAAAGAGCAGTGAAAACAAAGTGAACAGCAATTCTAAAGTAATGTGTTATGTTGTATTATTACAACTGTAATCATGTTTCTTTTTACTGTTTAACTACTTGAAATATTTTGTGTTCTGATATTTCTTCACATATAAGAGTTAATTCGCAAAAACTTGAGTTCTGAGTGTGGGTGTATGTTTGTGTTCTTGCCAATTTTCAGATATACTAGTTGAAGAAGACCCAGCACCTTGTGCATTCTCAGGGAATGGACGTCAGTGTGTCATGAATGGCACTGAATGTAAGGGTGGATGGGTTGGACCGAACGGAGGCATAACCAACTTTGATAACTTTGCATTTGCAATGCTGACTGTATTCCAGTGCATAACCATGGAAGGATGGACTGATGTGTTATACTGGGTAAGTAACCTCATAAAACATTGAGCTTTGGCTGTTCTTAAACAAGCTTCAATGCTCAGATGAGAAATAAGCTGTAACACTATAAGCAAGTTGGTGAGTTTTGCAGTAAAGGAGCCCAGCCGCATTATTCTTCCAGTCACAGCATATTAGTGGATTCCTTGGGCTAAAAAGGCACTTTAAAAACAAATTTATTCACTTCTTACTTGGTATGTGTTTTTTTTTTTTTCTTGTGTGTATTTTTGCCTATTCCATTTGGACAAATGTAATATCCTATTTATGTCCTTTGAACTAGTATGTTTCATGCAAGTCTACAGTTCTTACTATGTCTTTTCTGATTAAGCTTAAGAGCTCTCTTTTTGCAAAATATTTGTAAAATATTTCACAGCATTAACATAAATTAGACCCAGACAAGCTCTCAACTGTAATTGCTTGCCTTGGGAACTAAAAAATATTTGTTAAACACAGAGAAAAAAAAAAAAAAAAAAAGCTCATAAGATTGTAAGCCCCACATTGTTTCCATGGCAGTGGCAACAGATATTCAAAGGCTTCTGCTACTGGTGTAAGTCCCTACATTTAAATACTGCTTTAGCATCAAGGTATGGGGCTGCCATGACCTTGCAATGTAGCTGGACATGGAGTGGGAAACCTCAGATATTCATCCTCATTTCATAAATGAGAAATAGAGAAGAAGAGCATACAGACTTTTAAAAGTGCACCTAAGTAGGTACTTAGGATAGCTGCGTTCCAGTCAAAGGGCATTAGGTGCCTGTGTGTATATTTAAGCACTTACATATCTGATGTGACTTGTTCAAGTGCATTCTGGAAGTTTAGGCCAGAATAAAAAATTGAACTGCAAAACTCTGAATTTGTGATTTTCTTAATATAATTGCAAAAAAGTAGTGTGAGTATTTTGTGCTTCTTAGTACTCAGCAGTAAGTCTTTGCAGCAGTTAGGACCTTATAGCAAATATAAGTCTAATGGTTTGAATAATGGAAAATTACTATGAAAAAAACTGCCTAACTTCACTATAAGGAAGCTGTTAAAAAGGGATTAGCTATTGCAAGATTGGTAAAGTTTCCATCAGCACCACCCCAAAAATGCCAAGTTCTCTGAAAATTGTCACAGTAGAACTGTTTTGAAAGAAAACTCAAAACTGAAAAACTGCACACCTGAATTTTTTCATGTATTTCTATTTAATAACTTCCCAAAAGCATTTTAGGTACAAAGATGTCAATATTCATTCCATTTCAATAATGCTGTAATGTAATGCAAGTCAGCTATGCTATCTACTTTTGAATCTCGGTTATATACATTTATATAATTAAGTTATGGATCTGGATTCTTTCAGTAGTTGGTTTATTGTCAGGTTGTCTTGACCAGACAGAAGAAATGATGTTTTACATGTATTATCCAGCCAGGCCAGGCACAAACAGTCCTGAAGGTTCCTGCAGAGTGTTAACAACTTCTTGACACAGGTTGTGGAGGAGCCAATGAGGAGAGGTGGGCTACTGGACCTTGTGCTAACAAATAGAGAGACTTATAGGAGATGTGAAGGTGGGGGATGGCCTTGGCTGCAGTGACCATGAGTGGGAGGAGTTCAGGATCTGACGAGGAGGAGGCAGGGCTGTAAGTAACCTTGCAACCACGGACTTCAGGAGGGCCAATTTTAGCCTCTTCAGAGACTTTCTCGGAAGAATCCCATGGGCTAGAGCTCTAGAAGGAAGGGGGGCCCAAGAAAACTGCTTAGTTTTCAAGCTGCACTTCTTCCACGCCCAGCAACAGTGCATCCCTGCATGTAAGAAGTCAGACAGAGGGGGCAAGAGACCTGTGTGGATGAGCAAGGAGCTTGTGGCAGTACACAAACAGAAGAAGGCAATATACAGAATGTGAAAGAAAGGGCAGACTCCCTGGGAAAAATGCAGGAGCGTAGTCAGGGAATACAGAGATGTGACAAGGAAAGTTAAGGCGTGTTTCGAACGCAATTTGGCAAGGGATGTTAAAAATAACAAAAACTTCTTCAAATATACTAACAGCCAAAGGAAGATCAGGGGAAACGTGGGTCCACTGGTGAATGGGATGGGCACTGTGGTTACGAATAACAGAAAAAGCAGAGTTGCTGAATGCCTTCTTTGCTTCGGTGTTTACCAAGGGCAACTCTTTAGAGTGCCATGCCCTAGGGACAAAAGAAGCCTGGAGAGAGGAACACTTGCCCTGGCTAGAGGAAGATTGGGTC
>JAWLRI010000906.1:5776268-5870503 GCA_034781795.1 Crypturellus tataupa | reverse complement strand
AGGGTGGTGATCAGCGGTGCGGAGTCTAGTTGGAGGCCTGTGTTGAGCGGAGTCCCCCAGGGGTCAGTCCTTGGTCCTGTCCTGTTCAATTTATTCATCAATGGCCTGGATGAAGGCACAGAGTGCTCCCTCAGTGAGTTTACTGATCATATGAAGCTAGGAGGAGTAGCTGACACCCCAGAGGGCTGCGCTGCCATCCAGAGGGACCTGGACAACCGGATGGTGAAAAACCTCATGAAATTCAACAAGGCCAAGTACACGGTCCTGCACTTGGGGAGAAATAACCCCAGACAACAGTACAGGCTGGGGACTGACCTACTGGAGAGCAGCTCTGCAGAGAGGGACGTCATGGTGGACGACAGGTTGACCATGAGGCAGCAGTGTGCCCTCGTGGCCGAGAAGGCCAATGGGATCCCGGGGTGCATTAAGAAGAGCATCTCCAGCAGGTCGAGGGAGGTGATCTTACCCCTCTACTCAGCCCTGGTGAGACCACACCTGGAGTATTGTGTCCAGTTCTGGACCCTCCAGTAGAAGAGGGATGTGGAGCTGCTGGAGAGAGTCCAGCGCAGGGCCACGAGGATGATCAGGGGGCTAGAACATCTGCCCTATGAGGAGAGGTTGAGGGAGCTGGGCCTGTTCAGCCTGGAGAAGAGAAGGCTGAGAGGGGATCTAATTAGTGTGTATAAGTACCTCAAGGGAGGCAGTGAGGAGGAAATGGCCACAAACTGAAGCACCGAAAGTTCCACAGGAACTTAAGGAAAAATTTATTGGCAGTGAGGGTGACAGAGCACTGGAACAGGCTGACCAGAGAGGTTGTGGAGTCTCCTTCTCTGGAGATCTTCAGAACCCTCTTGGATGCAGTCCTGTGCCATGCAGGTGGCCCTGTGTGTGCAGGGGGGTTGGACTAGATGACCTCTAGAGGTCCCTTCCAATCTAAAGCATTCTATGATTCTCTGATCCCTTGAAGTAAATTTAGCTATTGTTAGCTATTTAAAGGAAAGATTTCATAACAAAAATATATCAGATTTTAATAAAATGGTTACAGAATCAAAGGAAACCTTATATATCTATATATATCTATATACACACACACGTCTTATACGCACACACAAGTGTAGGACTTTTTTGTTACCCCCTAAACTGCCATTAGAACTGTTGATGAGACCCATATAGGATCGCCTTTAAGCAAAATATAAATACATATACTAGAAATGGCACAAAATTCTTATTTCCATTAGTTCACTATGTGAACAGTAAAATAAGCTATGGAGGCTTCCCTTGCTAGCAGGTGTAAGGTGAGTGGGTGAAATACGTGCAATATTTTGCATCTTGTTATGTGGCATTCTGCGAGCAAGAATGACAGCTAAAGTGACAGCTCCTTAGCACCTGGCCAGCAACACTGAAGTCTCCTTCAGAATTCTCTAAGCTTCAGTACTGATTTTGCTCTTCTGAATATCCAGTATAGACTGCAGGCTTGATCCTGCTACTGCTGGGCATCCTTTGGATCTTGGCGACTGCACTGGACCTTCTACTACCTGCTAATTTGCATCTGATTCCCATGTTTCTGTTCACTTCTCTAATCTGTAGGCAACCCACAGGCTGGTGTGCAGTCTATACTTCATCTATTGAAAATATGCTAGCAAATGCTGGACTTGCAATATGAGGTTAAGGGTTAGTGTCCTTGATGTTCTCACCAGCCAGTGCAGCATATGTATTCTAGAGGAGTGCAATATGTTTGTGGATGCACATCTGTGCATCTCCATTTATATCAGGCCTGTGTTGGCTGCCAGTCAGATCCCTTTCTGTTTGCTCCTTAGCTCCAGCCGCAGCCCTGTGCCATTAGCTTTGGAGCCTGGTGCAGCCCTTGTGCCAGCAACACGGCAGCTCCCGTGTACCTGAGCACTTTAATGTTCTGCCTCACATGATAAAGCTGAGAGGTTAGTGGTCTTTGCCCCCTTGCAATTTACCTTAGCACTCAAAAATTACAAAATCTATTAGAGTATTAAATTCTTTATCTCCATTAATGGTGTTAGTTATCTACACGCTAACTATTGTAACTTGAAGGAGAGGCTGGCTCTGTGAGAGTCAAGCTACTTGACATGACAGATCATTAGCAGAGGTGCAGTTATACTAGCAGCTAATGGCTTTCTAAGTCTTATGGACAGAAGTTACTAGTTCAGATACTAGTAGCTCGTCATTCCCCTAAAAGCACCAATCAGGTTTGTCTAGAGATTTTTTTAGGGCAGAAGAGGGGCACACTCAGGTTTGCATTGTCAGATAATGGTACATGCTGTCTTAGATGTTCTTGGCTATTAATGTAAATACTGTTTTTTTTTTTTTAACAAGATATTCTTTCAAGGATGCATACTAGAAGTATATAGTTCCTTAGCAGAAATGACTTATTTTTTTTTTCAAAATGTCAATAATCAAGAAATCAAATTATCATGGCACTTTTTATAATGTTCTGTGCTTAAGAATCTTGGAGGACAGCCTAATAAAAAAAATGTTCGGATATAATACACTTGAAAGAACAAACAAATATTTTGCAAATATATTGCAAAGACCCTCATAAGAAGACCCTCCGGCTGTGGCACAAAGTGTACTGTCAGCCCCTAAGCAAAATTTGCAAACAGCATTTGAAGCATTATCAAAACTGTCATCAGGTGCTAAGCAGGAATCTCTTATAAAAAACAACAACAAAAAAAAACAACAAAAAAACTAACTTTCAAAAAATATAACTAACACTCTAATAAGCACCAAAATTGTAAAACCTGGAATTGAATGATCTAGAGAGAGATTGAACTAAGTGATATTATAGCTTTAGGAAGGGATGGCTTGTTGTTGAATCCAAACTGTACTTGTCAGCAAGGAATTTCAGCTTGTATTCTGAGAGAAGTCAAAGGATGTTTGGCAGCCTAATGCCCCCTAGATTAGCTGCGATCTTCAGTAAACAAGATGAAGATATTTGAGGAAATGTACTGGGAAAGTCTTACAAAATTTTGATTTCTGCATGCATTTGCCTGTTACGTAGTGAGACTAGCTTTAACTCTTCTCTGGTTATCTGTCATCACGGCTGCCAGGTCATCTAAGGGAGTCTGGAGTGAAACAAGGCAGTTCATCCCCAAAGGCACTACTGTGCTGGCTGCATTGTACTTCCAGCCTTTGATGACTAAGTAGCCAGAAATTTAACACATGATATCCGGCTGGAGAAGAGCACTGTTTTGGATGGCAGCATAAATCACGCCTAAGAGCCATGAGCCTGTTTTTTGAATTTTGGCTGTTAATCACTTGAATTCAATTTCATGTTAAAATGTAACTTAAAAAAAAAGCACTTCTAAGGTAATTATTTGGATAAAACTTTTTTTTTTTTTCCTTTTTCAATTTGTCATTTGTCTTTCAGGAATAAATGATCATATGCTATAGTAGCTAACAGTTGTTAAAAATGATTGAAAAATCTGTTTGGGTAGATAAAAGCAAATAAATAAACCTGAAACCATTTCTTACATATAACTTGAAGGGCTCATCTCTATGTGTATTATAAAGAACTTAACATATTAAGTGTGTTTACTGATGATATGAACCAAGTTTAAAGTTGACCAGTTATGAGGCTGTAGTTACTGTAAACAATTTTTTCCACCTCTTCAGGGCTTGTATTTCTCTTTAGCCAGCCTTAATGCTCCAGCCATAGAGTTGTTTTACTAATTACTGGTGAGCTGAGATGCTTAACAGAGCAGTGATCCAGGAGGTTAAACACAATTAGTGCACATCTGGGCATGTTTCTAGGTCAGCAGAAGAATAAAAGTGAGCTTGGCCAACCAGGAGAGAGCCAGGGAATTTATGCTGCAACTCCAGAACCCACAGAAGATTGAAGATAAAAAGCACATGTTTTTTACAAACCAGTCTGGAGGCTTCAAGCACAGCCCCTTTTAAGCCTGCTTTAAGTTAACTCCACTTCAGCTAAGAATATATCAGGACACAATCTTTGAAGCTAGCAGACTTTGAAAAGCTGCCTGGTATGCCCTAAAATGAATAGAATTAATAGTTTGTGATTTAAGGGTTTGTTAATCTACAGTGCACACTTGAGAGAGAGAGAAAAAAAAAAAAAGGGCAGAAAAGCAGGATCACTCTAATTCACAGAACATTGATTTCTAAAGGACCCCTCAAGAGACTTAGTTTGTAATTCTTAATCATTAAAGATATTGCCAGAGATGTCCTAGGTAAAGTTGAATAAACCCACCAATTAAGTTGAATAAACCCACCAATTATGTCTTTACTAAAATATTATAATAGAGGGTGGGTAAAATTCAAAAAAGGGAAGTAAAAACTTTTAAAAATGAGTGAATTTGAAAATTTCTGGAAAACAATCAATATGCATTAGTACTTTATATCTCTTGTTATACAAATGCAGAGTTAGAGGTATTATTGTGTTACTTTATCATTATCTTTAGGACTTGGATTTATCAATATGTTCAAAGAGACTATAACAAGTATCTCAGCAAAGCAGTACCAGATGCTGTGCAAAATAAGACTTTGATCTGCACTGCGATTCTCATACCATCACACATGGGAATTGTACTGACAATAAGGGTAAAGGAGGTATTTATAACAATTAAACTTGCTACAGAGGACCATGTCTGTACTATAAATTTGGCTTGCTCCCTGTTTCATTTCACTTTTTGATTGTTAATGCTGTATTATTGAACAGTTCACTCCAACTACAGTACAACTAGTAAGATAATTCACCCCAAATTTCAGTTAAGAGAGATTCAGATTGTATGAAATGGGAACAATCAGCTCAAGAGACCTTTTCCAGACTATAGAAGTAAATTTATAGATATATGTCTGTAAATTTCGTGTGTCAAATATTGACAAATTATTGTTTTGTTCTACCAATTTAATTTACCCAGAGTAATCTTTCTGCAAATCTAGCACTGTCAATTGATGTGTCTGTTTACAATGTCTTAAGAGATGTCAGTTACTGTGTGCCTTGTGAAAGGGACAGAAAGAGTTTTCAATTTCAATTCAGAATTCTTTCAAAGCCATTTAAATGTACAAAACTTTAATTAAAAGTCTGTGTTAAAATAATGAAAAGGCCAGGCTGTCGCCAGAGGTAGTATCTCCCTAGAATGAATCCTGTCAAGCACTTAGCTGATTTGTATGTGGCTACCTACTGGGAGACTCGGCACTACTGTGAAACAAAATTAAGTGATACGAAAAATACCCATTTTGCCTTTCATAGCATCTAATCTGTTGTTTGGTGACATAATGGACAAACTAAGAAATGAAATGAAAACATTAAATTTGGAAAAGAGAGAGAGAAAGGCAAGAGGGATGGCACATGGGAATGTGTTTGCGGAAGGCATTAGGCATGTAGTAGGTCAATGAGCCATGGGTGGCGGGATTTTTGCAAGGCTTTTGGTTTGAGGATTTGAGACTTCATATCTACATGACAATTTAGTTTTATTTATAACATAATTTAAGGAGTTTTATTGTTTTATGTTTCTTAGTTGCAACTTACAGTGGATCTATAACTTGAAGTCCTTTTAAATTGAAGGCAATGATCCTTGCCTTTCCAAATGGCTGAAGCCCTACTCCACTTAATTTATCCCAAAATACAATTTTATTGAAATTGAATGGAAAACATCCAAATCAAATAAACATTTTTATTTTTTTGTCTTTTTTTCACCAAGTCTAATAACTGTAAATTACTTTTCAATACCTCTGTAAATTACCAAAACCTTGTAATAGATGATATATAGAGGGATTATTTTGAAAGAAACATGAAGACTGTGTGTTAACCATCTTTTTTAGTGCTTGGAGATACCATTTTAATTAGTGTAAAATGGTGGGTGTCATTGCAACACACCATTGAAGGAAAATATTTCTGGGCCTTAACCTGCAAAGACTTAATGCGTGTACTTGTGTTTAGTCATGTATATAGTACTACCTTCAAGAGCCAGACTAAGATGCATTTAAAAAAGATTAAAAAAAAGAAGTATTGTTTGTCAGATGTTTGTTCCCCTATTTGCAGTGGGACTGTATGTTTTAAAAGAGATGATAAGGACTGAAGTCAAACTTGATTCATGTGTTAAAAAAAAATAAAAGCAGAATTGCAAACTCGAGATGCAACATGGAGATATACAGCAACTTTCACAGAAGAATAAAAAGTTAGCCCAACCTTGTCTCAAAATAATATATCGAATCTGTAATCCTCACATCGTTTTTAAGTCTGCTGAATTTCCTGGCTAAAAAACAACTTTAGAAGAATCTAATGCCAACTTACCCAAGTAATGAAAAAAAAAAAGCCAGAATAATTCCCCTCTCATAAGAGAAATGTCCAAGAGATTATAAGTCAAAAGTGACTGGTAACTTATGAAATGCCTTTCATACACCAACCATCTTCTGTGCTTCAAAATTTCTCTCTCTTTTTTTTCTTTTTTACTGAGTAGGACTTTTTAGATTTCTGCGTATGTGTCTTGAATCCATCTTCTGATATGTATAATGAGTTTAAGAACTGACAGTGGAGAATGTCTTTATAGAAGTTGTTCAAGCTTATAATAGTATACTTAAAGATCACTCATTTTAACCTTATGTAAAATATGTCAGTGACAACTTCATTTTGGTATAATTTTGGTTCAGAAATGTTTCTGGAATATTTCCTTGTATTCACTATATTTCTAAAAAATGATTTTAGTTTTTTATTTTCAGACTGCATTCATGTTTTTGTACAAATGAATTGTCATATTCCTGTTTTGATTAGCTTAAGCTATCTAATTGCGCACAAATTTAGTATCTCAGGAAAAATTTATTGAAATTTTGGTTACAGAAAAAATAATCTTACTGGTACTGTTGAGATATATTTCTGTCATTTCTCTCAAAGAATCATTCATATAGCTAAGATATATAATCTAAAATTCTAATATTTCAGTATACTTTGTGTTATTCAATTGAACAAAATTTCAAATTCAGCTATTGTACTAGAAGTTAGAGCAGAATTTTTGCTGTGATAATTTATATTTGTTTTTAATCTGAATGCTAGGTTGCCTCATTTTTTTTTCCTTTTAGAACATGTATTAGGAACACAAAGTAAATGTGGTCAGTGCCTTTTCTTATGTTGTTCTTTAATGAATACTGAAGAAATGCATAGAACGCTATCTCACCTGAATGATTAAATTCTTTTTCTCTGACTCTTCATTGCTATTACTACAGTGATCTACTCTATAAGATCATCTTATTTCTTGCAGATGAATGATGCTATGGGATTTGAATTGCCATGGGTGTATTTTGTCAGTCTCGTCATCTTTGGGTCATTTTTCGTACTAAATCTTGTTCTTGGTGTATTGAGCGGGTAAGCATACACCTTTTTCATCATGAGGGCAGAGTCCTGAATTCAGTTGCCATGAACACACAGGTTATCTTATACAGGTGAGACTTCATCTGTAATGACATTTCTTAATGAAACTCATTTTCTTTCTCCTTAATTAGAACAGAAACAGTTTTCTGTAGCTTTCATGAGAATAATATATAGATGCTAAAATCTTTTAAATATACTAGCATTTATTCTTCATGTCTACAATTATGGCAAAATTATGAAAAAGGTAATTCTATTGTACTTATATGTTAATTTATATCTTCTGTTACGAGGCATTACATATGCAACTTAGTCTGGTAAGTAAAGAAATTAAATGACAGATCATTCATTTTAAGAATGAAGTAAGCCAAACGTTTCAATGTTGAAACCTACGTGATCTGGCAGCTGCAAAAAGGACTCTGCTGTTAAATGAATGACTGAATCATAACTTATTTCCTTACATTTTACAGGTAAATGATGCAATAGGATGTGAATGGCCATGGATCTATTTTGTTAGTCTTATCATCCTTGGCTCATTTTTCGTACTTAACCTGGTTCTTGGTGTACTTAGTGGGTAAGCAGTTGAGTTAACATTGTGCCTGCTACTGCTACGTGTAAGACGGCCTCTGCATTTACTCCAGCTTCTCAGTGATGGCTTTTCTGCATGCACTTGAGATTCTTATGTCATCTTACCAATGTTTGCTCTTTTGACTGAACTGTGTGATCCTAGTGCCTGTATCTGTCTGATGTCACATTCAGCATGCTTGCCAAAAATTTTCATTAGATGACACACTACTCTTGTATATATATTCTAGCAGGAAGAAGCATAATGCACTTAATGCGAGATGGATGGCATCTCTGTGAACATTCTCCACTTTAGTTGTAGATCAATGTCCTTTACTGAAAGCTCAGCTTACATTTCTGTACATAGCTTAGGCAGAGATCATGCGGTCATGTATCAAAATATTTTTTAGAGTGCTCCAAGGCCTTACAGAAAAAGAGTGACTGGGTTACCATGAGACAAACTACAGTGTTTCCTGTACTGCTGAGCTGGCTACTGTTGGCTCCAATTGATGAAAATAGGAGCTAGGAAGACTTACACTGGCAAGAGGATATATTGATCAATAATCAAGAGACAGTGCAATACACTTGTCAGTGGCAGAAGTTGTCATGGCAGTTTCACTCTGGCCAAGAGCTGAACTGATGGCAGTAGTAGCTGTATATTGCAACTTAGAACCATAATTTAGGGCAACAATTTGCAAGCTTTTATTTTTACACAATCCCCCTTTTGAGGTCATGACTATTTCCTTTGCCTTTTCCTGGTTACTCATTTTGGGATTTAGCTTCATTTTGTAGTAAAGATATTTTCTCATAAATAAAGAAAAAATCCTGCAAGCGTTTGAGTCTTTAACAGAAAATGCTATAAGTTATGAAACATTTGACATAGCTGTGGCAACCTGATAGTGTCTGTGCCATCTTAGCAACCAACAGAAAAACCTTTCTTGCTTGCAATAAAAGCAGCCTTACAGCTGATGGTGTCATCAAACTGCTGATAGGATATACAGCCCTGTTTAGGGCTTTGGCCTGTCTTGGACTGAAAGCTATTATAATGTCTTGTTCTATTCTGGAGAATCAGGCAGTCAGAAACAAAATTTTCAAGCGCTGATAAGTTAACTTTATTAGGGGGGTGTTTTTATCTAATAAGTGGCTCTACAGTGTGTTTTTTTTGGACTCACAAGTCATTTATCTTTGATTATTGTTACACTTAGGAAACTAGGGAAATTATAGTTCTTGGTTATCTTTTTGTCAGAATTACTTTCCAAATAGAATGTTTAAAGCAGGGAGAGAGTGTTAAGAACACTGCTGATTTATGGATTTAAACTTTTCCTTTTTAAACTAGCACCCACCCTGTAAAGGCCTATTTACACAGTGAAATTAACTTTGTTTTATATATGGACAAATGTGTATATTGTTGCAAAATTAACAGTCCCGTTTTCATGTCCAAACCTACACTGAACAAAGAAACATTGATCAGTGAGGTTGGTTGCTCTCTAGTTTATCCCTGTAGTTTTGATCCTATCCCTAACACAGTTGTTGTGACTTTGGTGGGATATCTAGTCACAGAGAGTTAGATTTTCACAGTTCCTTTTGCCTGACCCTTAAGCAGGTTATAGGCAGCAATTAATTTTTTTCCTGTTGTTGTGAAGATGTGGGATAAGTTGGCTAAATATTCTCCTTCTTTCTTGCATGGCTCAAATTAATAGCTCTCGGTTGCATTTTTTTTTTTTTTAATAAAAAAAGAAGTAATTCCAGTTTTTATGTTTTGAGGCACACATTCATTTTCTCCAGTGTAATCTTGGAAATTTAGAGAGATCCTCATATATTTATATATTATATTTCAAATATTTTTTAAGGTTTTGGAATATTATAATATTTTAGTTGGATGTTTTGACTCCATGGTGTCTGGTTTTTAATCGAGTGTTTTTAAGAGCCATTTTTTAATGTACAGACATTACAGTAGAGGTTTGAATGCATTCTTTCACAGTTGCATTATATTTAGTGACCCAGCAATCTTGAATTGAATTTTAAAGCAGCAGTGCTGGTATTATTTTGGCTGGTACTATTCCCTGGCTCCTGTTTGCTTAAATTCATCAAGTAAAATTTGTTGAAATATGGAGCTATTCTACCACCACTTCTATATTGCAAAGGAGGAGGTGTTTATCCTTTGATTCCATTCTGTGGATGAGAAATGACCACTGATTTCTAAGTAGTGCTTGATTCATAAATTCAGATCTCTTTCTCTTCTGAGTCCTTGTCCATTTGCTATCAGTTTCCAGTGAACTCGAAAGAGGTGGCAGGTATCATGTGAACTCTTCTGAAATTAATTTTCTGCACATTGTCACAGAACTGCAGTGTCATTTTAGCACTTGGAAAACTTGTGGGATGTCAGAATCAGTGTTTGTCCCAAACATGTGAGATGGCCTTCCCAATAGTTCAGTTGCTTTTGATTTCCATCTTGAGGGGAAAATGATACAAGTAAAATGGATTATTCATGATAAATGGTGATAAATACCACCACCAATTGCAACTGAACAGGTAGAAGAAAGGAAAAGATAATATTCCTCTAAGACAGTTATTATGTTATGCTGAAGTTTGGTACACAAGGAAAGAAAATGTTCTGGCCTGCTTGTTTGAAACTGTCAGGGGCTAGTATGGAATACTGTTACACTGATTTATTTTGATCACTGAATGTCTTTATATATAAATTCTAAATGTTTTCCACATGAGTTCTGTTTAGACAAACTGTCTAAATTCTACATCTGAAAACTTGTGCTAGTTGAATCCCAGGAATGTGTTGGTATTGTCATAAGGCTTTTTTATTTTTTTTGATTCTGAACTAGGCATAGAATGTATAACACATGCATTCTTTGCTTTTATTTAAAATCTGTTAACTTCTACATTTTATGCTTTTCAAACCATATCATGAAACATGGTTCATGATAAATTGACAAAGCAAGTCAAATTTTACTAAACAAATCGAAATCTAAGAATGCTAAAGTGATACCGACTTACCTGAAAAGCATGTCTGTGCATACAGATTTTGGAAGTAGAATCTGAATGCTTAATATACACCTTTTTCCTGTGACAATAATATTTCTTGTAATGTCACTTTATGCTGCATATGTTTGAATCTGTCTGTTTTGACTGTTTGCTGTTTTAAAATATTCATTCTCTTTGCACTTCTGTGGTACTCTGTGACCATCTGCCCCTTTGTATTTCTGTACTGCCTCCTGTGCATTGCATGTTTGATATATTTTATAGTGCACTGATGATTTGGGAGATCTTTTATTTTACATATAGCCCTTTATGAAGGTGAGTATTTTCTGGTGATCAGTGATGTCACTCCTAGTGATGCCAGTTCTGTCTGTGTTAGGAGATATTCATAAAAAAAAAATCAGTTTGTACCTTTAGTAGTAGATGTGTAAAATAACAGAAATAATGTGTGTGTGGAATCTGTATCTAGTAAATATTTTAATTTTAGATGGAAGTTGACAGGATTTTATTCTTCTAAATTTTCCACTTATTAACAAGGATGGGAAGAATTGATGGACTTAGGATTGTATCAGTATAAATCATTTTCAAGTAATTCACCTTATTCAAAATATTATTTTCAAATGGTCAAAAATATTACATTTTTAATCTTCGTATTAAACACTGATATTATTCACATTACTCTCAAGGTGAATTCTGAAGTTTTTTAAAAAAAAAACAACCCTAACCAGCTGAGTGTGCAGTACTGTACAGATAGGGGAAGCCTAGACACCTAACGATGTGATTTGTGCTGCTCTAGAGGAGGGAGGCATCTAGAAAAATCCAACTCTGGAAACAATTCTGGAAAAAAACTCCATGGAAAGAGTCTAGAAAAGGTCTGTAGAATTGGCTCTAGTCTCTATAGGCTCAAAGGTGAGTGGACTCTAGAAATAAATTCAGCTCCAGACACAAAGCCTAGCTCCAGAAATAGCTCTAGTCACAGCTCTAGTGAAAGGCTCTGGAGAAGGTTGTCAGGAGAAGGTCTGGATACAATTTTAGAAAAGGTCCTTATAGAAAGAGCAGGAGCCCAGGAGTGCGTCCATTCTAGTTCTGAGCATCTCCAAGGGAGGAGGCTCTACAACCTCTCTGCTCCGGTGCTTTTCTATGAGGCTTACACTGAACCACAAAAAATACTGTGAACAGAAATTGGGACCTGACAGAAGGTTTCCAGGATATACCAGGATAAAAGACCAGAATTAATCATCACCATCAGTACAGAAGATGTTCAGCTCAATTATCTTAGAAATTAGAAAGTTCGATGGTATTGAACGTATCCTTTAAAGTGTTTTGAAAGTTAAAATAAATTCAGTATGCATTAAACTGTTCTACTATGAAAAGAGAAAATAATAAATGATAAAACTTCATAATTTATTTATCAAGAGGCATGCCTTTTATGGTGCATGATAACTTATTCCTCAAGATAGTCCTTATCATTAGAAGCTAGTTTCCACTGACAGCTTTTTTTCCTGAATGCATTAGTACTTCTTTGGGTAGCCATGGGAGCAAATAAGATCTTTCAAACCTACTTTAATAAATCTCTATAAGTTGAATTACTTCCTTGCTAAAGGACACTAAAGCATAAGTCTTGACGTGTCCTTATATACATCCTCCTACATACAAGTCTTGTCACTTACTAAGAGACTTTTCCATTTCAATCTCACAATATTATTTGCAGTATACATATATAATGATCCTAAAAGCTAAGAGCACATACTCATCTATGCTAATCTCACCAGCAGTATACATTAGTCAATGTAATGTAAAATATGTTAGCACAGATAAGCTTATATACCTAGGAACTGTTGTCTACATTATATGTGGGGAAAAAAAACCCACTGAGATAATGATGCACAAAGTAGAAAATGGCAGTGAATTGTCATCTCCAGTCTTTCGGTGAAAGGGAAGTGAAGGTTTTGACAGTGTTTCTTTTCATAGTCCAAAAAAAGTAAATAAATAAAAATTCAACTACCTGATATGAATAAACATAGTATACATTAAAAAAGAGGAAAAGGAATTCAGCTGTAGAACTCAGTAGATTAAGATCTAAGGTGGGTTCTTTTGATGGCTGTGTGGCTGGCAAAAAGAAAGCTCAAACACACACAGATGTGGAGGAAAAAAAAAGGAAAAAAAGAAAAGGAACCGGTAACCTTGCTGAATTGAACATGCTGATGAATAATTTGGAAAACGCGTTTGGATATGTGCAGCAGTCCTACTCTAAACAGAGATGTTTCAACTCAGTAGGAGTATTTAAAGGCTGTGAAGAACTTGAAGGGGACTCTCATTTCATGTCCTTTCTTTGTGCACTGCATTAGGATTTCTGAGGGATTGGTTCTGTGAGATGCTGAGCAGCCTCTAGCAGCTAACAAACCACAACAATTTCCAGAACTTGACAAGTGCCCATCACAGTGGTAGGGCTGGAGTCTGAGGAGTATAGTCTTACCCTGAAACATTCATGTTTTGAAGTGAATGCACTTCTGTTACTCTGAATAAATGAGTCTAGGTTGTCTGGGTGATGGTTCTCCCTGCAGTGTGATCATCACCTTCTAGTAGTGAGCAAAATACCTCAAGTTTATGCTTTTGAATAAGAAATTCAAATGATTTCTATCAAACAAGACTGAAATACTTGTTATGAAATTAGCCTATAATATAGGTGCTTGTGAAGATGAACATTTATGTAGCTTAAGTCTACTAATTATAATTAATGTGCAAATTCCCAAGTGTGGTGGCTTCATAGGCTTGTGAACTGGATTGATCATGGTCGGGAAGAAAGAAGGCCAGTCTAACTTGTCACTGCTTGGTGCCTACATAGTCAAAAGCTTTTTCCTTCTGCTCAGGACAGAGATAACACTCCACAACTATGAAGTGCTGCCTGTTTATTCCTTTGTCAGCAACCCTAAAGAGGCTCTATCATTTCTCTGTCACCTCATTGGTACCTTTCTCAATTAACTACTTATTTCTTAGAAAAAATGCTTTTGTTCTGCAAACAGAATAATGTTTAATCTCCAATTGTGTTTACTTCTGCTTTCACATAATGTCTAGATGTTTGAAAAAAATACCATAGCACCAGATTCCTCCCTCCCAGGGAGAACAGTTAAATATGCTGTCTTCTCAGATATGTTAGAGTTCCTAACAAAAAGCTTTTAAAAGTAAAACTTAGAAACATTGTGGGAATTAAGGACAACTGCATCTTCCCCTACCAATAAATTGCGGCAGTTTTTTACTGAGAATGTCTGACTTCTCTGCTCTATTAAAAAGAAAGGCAATAGATAGCTGCATATATAGAAAACTATCTAATTCCTTGCATGCAACTGTTTTAATAAAAAGCCAAAGTTAAAAGGGGGTTCAGTCATGGGTGAGGTGCTATTGGAAGTAGTAACCATGTAAACTGTTTCATTTTAAAATGATTTTTATACTTCAATCCACATAATAACAGCAGCTTTCATTTGACTTTATCTACACAGATCTTAATCACTCTAATAAAAAAAAAAAAAAACAACGAAAGTATTTAATTGATCAAGGCAGGAATGCTTAATAAGAGCTAGGGAGGAGTGTTATCTCTGAGCTCATACTATACCATAGTAACTGTTTTGTTCCAAGATATTACCTATGGCAGGAGAGCTAGTATGTGTTGCCTGGGTTCCAGCAGTACTTTTTTTATCCTTTATGTCTGAGATAAATCTAAAACCAGTATTCCATAAAGCAAACAGTTTCTTAAAGGTTTATCTCATCTTCTACCAAAACAATGACCGACCCCTTTTCATTTTTTCATTTTTCTAATGAAACAGATCAGAAATCTATTGAACTCCCTCTCTGTCATGTCTGTGAAAGGGGATGGCCTTTTGCAGAACATTGTGCTTGGATACCAGCACACCTTCACCACCAGGTGAAGGACCCTGAGTACAATATGAGCATTCTGATATTTTGAAGCTGGTATTCTTCAACTTCATTAAGATACTGTCAGATAAAACAGGATCATCTTTTCCACATGCTGAACTTAATTTTGGTTGAAATAAGACTGAAATAAGAAAAGGTGCGGTGTCTGCCTTTTAGACTTTGCACCATAGGTTGTTAGCTTCTACAACAGAACATTTAAAAAAAGGTCTTGAATGGTTGCATGTAAAAAGAGATTAATTTTAAAATTTACTGATATCAAAGCAGAAATTCAGTGTTCAGAAGACAGACTTTTGAGGATGGCAAATAAGATGAATATTTCAAAATATTTAGAGAAGTTTTTTGTAAGCTATTCCAGATAAGTAATTTCTATCACCAAAGTGAAATAGTATGTTGAACACTTATCAGACTTTTCATTATTCTGTTACATTCTGTTATTAGTGCACCATCATAATGATGATTGTGTTCACTTTGTTAAAATATTTACCAAAATTTCATGATTTTGAGTCCCCTGATTTCCTAATATCTCCTTATATTTGAAAGGCTGTATTAGATTTAGTGCTTTAATAGTTTTCCCCTTGGCAGTATATTAATCAGGGAATGTTTTCAAGTTAATGTTTACAGGAAATACTTAGCAAATTCATAGTAAAAGGAATTTTTGTGGCTCTTTTTTTTTTTTTTTTTTTTTTAATTCCAGCCTTATTGAACATTAAACAAGGTAGTAACAGCAGTTAGTTTTAAAAAATGAATCTAAACTACCCAGTGTAACAGATTTGCTCTGAAAAGGTGAAGGAAAGCAACTTTTTATATCATTACAAGAATATGGTAACAACCTATCAGGGAGATTACAATCCGAGTTGCTGTTTTTCAGAGAAAAGATATTTGCAGGGAGAGGTTTTTAGTAGACTCACACCAATGAATTATTCTGCAGAGCAAGACTGAAGATATGGGTAGCAGAGAGCATGGAATAGCACTCTATACTGCTTTATGTGCCTCTCAGAAGAGGTATGTAAATGTAGAGGATGAAAGATGGTCCAGGATTTAAGGGTGCATGTTCAGAGGGGCTATTATAGCCCCAGCTACACTGGCTGTAGGAGAGAACGTGAGAGCAGTCAGTAATAGACTGGTGGATCTCCAAGTATAAACGTATAAACAGAAGTTTTTGTGCCATGCTTGGCTGCAGATAGTTTTCAAATAAATAAGATTGAAAAAAATGCAGCTTAAGCATTGAGAATTCACAAATAAAAAGAGGGGTCATGTTCATTAAATATAGTATAAATTTGAGGGCTTTGATCCTGAGCGCAGAATATCTGTGCCTTATTATTTGTCTGAGTCTTTTTAATTTGTCACTTGTTTACTTCCTGCTTTAGCTCTTTTTTTTTCCTTTAAGTTTTGTTTTCTCTCTTATTTTCTTTTAAATATGTTTAAGTTTTAAAATAGACAATAATGCTTACCCTGTCAGGGAGTTCAGTAAATGTTTTGAGAGAACAGGCAGTGAAGTGAGATGAGGGGAAAAGAGATCCTGTATCTCTTAATCCAGAGTTGAATTCTGATACAAATTTTGGATATATATATATGCTTGCTTGATTTTATTTTTTCATGTCATAAAAACTTCAAATAATGCAAGTTCCTTAATAGTCTTAATAGATTTCTCCCTAGGCTAACAAAAGGATTACAAAGAATTAGCAGAAGATCTTCATCTGGCCATTTTCATAGTGTGTGCTCATTGTCTGAAACTTGAGGAATTGTTATTGGTCATTTTCTTATTACAATAATTAAAAAAAGAAAATTAAAAGAACTTTCCCGGTATGAGAATATCAGAGTGGTATTTCCTCGTACAATTACTAGTTAGCTTGGATTATCTATTTTTTCATTTTCTGGACAATGTATTAAATAGTACTAAATTTCAGGAATTAAGTTGGTAGCAGGGAGATATTTTAGAAAACTAAAGAAGGTAAAATACATCATTTGTCTTGAAGCGGGAAACCAGATAGGGCAATCGGTTTGTTTAAAAAAAAAAAGAAGGAAAAAAGAAAAAAATACTGATATGTGAGCAGCAGAATTTTTTGGTTCAGTTGCAGAGATAAAGGACAAAATAACAGATCTTAACCAGCACAGGTGTTGGAGGTTTTAAGTGAAGTTATGTGGACCATGCACTGAAATAGGTATTTTTGGACATGGACTGTAAGCCAGTTGGAAGAGGAAAGAAGCCTTTAGAACTAGATGCCAGAATCTCCTTTGCATTGAAAGCCATGCTCAGATAAGTTCTCTGAAATTACTTGATTTCATTGCATTCTTATAAGCCAACTTCTTTTTATAACCATTAGACAAGATGATATTAAAATCAATTAGAGGAACACATAATCAAATGCTGGCATATGAATTGTGTAGGAAGAGACCAGAATCTGGTTAACATTCAATTAAATTGTAAAAGCTTTGAAAGTTTTGATATTATGTATGGTAGAGATTTGCTGTGGCTTCTCTGCACCACTGTCTTGTTCTCAGACTCTCAAATCTTCTGTGTAGTTTCTTTATTTCATTTTTCTATGTAAATATGTTATTCTGCAATGTGAATACCTAGGTCAAAATATCTGGCAGTCTCACAATCAGTGTTTTATCTGCTTTATCTGAATTTGATAGAGAATTTTCCAAGGAAAGAGAAAAAGCCAAAGCCCGAGGAGACTTTCAAAAGTTACGTGAAAAGCAGCAGCTTGAAGAAGATCTGAAGGGATATTTAGATTGGATTACACAGGCAGAAGACATTGACCCTGAAAATGATGAAGAGATTGATGAAGAAGGCAAACGGAACAGTACGTATTCTTTACTCTCTACTACTTCTTTTGGGGACAGTTTTGGCTGCTGTTAAGGAAATTCTACTAGGAGAGTATGAAGGCTACCTGATTTTCAGCTTGCAAGAGTGTTTTTACCAGAGCAACCAGAACATCAGTTAATCTAGTGTTAATCATGGAAGACGATTTAGAATCATACAACTAAATTCTGCTGAGTTGTCAGTGTATAAATCATTGCCTGGAGGAAAATATTTTCTGCTATAAATCACTACATTTACTCTTATTTTTATTCTTTAAAATGTTATTGCATTCCAGCTATGTAGCACTAAATGATGTCTTAAATCTAAACTTTCCTTGATTAAGGAGAATGTATATTTGCCTAGAAATTCATAAATTAAAAATGTCCAGTAAAAACATTCCAAATTCCAGTCAAGAAATATGCTTATGCTGATAGTACTCTCATGAGTTTTTAAATAAGCAAATAACATTATAGATCTTTCTTTCTAGTATTCAAGAGAACTATAAAAAGTTGTTATTATTATTATTATATATATAAATTGAGTGTGAAATACATGAAACTTTTTGGGACTTTTAGTCAACAGTTAGAGATTCCATTGTTACTTTTAATTTATTTATGAGTAATGTACAATGTGTTAGGGGAAAGGCAATTTATTCAATAGTGGGCCTCTGGGGCTTCTGAACAGCTCCCTAAACAAAAGAAAAAATTAATTTCACGATATTACAACTGTACTGTTACCACCTGGCTTCTGTATGTCAGAAATTCCAAGTAATCAGCAGTATTTCAATATGATAATTTAGTAGATGAATTTTAGCATTTTAGCTGTGTTTACATAGAAGTGTTTAAAATTTTCCTGTGAACTGTTTTGTCATTCTATATGTGTGAATGATAACATAGATTCACAATGTGTATTATGATTTAATGCTAAGGTCCAGATTTCGACCTTACACTAGAAGATACTGGTGCTTGTACAGATAGATACTGCTATGGAATATGTCTACAAGTAGTTTATCAAAGGCAAACTAGAACATCATGCCAAAAAAAAAAAATCATTTTTATTGCATTAGTGATGTTGCTTGATTGTGATAGACTGTTCACTTAATAAATATACTTATTAGGAGTTTAAATATGGACTATTGAAGATACTGAGTATCAGTATCAATATTGCAATTAAAAGTGATTTCTAGGCATAATAAAAATTTCAAAAGCTAGGAAAAATCACATGGTTTGACACAGCTATCTTTAAAGTTACCTCTTTATTGTATCTATTTATTGAAAATCTTAGTTTTAAGTTACAGAAATTTACCCTTTTAGTTCATAATATAAATAGGAGCAGAATCTGTGTTACTGATTGGGACACACAGGGCTGTAGCTGATGCCAAACTAGACAAAGCATTAGACGACCTGTAATGCTTACAGAGTTGGTTTGCACGTCTGCAGCTGTAATCCCATGGATTTTTTGCATTCTGTGCATATTACATGTTTGTTAAATGTATTGCCACAGAACCTTTTGCCCTAGCACTCCTTGAGCAGCTTCTAGTTTGTGTAGGTCTTTTAAAAATCCAAAATACTTGTTTGGATAGTGGCTGAATGTCAGAACGTTTTTGTCTCTGGATTTTTAGATATTATACAAGAGAGACTTTGATAGTAACAATAGGCTAGAGAATATAATTAAAACAAATGTAGACAAATATGTAACTGTATTTTAGATCACTGTTTCTATTTTAAATATCCAGTATCAAAGCCAATTTATTAACACGAGAAATGCCAAGAAATGGTAGGAGATGTGGTTTTAATCAGTGTAATAGACTGTAATGAACATTTAATGAGTAGTTGAATCTTTCAAGCCCTAATAGATTGACTACCATGTAGTTGATTTGCACTACCCTAGCAATGGAGTGTATATGGAAAGCTGACAGACCTGGTGGAAGTCCTACCTCCCTAACTCTGCTGGCATTTTAGATGTTGTCCTAAGAAGAAAAGTGAGCGAAAAAAATGAGAATGATGAAGCCATCAATATAATAGCTTCTCAGAGACTGAGAATTTGGTGATCTGTTTCTGGCAAATCTGTTTTCCTGCGCAAAGCAGGCACTGCATGTATAACTTTCTGGGATGGACTGGAAGTTGCACCTTTTGGCTATCTTGTAGAAATCATTTATCATTTGACTGAATCATAAAGGTTTTCTGACACACTTTGCACAAGCTCACTGCTTTGTTACCATGATCTATCAATTTGTCAGTGTTCTCTTTGCACTAAGCAAGCACACATATGTATGTTGAGTGGAAATTTCAAATGAACAGACAATCTCCTGGCGTGCCTCTAGGCTCTTGCACATATACTTAAAAATGTTGCATGGAATTTCATTGTAAATGTAACCTGCAACAGGGTCTAACAGAGAAAGGGTTGCCCAATTGCTGCACCTGCTTGTGTTCAAGAAAGTGCTCTGCTGCCTGTCACACGGCAAGAGAAACCGTGATGAGAGAACAACCATAGAACCATAGAATCGTTAAGGTTGGAAGGGGCCTCTAGAGATCATCTATTCCAACCTCCTGCACACGCAGGGCCACCTAGAGCACGTGGCACAGGACTATGTCCAAGTGGGTCTTGAAGATCTCCAGAGCACAAGCTCTCTATCCAATTATTCCCCAGAAAGCTTTTGAATTGAGAGGACAGTTCTGATCATGAACTGCTCATTTGGGAGGCAGGTGAAGTTTAGCTAGATAGCACCAGATTAGTAACCTTAAGAAAGACTTTTTTTCTCCAAATAGACTAATAATAAATTTTTAGAGTTGTGTTTCATTCAGAAAGTAGGTGGTCTGGATCCAAAGACAAGAAAGATAAGCAGATGGCAGCTCCTAAACAGCCATGACCCTACTTTTAATATCTAAAGCTGTGGAAAGTCAAGCTTGCAGATGATTATGAGGGTGCAAGATAATTCTTGATGTACAAGAGATCCAGCTAATATAAAAAAAATCCTTCTCATCATGGCAAAAAAAGGTACCGATTTTAAAGGTAGCTAAGTCAGTAATTATTGGTTTCTTACATGATCTTTACAAATGTAATTTAAGTTGCTGTATCCTCAGCATTTTAGATATTCTAGCTAAAGAACTCCATTTCCACTAAACTAAATAATTTATATGTGAAATCCATGTATTTGTATGTTCATATTGCTGCTGGTAGGCAGAGAATGGTGATGAACTGTACTAAAAATCGTAAGGTATTGCCTTTATTATGAACTAGCACTTTTTCCCTGAAATAATTGAGAAACATCTTTGACTTAAAATGCATCAGAAATCAGTTCAGAATGCAGAAATCACTGTGAGAGGTGAAGAATTTATTAGTTCTGATTATGTTGCTGGTAATTTCAATTTGTTTCACCTAACATTGCTTGTGTTGTGTATATATGGATACTTTTATTTTTCGCATTGTAACTGCTGCCATCTCCTGTGTAAATGCTGGGATTACATGTACTTAACACGAAGGGGTTACATTGGCTGACTTAATGGAAGAAAAGAAGAAAAGCAGATTTAGTTGCTTTGGCCGTTCTTCCAATAAACATGGTAAAACATCGTGTCCTGATTTGCCGTTGAACTTCTCTACCAATAATGCATTGAATATGTAAGCTTTTGAAAGCACATATTGTATGCATTTTGTAAAGTTGAGGCATAAATGTCTGTGGCATGTAAACATTCATGCATGCAGTTTTTCTGCTTCATGTGCATGTTTCATATAGATTGTGCAGTGCTCTACTTTCTTAATGCAGCACATTTAATTAATTTAGATTTTCATTGAATTATATTTGTGACTGTTCTTGTTTAAGCGTAGATTTTCCTATTTAGGTGAAAAAGATCTAAAAACGTGTCTTAAATTCAAGTGGGAAGAACTCTGCTTCAGTGCTTCACAAGCTATATAGCTGGTCATAGTGTTAAGTTAGAACTGCATGAATATATTATTTATTGTTTCGATTATAACTTTCATGTAGAATCTAACAAAAATAAATCTTGTAAATCTGCTTTTTCTCTTAAATTGATAGTTTTCTATTTGTGATTTGTGTTTTACTCTCATTCACAATGGGGATAGACAGAGCTTTTAGGTCGTGAAAATTATTTTCAAATCTGCAGCCTTTAAATGATGACAAACATTGACCTGACAAAATCATGCTTGTAGCCATTAGGAGATCTAGCTTTAAACTTGCCTGCAGAGTTATTGGAGCAACTGAATAACACGCTGTAGTGAGACAATCACTACTGTTAAATAGCAGATAAGAGACTGACTGAGGCTGACATAAGCTGACCCAGTTATTTTACGGAATGCAAAATATTATGTCAGAAATATGTCAACTGATATGATCTGGTGGACTGATTTTCCACAAATATTGAGTCTGCTTAAAATTGTTAATGTAGTTATTACGTATATTGTCTAATGGCTTGCACAGCTTTACAGACCCGATTTTTTTTTTCCTTACAAATTGCTGAAAGACAGTGCTAGAAGGTTTACTTTAGGTACTGCCTCTGTCTCAACACAGCCTTTAAACAACCAGGTTCTGGTTCCAATGAGAGCTGTGAAGCAGTGTGGAGCCCAACAGAGTACTTGTTGCTTAAATATCCACAGGCTGTCTTGCTATCAGAACCTGACCTTGATTTTAAAAGGTCATTCAGAGACACGTGTGCACTACTGTACAGTTTCACCTGTGTCTTGCAGGGCAGGCATCCATTTGATGAGTTGGATTTTTCCAGACTACACATCAGTGTAAGCCTAAGCCCTTTTCTGTGTTTGTGAGGCTATTGTTGCTGATCAGAGTAGTGTAGATTTTGATTGATATGGGATGTCATTAGAAGTCCCACCCAGGATATTTTTCTTGATATTATCTGTATCTTTGTTCCTACAATCAAATAAAATAATTAAAAAAGCAAATCTGCGGATGGGTGCAGGTAGAACTTTTCTAAGCTAGTTCCATATAAGAAAGAACTGTCCATATTAATGGCTAAACAACATTCCTAAGATTCATAATGCTATCCTTCAGGCTAGAAGCTGTTGCTTCAGTGATGTTTTTGCAAGGAGAACTGATTATTTCATGCTACTCCAACTGCCATGCAGCCAAGCCTGTTCAACTGCATCTTGTGTTTTCATGGGATACCAGTAAAAAGATAGGACAGGATGCAAATTAAGTCTGCACTATTTAAACAGATGCCTAGATGCAATATCATGCGGAATATTTCCTTCTAAGCAGCTTTCCCTTGAATTGAATTCATCCTGAAGGGTTTCACAGCCAGTGTAGATAGAACTACTTCTTCCTGATGTATATTTTCTGGAGATATATCCCTTTTAAGAAATTTCGTGATGAATTTGTAATGAAAATATTGAGGCTTGTGTATCTTTTTGTTCTGCTTTCTTATCCAGCTACATGCAAGATCTGTGTACAGATTTCAGAAAGTTCATGTACTGAATTTAGAATTTTGTAGCTAATGGAAATAGTTGTGCATTAGTAGAAGACAAAAAGGCCATTTGCAAGGTGTGCCAGGATGCTAGTATAGCATCATAGTTAAATTATTCTGTCAGGTAGCTCTTACTTACCCCTCTGTGATAGGTGTACCTATCACTGCAATCACTGCACTATGCAGATTCTTTCATTTAGTGCATTTAGTACATCGCTAGACAGCTACCAGCACAGCACATCAGTGTAGAAATTAGGTTAGCTGATGGATGAAGAATACATAAATGATATTGAAACAGAGTAAAATAAAAATGATATGCTTTTGCATTTGCATCTGCAACAAAAATATATACAACCAGACCTGGCAATTAAGACTGTAGTTTAGTCATAGTTCCATAGTGACCCTAAACTGTCACATGGTAGGAACATTTGGATTTCGTTTTTCTGCCTCCAGCCAGCTTAGATATATCAGTTCTGATGGACACTGTCCTACTCTGTTAGACACTATTTTGTTGCAGATGGGAGTTTGAGATTCCTGCTCCAAAACCTGAAAACTACTTAAATACCCAATATTTTTCCATGAAAGAAAGAAAAATTTTATCCTCATAAATACAATGCTTTGTCTGAAATTCTTTCCAAGTACCAACATTGAAATTTCACAGTTAAGATATTACAGTTTGGTTAGAGGCTATAAGCAGACTCTTGTACTGGAATGTGTTCAACAACTTTACTAATAGGCACTACTTCTCAAAGCAAGCAGTAACTCCTTTTGGCTAGGCTCAGTGTTGCATTTATTGCACTTAATATTGAGTAGGATTTCAGGTTCAGAACTGTCTTCTATTCTGATTTTTAACATTCATTACCTTCAAAGGCATTTTTTCAGGAAAGAGACCATGAAGAGATGGCCCCGAGCTGACAAGCATAGCAATATTACACCTCCATCAAGCAAGCAGGTCTTCTTGACCAATTCACCCATGCTTTGAACAGCATTTCTTAGTGTAAAAGATTAGGAGATATATGGGTATTGGAAGGCTGTCTGGAAAAATGCTCAGAGTTACAAGTGAAGGCTGTTTGAGGTGCTTCAATTCTGAATGACTTAAATTGCCCACATATGGTCAGTCTTTAAAATGCCAACCTTTAGAAAGATCTGTAAAAAGTATTTCTTAGATATTTCTTAGTATTTCTTAGACAATTACCCAAACAAATAAAAAATACTAAGTCAACAAAATAAGGTTGGCTTTAAAGTATTCTTTTTTAGAAAAATGAAAGAAATAGCAACTTATTTCAACTTATTAACAAGTACTATTAGAAAAGAATATTATTGAAAATCCCATATGTGATAACACAACTGGAGCAGTCAGCTTTCCTGAAGAAGGTGCTACAACCTGAACCTTAATAGCAGTCAGATGCCTGGTAGTAACCCATGTGTTTCACCTAATTACTCAGGAAAGTATCAAACTGCATGTGCTTTGTTTATATTGCTAATGCAAGCATTTTTTCTTTTAAAACAAATTACTGTAATTTGAAATGAGGTTGATATTATATAGATTCCTAGGTAATCTTTTCAGAAGAGCACCAGAAAAATAAGAGGCAAGAGGAGAATAAAGAATAAAGGCAATTTAAATTTGAGAGTATATTGATATCTACCTCTGAATACTGGAGCACCAGTTTAACAACCTAAACACTTGTCATATTGAGATCAGATTTATTTTTCAGAATTTCATTCTATGTGGTGTATTTTGTCTTAAAAAGCTACGTATTAAAGTTTGTTAAACTGAGTCATTTCAAAGCTTGTCAAGTGCTTGCACTAGCTGGTGTGGATGTGGTTGTGCAGTGCTACTCCAATTCTTTTCTGGCTGAAGATTTACTAGCATGGAGCTAGGCTTTCCCATGTTCACAGTGCTTCTGTCAAGGTTTCTATTGATATATAAATTATAGTATAGAAATAGATGGATTTCTAATTTAAAATGAACTTCTAAAGGTTTGGGAGCACTTGCAAGTCACTAGCACAACTAGAGAAGCAGTCTAGCAGTATGAAATAGAGGGTAACATTCTGACTGTATTTAATAATTAACAAAAGTAACATTGACCTCGTTATGGATAAAATTCCTTTTATTTGGTACTATTTTTTTCCTTAATACAGTCATGCTCAAAAGGGCTGATCTTTCTTATTTTAGATTAAGTCATGAAGTCTGGGTAGATTTGAATTGAAACAATATTTCATTGCACTTAAATGATTTGGCATTTCTTAAAAGCAAATAACACTTATATGGTATTGAGTGACACTTTATGAGGAATCAAATTCTAGATACTACTTTTAGACTAGGAGAGAGTTGATTTCACAAATTTGACACTTTGCATATGTAATACTTCTTTGTAGAAATGGGCATACTTCTGTCTTCATATAGCAGTTGCTAATAATGTACAAATTGAGACCTCTGGGCTTGTATTTTGGAGTTGCTGATGTGTGTCAAAAAAAAATTTCATTGATAGGTGGCTATAATGTTGTTTCCAATCTGCATGCAAATCATATAAGACAAGAGAAAAATTTCTTTTTTCTTCTTCTTTTTTTTTTTTTTTTTAGAGAGAGGCAAAACAATTGCTTTCACTACAAAAGACTCTTTCATTGTTATGTAAAATATATTAATTCTGAAGATCTGAGACAGTGTCTAAAATAGTTCTGTTATTTTTTTCTTAAACTTTTAGAATTCTCATTCTTGGATTTGGATATTAGCAAAGACTGCTTGCTTTAGTGATAAATGTTAAAATATTTTTTTTTCCATGATTCCATAATGCCTTTTAAATTTAAAATCTGCCTGCAAACTATAAAGTTTGCAAAAGGCTAGCAGTGTTCATTCTTTTAATTTAGATTTATAAAGAGAAGATTGATGTTCTAATTAAAGTACTTGCACGTGCTAACCAGCAAATAAAGCAGCTATACTATTGTTTTAAAAGAATGATAATAAAAGAAAAAAGGAATGCTGTGGATGTAGGTTTTGCTGTGCTTACTGCCTGGACTGCCTTGTTTTATGTAACTACCTGCATGGACATCTTGGATCTTGCATCTTCTCTCTGTTATGCCAACTCTGTGTTTGAAATTTCACATCATGGGGACTTATATTTGTGGGGACAGATTCTCAGCTTGGTGCAAATAGCAGCTGGGCATCTGACCTGCACAAACCTATCAGTCTGCTAGTGTTCAGAGGCAAGGAAACTGAACTACCATTTAACACTTATTTGCATCCCTAGATCAGTATTGAGGCAATATAGAAGCTGTGGGGAGAAGCTGTTACCATCAGTTTTTATTTTGTACCTGACCCATAGATAAAAAATAAAATTCAGGGCCTGATTTTCATTTACATGGTGTATGTGATTAAGTCCACTCTAAGGCTCATTTAGACTACTGCAGTAGAAAGAGGAACCTAATAAAAATGGGAATATAGTCCTTCAGCCTTCAGTGCTGTCATTCTAGAGAGAAGAACTTAAAAAACTAAACCAAAGCAGTAGTATGTACATACCTGAACAACTTTAAGATACTCTTTCACTTACACTCTTGGTGGACATTCCTCATCTTCTTTATCCTAATTTATATAGTATTTCTTATATAAAACAAACAAAGTTAACTGTATGTTTTTTGTTGTTGTTGTTTCCATGATTTTCCTTTCATGCTTTGCAGACATGGAATTATTCTCCCCAGAAAGTGCTGAGAAGCCTGTTTATGCTTTCCTAACACCTTTTGACAAGATGTCCTTTCTGTGTGTTTCAGTTGATCTGGAGATAAAAAAGGCCAATGTGCAAATGAGTTCTAACAAACCATTAGCCACAACTGCTATGATTCCACCCTGTGTATAGTAATTCCCTGATATGTAAAAAATGTAATAGTCCCCTTGTTATTATTAGTAATCCTCATTATAATTTATACTACCTACTCTGTGATTCCTAGTGCTCCTTTCTGTTTACTCCTACAATATGTGCCTGCAAAATTACATCCTAGACTCTTACTTTGATGTTTTGTAATAGTAAGAGAAGCATAGAGTGTTCAATATGAGCAGAGTCTGATAGTGCCTGCTTTCAGAGGAACTCTGATGGCATTTTTAGGGATCAGTAAGCGTATTAGTGGGACAACTTATATTAATAAGCCCCTCAAAAGTGTTAGTGAAAGTCCTAATAAAAGAGGTCTAAAATCCACCTTGATTAGGGACAGCATGCTTTTTGTTATGAAATTCCTCTATATTGTGTTCTGTAGAAGTGCCTTTTCTAGTATGTTTTCAACAGTTACGTTGAATCATTGAAGCAAAAAAAAACCCTAATACGTTCTGGAATTGTGCTTCTTTTATTATAAGAGGCAGACTGATGAAGGATCTTTTCAGCTTTCATATTCTTCAGTCCTTCAAAGTGCTCATTAGATCTGCAAAAATTGGAGGCATTTTTGTAATAGAATGGGAAAGTAGATTGCGAGTCCCTCGCTGTGCTCAGCCTCAGTCTAAAGCAGTTCCTCTCTCCCCACAGCAAGCATGCCCGCCAGCGAGACGGAGTCAGTGAACACTGAGAATGTGAGTGGCGAAGGAGAGAACCCCACATGCTGTGGGAGCTTATGGTGAGTACATGCAACCTGAAAAACTGCCTCCACCTGCTCTCAGCATTTCCAAATAAACGGGAATTAGGCTCTGCCCATTCCTTATAGAACCTAAATTGCTTTCAAATAGTGAAAAAGACCTATTTTCAAATAATCACAAAAGAAGTTGTATGACTTACGATATTTGACTTTACTACTTTTATATTAGACCAATAATTATACCACTGTAAAAAAAAAGCTGTAAAGGCAAATAAGGGTTAACCCACCCTTAAAATTTCACTATTACATTAACATTGAAATAAAATTTCAATTAAGGTAGATATACATAAATATTACTAACTTTCCAGTTGGGTCTTATTTTTCTGAAAGCTTTTGTAGCATGTTATAGGTAATAAAGAAAAATATCGAAGTCGCCTATGACATATTTGTGCATGCTCTGAATAATATATATTTTGTTAGCAATAACCAAAGGGATGTGAGTATTTCTGTGATTCCATGTTATTAACCATTCAATTGTTTAAATTTTAATGGCTTCTAATCAGCTTCTACGTGAGCAATTTATTTAGCATCAGGCTTGGCTTTATGGGTTTTGCTTTGTTTCTCTTGGAAAATTTACAAGGCTTTGGAGTGGTGTTGGAGAAAATAGCACAAATGCAGTACTGCAATATAGGGATTCATCAAGTTTTTTTATTGGAAGTTCATTTGTATGCATAAGCTTTGAATAGTTCTAGTGTGTTTTCAGTTGCGTTTTTCTAAAGAGTGAATTTGTGTTGTTTTTTCAGTGTATTTTCTAAAAAGGTGTTTTTCTTTTCTTTTAGTCAAACTATCTCAAAATCCAAGTTCAGGTCAGTATTTTCCTATCTCTTTTCATTATTTTCCCATGTTACTATTTACATATCATGATGACCACTTGTAATTGTTTTTTTTTTTTTTAACTGAATTAGATCCGTTATTCCCAATGTTTAGGTAACATCTAGTTCTCCCCTTCCTATGAGCCAGCAGAAGAGTTCAAAAATGGAAATGCAGCCCAAGGAGACTGGCTGGTTTCCCAAAATTCCCAGGGATGAAGTAGGAATTAGATCCAGTTTTATGAGAGCTAAGCTATTGCTCTCTCTATGAATCTAACTCACAACTAGATGGGGACTATTTTCTTGGTTGTCACCCCGAGTCATCTCACAAATGCGTGTCCAGTGATACAATTTCAAGGTGTACCAGTAGAAACCTTTAGGATTTGCTCTATGATACTTCTAACATTATGGGGTAGATTTAGGAAAGCTCACTGCAACATTTCTGCCTTTTTTAATCTTACCTGTATTGTGTCCATAAACTAACCTGCGGACAACAAACAGTTTATTACCGGTTAAACGTAATCTAAATTCAGATCATTCCAATCAAATTTAATCCAAATTCAACTCTCAGTGCTTTTGGGGCTTTTTTTTATGGCTGTTAATTGTATGGGGCTTGGGAAGACAAATTTATCTTGTTGCTCAATATTGTACTAAGTACTGCCTAATCTAGTCATGTCACAGACAATTTGAGTCTCCCAACAGTTGTGACTTGATTTAATCAAATATAGAAAATGAAGAAATTAATACCCCTTAATCTGCAGTTTTTGTAAGTGTTGTGTGCATATTTATGAAAATACAGCCACTCACACATATGTATTTGCATTATATTTTCTACATGGAGGAAGCCCTTTCCAAGTTCATTCACATTTTCTACATGCTAATACATTTGTTCTTGAACTTTCAGTCGACGCTGGCGTCGCTGGAATCGATTTAATCGAAGAAAATGTAGAGCCGCAGTCAAGTCTGTCACTTTTTATTGGCTTGTTATTGTCTTGGTCTTTCTGAACACATTAACTATCTCATCGGAGCATTATAATCAACCTGACTGGCTGACCCAGATCCAAGGTATGATCAAAATTTGTTGTCCTGTTCTTAACTATGGGTGGTTACATTCCATGAATTCCTACTTTTACACTTTGCCGTTTGTTTATTTGTTGCTGTCTTAAAGCGTATTTAGCCAGAGAGAGATGCAAAAAATGACTGAACGTGTTACATTCCCCCAACTGTAACTGAGCTTAATGATATACCAGTAAAAGCCTGACAATACCAGATTATAAATACCTGTGCTTTTGTCATTTAACCACGCTTGAAGGATGGGAAAAGAAATGGTAACTGACACAGCAGAATATACTGTGGGCTGTATTGCTTGAGATCCAGTGTGGACTCGAGCTGTGAAGATGCTGTACAATAAATTGGAAAGATGCACAGTTTTTAGGTGACAGGACAAATGTAAATCCTTACTTAAAAATTACTGCCGAAAGAAGCAACATTTACTTCCACCCCAGGCGAAAGTGTAGAAATAGTCTGTTAAAGGGAAAATGGAGGCTGTAGGCCAATTCAGAAATATCATGTTTTTTTTTTTAATATTTTGTTTCAGATATTGCAAATAAAGTTCTCCTGGCTTTATTCACCTGTGAAATGTTAGTAAAGATGTACAGCTTGGGCCTGCAGGCTTATTTTGTATCTCTTTTTAACCGCTTTGATTGCTTCGTTGTTTGTGGTGGCATTGTTGAAACAATTTTGGTGGAATTGGAAATTATGTCACCCCTTGGAATTTCAGTGTTTCGCTGTGTTCGTCTCCTGCGTATTTTTAAAGTAACAAGGTAAGATTAATACTGCTAATTCTAAGGACAGTTAAATGGTGATCAGCAATTCTTTTGTAATACTTCATCACGCACTGCTCTTTTACTGTTTTTTTTCTTTTTTTTTCTTTTCTTTTTTTTTTTTTTTTGTGTGTGTGTGTGTGTGCTAACACACGCATTTTAATTTATAGGCACTGGGCATCCCTGAGCAACTTGGTAGCATCCTTGTTAAACTCAATGAAGTCCATTGCTTCACTGTTGCTTCTGCTTTTCCTCTTCATCATAATCTTCTCGTTGCTTGGAATGCAGCTGTTTGGAGGCAAATTTAATTTTGATGAAACTCAAACAAAACGGAGCACCTTCGATAATTTTCCACAAGCTCTTTTAACTGTATTCCAGGTAACTTTCTTTCACCCCCTATGAAAAATTTTACCTTTGATCAACAAAATGGTTTAAATGATCATGTTTCCTGAAAATAAAATCACAAATACTATTTATTCAATTTCCATTTAAGTAGCATTCTGCTCATAAAATTTAGTACTCTGGTAATTCTGCACCATTTGTACCGTGTGTTTCATGTCTTATTTGATCTATCTATGCCACATAGCTGTCATTACTTCATTAAATTAATTCTTTGTCCATCAAAAAGGTGGAATGTTACTTTATTTTAATTAACATGTTTTCTTTAAGTTCATTAACTATCTAAAAGTTCAGCTATTCCTAAGCAGGAAAAATCACGAAGCACTCAGAGTCCATAATTGCATGTGGTCATATCGCTTACTGTAACATGAAATAAATGTAAATATCTTAAAGAGGCACTCTCAGGTTTAATGTTTGAAAACATCTCTATTTCTTGTGAAAAGATTATTAGAATCAGAGCCATGCTTGCAGTTTTCACTATTTCATCTTTTTTTTTTTTTTTTTTTTTTTTTTTTTTTTTTTTTTTAACTTTCTCAGTTTGGACACTGGAATCAAGCTGATCAGTTTATCTTTGTAGTCATGTTCATGTTCAGCTTTGCAGGCACCGCGCATTGCCACAATATTTGGTTTCAGACGTTGTGGATGTGTGTTTGGAGCTGACCTTGCAAGACTTGACTCTGTTAGCTTCCCATCACCTCCATATCATTTTTATCTGGTGATTTGTGAATCGAGCAAAAAACCTTTACTCCTATTTTAACATGAGGAAGCTTCCTTAAGAAGACAAGTAACCACACTAGGTCTGACATTACCCTTTTAAGAAACAAAGGCAATACAATTTTACGTCACCTGGTTTTTCAAAGAAAATTTCCTTTGTCTTCAGAACATGCTCTGGAAGACCTACTAGGTGTCCAGCTGCTATGAAAATTGGTGATAAGTTGAGCTCCCCGGAGATGGATTTTGGAACATGACATGCCTATGATTTTCTTGATCAGCTATGTAATTACTTGGAAGGAGCGTTACTATGATATGTTTAGACAAGGTAGAGCAAGGTAGATTTGTAAGAAATTACTTAGAAGTATATGAAGTATCTCTATATCTTATAATATATCTCTACATCTTATAAGTTGTAATACTCAGAATCTTAGTAGTGCAGGAAAAGAAGTGAAATTGCCCAAATATAAACTCTCCTCTTCTAATGGATCAACAGATTTAGAAAATTCTTCTTTTAGACTGTGGTAAAATTGTGTGAAACCACCATAAGTAAGAAAATCATGTAATTCTCCTACTGCATTTGAGCTCCATCCTGCTTAAAACAGCTACCAAGATAGATGAATGTGGGGTAACACTAGATAGGTTGCCTTGCTAGAAATCAGGCCTCTGCTGTTTGCCAATATCAATAAATTGACTATAGTATTACTTTTGAATAAAAAAGGCCAGCTTTACTGTGTATTGTTGACAGAGGAAAATCCTTTTTTTTCTGTTTTTGTTGAGTGTTAATAATATTTCTTTCTATTCCTTAGATTCTAACAGGTGAAGACTGGAATGCTGTTATGTATGATGGTATCATGGCGTATGGTGGCCCATCATCCTCAGGAATGATAGTCTGTATATATTTCATTATCCTCTTCATCTGTGGTAACTGTATCCTTTACACTCACTGAAAACATTTCCAGACGGGGTTGTCTGCCAGGACATAACCACACCAATGACATGGGCACAAATTGTCTAGGGCTAAATAAGTTGCTGTCAATGTGCATCCTCTACCCATTCTACCCATGCTAGGCTCTTTAAATAGATTTTATTTTATAGATCAATTCTTTTACCTTCTTTAGTAAGGGAGTCTCTAGTTATCTCTGAGTGTGTACCCAATGACCACCCTGGCAGAAATCAAAACATTTTCTCTCTTCCTTCAGTGGGAAAATAGACTTAATCTACCTACTTGTTTCTGATTTCTGTGACAGTACTTTGTCATTCATCCTTGGATGCTTGGAAAAACTGTGTTAATTCTGACACAGTGGAGCCAGTGATCTGCTGTAGAGTGCAGGAACCAGATGAGAGAAGCTGGCACAGAGAAATACTGAGTCAATGAGGATTATTTTCACCAAAGAATTACTCTTCCGTTGTCTTCAGTTTGCTGGAAATAGTCCATTGCCGTCATGTAGCAACAGAAGCTCTGTTGCTACAATTCTTAAAAGGTCAAGAACTAATAAAAGGGCAATGGCATTCTTTTTTTTTCTGTGTTGTAGGGCACTTGGATCAGTATTGATACTTTAGCTGGTACAAACAGAAGTATGGGATTTGATATAGATTGTCACTGATGCAGAAAATAGTGCTTTACAAAAAGAAATCTTTTAAAATGCCTCAACAGACTTTTAAAAGACAGTGTTTCATATTTAAAACTTGCTCATGTCTAGTGTAAATATAAATTTATTTACAGAATGTCAAATATTCTGCTGTTTTAAAATTGGTGACTTTGATGGATCTCTGCTTATTTTACAGTCAATAGTAATCTCATCATTAAGTGAGTGTTCTTTGTACTACACTTTAGCGTGACATATGTGTACACTTAGGTTGGGAACATGGTTTTCATGCCTCTCATAGTGTCAGTGTTTATGCTGGTAATAAACCAAACAAATATAATAAAATATAATGCCCTTAATTTGATTTGAAACAGATATCTTGCTAAATGTCTTCTTGGCTATTGCTGTGGATAACTTAGCAGATGCTGAAAGTCTAAATACAGCTCAGAAAGAAGAAGCAGAAGAAAAGGAACGGAAAAAGAATGCAAGGTAAAGTTGCACAAATACATTGAAAGAGGAGAGGGGAGGAGGAGAGCACTTTAGTCTGAAAAGAATTTATCTAAACATTGCACAAGAGACAATATGATTTTAGATAAAGATTGGCTAGTAAGTGTGAAAATAGTAGGAATAAAGGACATAATGATAAGCCAGGCGATATTTTCACATGGCAATGGTAAGACTTTACATTCATGCTCTAGTTGTGCAATATATTTTGTTGCTGGTGCACTCCCTTGGAATTTATCATATAAGCCTTATGTAGAAAAGAAGAAAACATTCATTTAAAATGAGTCCTGTCGTATTGAAATCAGTACAATTTGCTTGTATCTGTCCAACTGTCCTGTATCTGTCTGTATCCCCACATTTTTGGGAGGACTAACTTCTGGAATTTTAGTCAAAATGATAATGTTTTAAATGGATCAAGTGCATTCAAATGCAGTGAATTTTATTGCCCCAGTTTTTACTACATTTCAAATCACTTAAGATATTTAACTATATATTTCTGTTATGTTTTGTTAATTTTTCATGAAATGGTGTAGGTCACTTAATCTGTCTTAACACAATGTGCTTTTTTTGTAGAAAAGAGAGTCTGGAAAATAAAAAAATTGAGAAGTCGGAAAGTGACCAGAAGAAGACCAAGGATAGTAAGGTGTTTATTTTAAAAAATGTATCTTAGTTAAGACGCTGTTTTACTAATTCTGCTAAGGAAGACTTTAAGTCTGCAGTGCACTTTGTTTTTTTTTATGAATCCATTTCTTTTTTTTCCTAACAATGCTCAGGAAACTTAGTTCTGGTAGCTTATATCCTCAAAGAATCTCTTAACCTTTTGGTTACAAAGAATCAAAGAATACTGAAGAGCTTTTAGAGTATGGAATAATTAATGTTGGACATATTTGACATATCCTTAAGGGCTCTGTTTGCATTTTGGCCAAAAAATCCAATGGAAGAGCTTAATGAATGATAAACTCGTTATAGATTTGTTTAAATGTTCTAGGTAATTTCCAAAGAAGCTTGTTAGTTATATTCTTGGTGTAATCTACACAGCCATAAGAATTATTTAAATAATTAATCCTTTAAAAATATATATATTGAAATGTCAGATCTTCTCCGTTCTCAGAATTAGCTTGTGTTGAGAACCTCAGAGTAAACAAGGGGATTACTTTTTACTCCCAGCTGTATTGAAATGTATTTTGGTGTGTTTCTTTCATTCCCATAGGTGACAATTGCTGAATATGGAGAAGGAGAGGACGAGGATAAAGATCCCTACCCACCCTGTGATGTACCAGGTATGGGACCTACCAGCCAGAAAACAAACATTTGTTTGGTTAAACATGCTAAGATTAATCTCACTAAATTTTGAATTAATTCTTTTGAAGTTAGTGATGTTGTACCTAGTGGGTGAATGAACCTGTAAGAAGCAAAAATACTATGTTTTTCTGCAGCTCACTAGGCAGTACAAGCAGTGTAAGGGAATTAATACCGTAAACCCGAAGACTGTTGTGATTAAACTTACCTGTATGTGAGAAGTAGTTACAAATTTCTTGGATATGGATATTTCTTGGACAAAGAGGTCACTCCAGAGAATCTAATATTAAACCAAATAGTCACCCATATATATCTGGACACACATAAGTTCATAACGATTATATGGATTTTTGAGGCATATATTTTTAAAGTCATGCTATGAACATATATTTTAATACAAGTCCTATTTTTATGCTGTTATGAACAAAAAGTCAATCTTTTTTTATTTTATAGTAAAAATGATGTTTAATTTAAAGTAGGTGAAGATGAGGAAGATGAGGAAGATGAACCAGAGGTACCAGCTGGCCCACGTCCCCGAAGAATTTCGGAACTAAATATGAAGGAGAAGATAACACCAATTCCTGAAGGGAGTGCCTTCTTCATTTTCAGCAGCACCAATCCGTATGTATCCTTTATCAAAGTACTTATTTAGCCCCTTGGCTTTCAGCACTGAAGAAAGGGGCAGGCTCTCAGCAAGATGGGTGGAACTCCAGTGTCCTCAACAGGAGAGAGATTGGTTTTCCTGGTAAAATTAGGGTTTTTTGCACAGTCTGTCAGCCTTGCAAATATCTGAAAATATTATTTAATGTGTTATATTAGTTATATAGTGTGGTATCACTGTGTAATTAAACGGCATGAGGTAAGATTTGAGCGTTTTTTAATGAAGATAGGATTTCTAGTAGCACTAAGAAGATATTATTTGTGGAGCAATAGGAGAAAGTAAAAAGAAAATAAGAGATAAGGAGAAAGGATGTGTGTATTCCTCATGGGATGACAGTATTTTTCTAGATTGAGGATTCAAGCAAACACTAAAGACAAATGGTTTTAAAGATACAAAAAATATTAGTTGAATTTGGGAGGGGAATTGAAATCTTTCACCTCTTGGTCACTGAGTTCTGCAGCCTAATCCACATCTCACTGAATGAGTATTTTTGAGAACTTTAAGATTGGAATCAAACTCAGGGTTTTGCTGTTGGCCTCTGCATATGCACAGTGCAGCAAAGCTCTGGAATGTTTAGCAGCTCATAAACCACTGAAAACCAATAGAAGCTGTGAGGTTTTATTTCCTGAACTCCTTTAGTAAGTCTACCTTTACAACATGTGAATCATATTGTTAATCCATTTACACTTTCAGAAGCCAGGGCAATAATTTTAGTGTTTACATTGCTTTTAACTGATAATTGCTCTCCTCTGTCACTGTTGGCAGAGCAATAGGAAACATATTGTATATAATCCAGCTACTTTTTTTTTTTTTTTTTTACATGTATGCATGTATTTTTGTATCTCTCTTTCAGAATTCGAGTGGGATGCCACAGGCTCATCAATCACCACATCTTTACTAATCTCATCCTTGTCTTCATCATGCTGAGCAGTGTTTCCCTAGCAGCAGAAGATCCAATTCGCAGCCACTCTTTTCGAAATAACGTAAGTCTCTCATTTTTATATCTGAAGATAAATGTATCCTCACAGTTACAAGTCTCAGAATTAGTATCTGTTTTTTCTTTTTCAAATTAAGAAACTTTCCTTCTCTTTTTTCGAGTTGTAATTTTATACATTTTGCTTAAAACAAACAAAAAAAACCCCACCAAAACACTAGATCTCTAAGGAAAGGTAGCTTTATTGCTGGAGCAGCAGAGATATTAGAACCATCTATCATTTATTATCTGCAGAATTTTCTTCCTATGTTACATATTAAAATAACAGAATAAAATCATGCTCAAGTTGAGCATAATTTTTGCAGCTGGCTGTCCCTGCTGTGCATTTCCTGAATCATTCTTGCTGCTTATCACTGTTTGACATTAATTTAAAAATGATAGTAAAAATATCAATTTATAACGTGTTGGGAATTGTCTTTGATTTGTGCTTTCTTCTCCCTCACTACCCCCATTACCTGGTCTCGAGGAGCTCAGATAGAAAGTGTATTTCTTTGTGAGGATACTGTCTCTCCTTTCAAAGAGGAGAACACGATTAGTTTTCCCAGTGTTTGGTGCTGTGAATATCCTTTCTTTTAGTACTATTATTTTTTACTCCACAATACTGTAAATACTTAGAACTGTAGTAGATTAGGATGCACCCACACTGCTGTGTTAGTACCACAGCATGCCTGACCATCCTGAATTCATGGCTGAGTAAATCAAACAAATCAAGTTTCTCTTTTGTTTGAACTTGTGCGTGGGAGGAGAATTAGAGCATACTCCACTCTTGCTGGGCATGAGGTCCTACAGAGTCAAAATGCAGTTTCAGTCTATATAAGGATTTGAAAGTTAGAAGCACTTCTGCATCCCTTTGCATAAATATAGTTGTAGAAATGAATTATTTGAATTAGAATATAAACTTGAGAAATGTGTTTATTTCAGTAAAAGAGTAGCTGGTGTGATAAGTAAACATCTGCACTCCTCTTTGGACATTGTTCAATAATAACACTAACTGCCAAAAAGCTCAAACTTTCTTAAAGAGTAAAAAGCAATTGTTATTGCAGAAATGACTTGAAGAGCTGATATTACTTTTTTAAAGTTAGACGAATTCTATGAGTATTTAACTTCAGATTGGTAGTAACTGAAGTGTTTGTTTTTATTTGAGACATAGACACATGAAGTGTATGAGTGACTTCAAGAAGGAAACAACCTTTGCTAGAGAGGTTCATAAATGCACTAGACTTGCATATTTTTTCCTATTTTTACTTTGAGTGATCATGTTTCCTTCAGCTGACCGTCTCGGCAAGGGAAAGAATTTACTATGGAAAGGCAGTGGGCAGAGTTTAGTGGTGATCTTGAGTTGGAAGGTGGAAGGCTCAAAAACAGCAGTGAGTTTAATGTCAGCAGTTGGCTGCTCTGTCTCTGCAAGAATTGGTTCTGCTTATTCCAGATGTGATCTGTAAAAATCCCTACTTCCTACTAATCGCAGGAGTTACTCCTATGAGTCACTGTGTAGAATCTTGGGCTTTTCATGTTGAATATGTTGTGTTCTTCACGGAAGACTGTGTTGTTTGCAGCCATCCTACCATGGTAAGCTGCTTGCCACAGCCCAACAATCCCACTGTGCTGAACACACTGCTGAACATGGTGGTAACCGTCTTGAGGAGTCTCTTAGTTTCAACACTAATTCTCTGGTAAATTCATGACAGAACAGGAGTGAACAAAACAGATTTAGAAACTGGAATGGTTTTAAATATTTTCTTTGAATATTTATTTTAAAATGAATTCCATACTGATTGATCTATACTGAATGGTTTTACTATTCACCTGTTTTTTCAGCAACTGCAGGAGACCAAAGGATGTGATCTTCATGAGGAGAAAAAAAATTCATGCATTTGAAACACTTTTTTCTGTCTGTTGTCTATTTGTCTTATTTCTCTTTCACATTTAATTCTCTGTTAAACTGCAGATACGATGTTTCTGTGCAGAACTCTTTGGTAGAGTACTTCCCTTGAAAATAAAGGTAGTACACTACTGCACTATATGGTGTGCACCAAATTAGGTGCTAACAACACTACCATCTTGAAAGAGTAAAATCCTGGTTCAGCATAAATATATACAGCAGTGTATTTCTACAGACAGCAGTGAAGTAGATATCAATTCTAGAACATTTTTAAAAGTTTGCGTATCACCATGCAACTATTGTTGATTCTTTTAAATCTTCAGCCAATAAATCACTGCTGTATCTTCAATTTTCAGGAAAAAACATCTGTCATATTTGTCTTAAATAATGTATTTATTCATTATCTGTTTTGTGACACTGAAGCCAAATCTGTGCAGGAAGAGTATAATGTAGCAGAAAGACAGATGTAGTGTATAGAAACATCCACTGAAATTTAATTTTTTGATGCATTCCTGTGATGAAAAAAAAAAAGTTAATAATAAGCAGTTTTCCTTTGTGGAAGATTCTCTATCTTTGCTAAAAGTGAAGAAAGTTCCTGTGAAAGCTGATGGAAGAAAGTCTGAATTGAAAGAAAATGTTGCCTTTTGGGTATTCTTAACTTCCTGGTGCAGAAATCTTATATCTAAGCATGGTGACATCTGATATTTTTTTTAAGTAAACAAAAATGGTTGTACAATATCTGGAAGTTCAAACTAAATTGTCTGAACTCCCCATCTGCCTACTTAGATGTATTAATTTATATTTGTTTGTGGTCTAAACTGTAAAAATTGATTTATAGATGAATTTCTTACTCTGGCACATATTATACTTTGCAGATACTTGGTTACTTTGACTATGCTTTCACAGCCATCTTTACTGTTGAAATCCTGTTAAAGGTAATGCATTGTTAATTGATCCTTGTTAGCGCAAAAGCAGCTTTAGCAATAATGTTTGTAACTTTTTGTTTACCTTCCAGATCCTAGGGTATGCAGATTATGTCTTCACTAGTATGTTTACATTTGAGATCATTTTGAAGGTAACAGGTTTTTAAAGGAAGTTTGTTTAAAAGGATTTTCCTTGTGTGTCACCTGCCAAGAAAAGGCACTTGAAGTGTTCTTCGCCTTTTCTCTAAATGATCAAAGCCAAACTTTTTTTAAACCAAAGATTTTTTTTTTATTTGACAGTTTCTCATAATTTTTATTGGTCATTTTTTTTTACCATTGGGTGCATGTAGAAGCTGATTTTTGTATCATCAATTCACTTTTTACCCTTTTTAAACTGAATAGTTGTCAGAAAAGGGAAAAGTTATTCACTGCGCATGAGCTTTTCCTCTTCCCTGCTCTGGCATTTCCAAAAAAGATAACCAGTCTTTTCAGAAGGGAGCATGTAACTTCTCATTTCTTTTGCTGAACTATATTCACAGAGCTAAAATAGTAGATAACTATTTTCTTGCAATAGGACTTGCAAGATAATCTTGCGTTTATCTATATACTAAGATACTTTGCATTGTTCTTATCTTGGGCATACATTTAACTACACAGAAAGGCATTCACATGCTTGCTTAAATGTATTACCCATGCATGAGTCCAAAACTAGCATTTTAATGTATAGTTTGTGTACTGATTATTAAACATACCCATTGGGGTTACTCACACTTGGGCTGTATGAGGTTTACTCTGGCAAAGTAATCATATAACAGGTTTAGGTTTACATATGGACAAAAATCAAATTTTTTTTGAAAACAGGTGAAATACTTTTTTTTTTTTTCAGAGATCTACATATGTTTCTTAAAAGTTTCATGCAGTACAAACATGCCGTGAATTTTTGGTTGAGTAACCCTGATACATATATTTACAAATTTCTAATAAACCAAGAATCTGTACATAAACTTTGCATTTCCTGTTGAGAATTAAGCTTAACAAAAACTCTTTTCCCAGCTTTTGTTCATATTGCTATGCATATTCTTCACAGTGTGGTTTGATTAATACTAATTAATGCAATATTTGGGCTGTTTACAAGATAAGCTGTACTGTTAATTCTAAACTATTTTTATGCTTGCAAGCTTATGTCTATCATTTTTTCCGAGTGAGGAGTTTGCTAAGGACGTGTTTAATCTTCAACTTTGGTGTTATTCTAGAATAAGCATTCAGCTAGGCCAAACTAAAGGAAAGAATGAAGCACTGAATAGACCGTACTGTTGGATTAATCTAGGCCTGCATTTGAAAAACTATATCAGATCCTTTCATTGCTGTGGCAGGAGAGCCCAGAGAACATCTGCCTCTTCTGAGCAGCAGGTGGTAGAGCCCCTGCAGTTCCAGTTGTGTTTATGAAGGACCCAGTGGAGTTAAACACGGCACAAGCTGTAACTGTGTAGAAAACGAACATACCTGCAAACTGTAAAAGGCTCTAACATCAAATAACTCAAAATTATTCAAGAAAAGGAGAAATATTAGAGTGGAGGCTATTGAAATTTGACAATGTAAAATAAAACAAAGAAATGGGAAGTACCACCTTCAAAAGTGTTGGTGTTCCTGACCGCTTTCTCTAGGAAGCTCAGAGGTCATATGTGTCTATGGAGGAAAATTAACTGTACCACAGAAAGTTAATAGATAGCCAGACAGAGACACATGTGCAAATGCTGTGCCCTGCCTTACTAACATGTCTGAGACACTGGCTTTGCTCGCTTATGGCTGAAGTCCTTGATCGTCTATGTTGGGTTTTGTGCTGTGCTTTTCACAGTACCTAACTCTTACAGAAGTTTGTGTGTTCTGCAAAATTAAGGCTAGATGTGTAGTGACACTAGATATGTAGTGACACCTGCTTTCCTAAAATGGAAGACAAAAAGTGTGTGGAATTGGATTAAAATAACCAGAAGCAGTATTGTCAGCTGCTGGGAGGAAACTTGTAAATGTCCAAAAAGCAAGCATCAAAACAGAATAACACAACATGTGAACAGTGTCTCTGTGCTGTATTTTACTGACTGTTCTGTAAGCATGAGGGTTTTCATATGGCAGGGGGTTGGGGTACAAATGAGAATATGAATAATAGGAAAGCTGTAATAGCACTTTAAAGCACTTAAGAATTCTGTTACATAACCCCTAGATGGCTTTTAAATCCAGCTTACTGTCTTGTGTGCAGTACTTGGGAAATGTGAGAACATCAAAGTGAAGGTCAGGTTAGGACCTTATGCTTTTAACCTTGCACAAGCTGTGATAATCTCCAACCATGAAAAGCAGCCCCCGCTCAAGTGGAATTGTAGGCATAAGGAAAAGAGCAGTATTGGTGCATCCACAGCTGTGAAACAGCGAGGATTCTCCAGCATCTACTCTACTGAAGGCTGTAAAACCACTTACCATGTCACGTGTGATCTAGGATTTGGTTTTGTGCTTTGATCTGTGGGAGGGTTAGAATGATTTTGTTGCAGCAGGGTTTTAGTTAAATGCTGTAAATGTAATTTATAATAATTAAAGCATGAATAACCACATGAATATGTGGAAATAAAAATTTCACTTGCACTTTTAATTCAGTGTATCCTAACATTTATGAGCATCTCTACAAGGAAATTTACATACAATTAACTGATCACATACAGTATAAATGAATAATTGTAGGTGTGTTATTCAAGATTATTTTGATCTTTAACTCCCAGCAGTTTTAATGAATACTAGTCACTTACCTTCAAGATTTTAGCCATCCTCTACAAAGCAGTAAGAGGCAGCAGTTGGAAATTTTATTATATGTATTGCAGGAAAGACAAGTGAAGCAGTAACAGGCTTCAAAGACACAAGGGGATTTAGAAAAAGTATTGGGGGAAAAAAAGAGCTTTCTAAATGCTAAGGCTAGTAAGACTGATCTTGATTGTCTAAGGTGGAAATTTTAGCTAAGCTATATCTGACAGGAATCACAGAACAATATATCCCTTTGAGATTTTTTTTGCCCTTTATTATTTTATTATTCAATTGACATGAGATTTTCTGAGTGCTATTGAGTCAGTTATCTCTGGAAAACAAGTAGCTGAGAGGACTCAGCTCTTCTTAAAATGTGCTTAAAGCTGGAGATATTAGAATCCATGTGGCTGAACTGAACTGACACCAGATTTTGCTCTCAGGTTGTTGGAGTAGCTCTTCAGCTCCTTCCAAAGATGATATGAACATCAGGAGACAGAATCTGTAAGCTTGGAAGTTTTATGGTTCTGCTAGTCAGTTTTTCTAACAAAGACCCAATCAGCTCAGCCAAATCAATTCTTAAACAAAAGAATAACTAGTTTATTGATATCTGAAACAATTAAAACAATATTGTTTGAGCATATAGACTGTTTAGTTAAATGAAACTTATGTATATAGTGGGATTGTTTTGTATCTTAATTACAAAGTGAGATACTATTGTACATATTCACACTCTAGGCAAGTGTCTTGTAAACAGCCTAAATGTGAATTTGAATTAATACAGATAGAGAATAAATGTTTAATAATTCTACTTATAGATGACAGCTTTTGGAGCATTCCTTCATAAGGGGTCCTTCTGCAGGAATTATTTTAATCTGCTCGATTTGCTGGTTGTGGGTGTTTCACTGGTGTCCTTTGGTATTCAGTAAGTATGATAGTTGTAATGTGGTTTTTTTTTTTTTTTTTTTTTGCTTTGAGGTTTTAAACTCAACTTGGTCTTTCAGCTTCTTTTATTCTCTGTTTTATGTGGGGGTACAAGTTCAGTATTTTTCATTGGGAATGGGAAGAGATGTGCTTTATATGGAGCGTGTTGTAGCTCCTTACTAATACAGATTGGAAACCAATTACCACTTCCCATTTTTACCAAGAGAACATGGAAGAATATCATGTCTATGTACTGTATAGCAAGTAATTCCTGGACCTTCAGGATGTTGAGATTCCTTCTTTTGTGCTATTGCCAAACGTACAATCCACTTCAAAGAGTCTAAGTGAATTCTGCATTGCCGTGATTTGGTATATAACCTGACAATAGTTGAAGGGGAGAGAATTTATACTATTATCAGAATTGATTATGTGACTGGTAGCTAATTTTTTTTGTTTGATCAGGCAAAGCATGGTAATCTAAAGGTGCTTATTGATTCACTGAAGGAGCAGTTCTACCTCGAGTGTCAGTCAACTGTTTCCCAATTTGTATTTTACTTGTACTAGAACACCTGTTATGCAAGTTTTCAGTTTTGCAGTATGTTCTTTAAAAGGCCATCTGCTATTATTTCCTCTCAAAATACAGACCTAGGTACTTAAGCAAAGAACATATGAGTCATTTGAGATCTTTTCATCTTCAGTTGGTTGGAAATTAAGGTATTCATTGCTTTACAGGGCTTGCATTATGTCTTTGATAGACTTGTCAACAGTGAAAAGTACCTCAGAGTATTTTGCTGGTGACCTAACATAACTGGATTATAGTATCAGACAAGCTTTCGAGCTGTTAATTCCCAAGTTGCTTCAGAAATCAAAATCAGTCTTACAATATTACAAGATTAATAGTATTTTTAATATTAATAAAAGATCAATAATTTTAAGACTTTCCTGAATTTGAATTTTCATATATAAGGAAATTGCAATAACATAGCTGTTTGTAGTTTAAAAATAAATAAACAAATAATTTACTGAAAAGTAACCAAATAACTTTTCTTTTTTCCTTAGGTCAAGTGCTATCTCGGTTGTGAAGATCCTCAGAGTTTTAAGAGTCTTGAGGCCTCTAAGGGCAATAAACAGAGCAAAAGGACTTAAGGTTTTTAATTTTATCTTTTCCTAATTTTTATTTATTTTTGCCTATCTCTTCAGTCTTGCCTCAGGCTAAAAAGCATACTGAAAAAGAGATCACAGGGCAAGACCAGAAGTTAGTTCCTGATTCTGAAACATGCGGGGCCAGATTGTATCCACAGTTATAAAAATTTGTGTGGCTTCACTTGCTCTGACACATTGGCTTATACCAGTATTTTTATTGTTGCTCCACTATGCATTTGTAATTTTTAATCAGTGGATATTAATAGGTATATTTCAACAGACTTCTGAAAAAAATTAGATAACGAGTCTAGATATTAAAATGTCATTTCCCAAATAGTTATTTTAAAAAAATACTCCATATAAGGATATGTGTTTATACTCTTGTGGTATGTATTTAATGATACTACTAAAAATTGTGTTTGAATCTGTTTTTCTTTCTTTGCAGCATGTTGTTCAATGTGTCTTTGTGGCCATTAGAACTATTGGTAATATCATGATTGTTACAACTCTGCTGCAGTTCATGTTTGCTTGTATTGGAGTGCAGTTGTTCAAGGTAAATAGACTCAAAATTTACACTACATCAAGAACAACAAAGCTTAACTGACTTCTTGGTGATTTGGTGCTGCTAGGACTTGTTCTATTTTGAACCTGTCATAGAATAAATGTGTTTAGATGTTCTGCATTTTTACCTTTTTTTGTTGTTGTTTTATATGTAGGGAAAATTCTATAAGTGCACTGATGAGGCAAAACAGAATCCTGAGGAATGCCGGTGAGAATTCCTTTGATTTATGAATGTTGCACATAATAGTTTAAACTGTAGCAGTTGGGCTGGCATGTCTCAAGGCATTGAATCTTAAAATCCAACAGCAAAGTAAAACATGAAGTGGTCAGCCAAGATTATTAAAAGAATTAACAAAAAAATAGTGATGGCATAAAAGCAACTGAATAGGAAGATATCATTCTGAATAGGAAGATATAATAGCTCTGAGGCTAATTAATATTTCACTAATCACTAATCTTTCCCTTTTCCACAGGGGGATATATATTGTTTATAAAGATGGAGATGTTGACAATCCAATGGTCAAAGAGAGGGTCTGGCAAAATAGTGATTTCAACTTTGACAATGTTCTGTCTGCTATGATGGCTCTATTTACAGTATCTACTTTTGAAGGCTGGCCAGCGTGAGTGAATTCTCCCTGTGTTCATGGCTTTGTTAACACAGTTACATTTCCCAGAACAGTTCTCTATAATTTATCAGGCTTCTTTAGAGAGCAAAATAGTCTTTATTGATGACATTAAAACTTATTAATGGAGGAAGACAAAAAAGCATATCATCTTTGTGAATGTAGTGCTCTTATATAAAAGTCTTTATGCACTTTTCCTGCAATTGTATTTCAGCAATTCACTGCTTTTGTGGTGTGTAATGGAGCAGTGAGTGGGCAATATTGGATTCAGGAATTCAGCAATATGAGAGTTCAGTCTTCATCTTATATTTTGAAATTTCACTATGGATACATATTAGACTAAGTACACGAAGTACCCCTGTTGAGACTCAAGATTAGTGCATACTAGGTTAAACTGAATATTAACAATGCTCATTATTCAAGTGTCCTTTCGCCAGTAAAATCAATTGAAAATGTGAGCACCACAGAAGATAACATAAAAGCACCATATTGTTCCTGGATATGTATTCTGGATATGTATTAAAATCCATCTAATCGTTAGTGTTATATTGTTTGATTCCTAATCTTTCAATCTTTAATGGCCTGTTCTTCAGCTTTAATGGAAGTAATACATTTAGGTGTTTATTCTGAAAAACTGTACTACAAAAAATGTAAAAGAAGAGATCCTTCCTAAAATCCATCTTCTGAGTTTGTATGTTTTACTGTCTTTTGTCCTTTTAATGACAATAAAGATACACTTTTTCTTTTTCAGGCTGCTGTACAAAGCCATTGACTCAAATGGCGAGAACGTAGGACCTGTGTACAATTACAGAGTGGAGATCTCCATTTTTTTCATCATCTATATCATCATTATTGCTTTTTTTATGATGAACATATTTGTTGGTTTTGTCATTGTTACATTCCAAGAACAGGGAGAACAAGAATATAAGAACTGTGAGCTGGACAAAAATCAGGTTAAAATAAATCATGAACTCTCTAATTTTTTAAAGTATTCTTGTTTGTTTATGCATGAAGAGCTTCCTTTCTGCCTTGGGTCAGAAGAGGGCACCAAGCACAAATCTTAGCAAATTAAACAGAAAGCAGATACTACTGCCAATAAGTCCTAACCTCTCAGCCTTTTTTTTTTTTGTTTGTTTTTTAAATGAAGGGTGTTATGTTAAGTTTGTCAGCTTCTTTGTGGCAGAAAAAAGTGACAGGCTCTAAGAATGTAGCATTTGCAAACTTATTCGTAGGCAGCTTTACAGTAAAAATAGAATATAAATACTACCTTCCTAATACTTATCCAATACTAAGGAAAATGTTCAAAGTAGATATTTATGCTTCCCCCCACACACACTATTGATAAAAGAAACTCATGGTTTATATTCAGGTCTAAATAAATTGTGGACTTTTTATTTAATCCTTTGACTCAAACTCATGAGTCTGGTCATGATCTTTCAGGTACTCATATTCTACTGTAATGCATATTTAAATGAAGCTAACCATGAACCTTTGAGTAGCATTCATATTTCAGTTTGTGCTCCACCAGTAGCTTATGTAAGCATCCTTCAAAAGCAAAGGGAAAGACTCAAGCCCTTTGATTTCAAACATCTGTAAGTTGGAAGTGAATCCATGAAGTTTCCATCTGTATAACATGATTTTACTGGTCAATTTAACAGTTATTCATTACACTCCTCCAGTATTTATTTTCTGAGTACATGGTTTTATGCTGTGCTACTACATTTGTGATTGAAAACTGAGTAAAGGCAAAGCATGGCATATAGATGACTTAATAAAGTCATCTTTATCATTTAGCTAAGATTCTTGGAATGAATTCTAAATAATTCATTAAAATTAGGATGGCTGAATAGCACCCTGATGAGTAATATCCATACTACACACTATGTGTATTATATATACTATATCTGTACACACACACACAGACATATGTATGCACACAGTCTATAGTGTACTGTGACATTATATAAGGGCAACATTTCAGAATTTCCATGCACATTATTTGATTTCTTGATATGTGGATTTCTTGGTATGTGCACGTGTTTACCTACACTGGTAAAAAAAAAAATCTACGAAATAGATTGCCTGTTTTTCAGACTTCTATTTAACAATTTACACTTATCATAAGTAATATTTTGTAATGATCCACTGTTATGTACAGTCTAATCATTTTTGATGTGTTTACTTTTTACAGCGTCAGTGTGTAGAATATGCCTTGAAAGCTCGCCCTCTCCGTAGATATATTCCAAAAAATCCTTACCAGTACAAGTTCTGGTATGTGGTGAACTCTACTGGATTTGAATATATCATGTTTGTCCTCATCATGCTGAACACACTTTGCTTAGCTATGCAGGTAGGAAAACCAGAAGATTTTTTGAAGCCTTTGACATGGACTGCAGGGAAGAATATGGGATATACAGTGCCTTTAATTTAGGACAACATCTAATTGTCCTAATAATAAAATGCTTTATTTGCACTAAAAAGTCATGTGTAGAAATAAAATTTTATTGGACTTAACTATGTTAAAAATCAAGCTTTTTATGCCACACTTTTACCTGCAGCATAACATAATTTCCATTTGTGTGTTTCCAAGAGTGTGCATGTGTTTCCAAGGCCATGCATTTGTGAACAAACATTTCTATAATTTCTAGTGAGTTAGATCTTTTATCAAATACCTAATGCATCTTTTACATAATGCATTTAAGAATTACCTCACCTCCTTGTAGCTTTTGTACTTGTTCTGTGTTCTGTTTGTATGTGTACTATACCATCTTTATACCTCTAGTGTTTGTATCTTCTTCAGAAACTTAAAGCTATGTGCAGAACAACTTTAGAACTATATGATAATGCCAATCTCATACAAACATCTCTTCATATATTCATTGTATATATATGTCAATAATTTGCATGTACGCTTTTCTGTCTTTATGGATGTATGTTGTTTTCAGCCCTACACAAGCTCTGTCTTTCACCATTTTCTCGGTCTGCTTTTCCCAGTCCTTTCTTTCTTTCCCCCAATACTTTAGATTTTAATAATAAAAAAAAATAGCTTAATTCTGCTAGCTTTTGCTGTAAGCTTGTGGGAGCTCTATCCCTTAAAAATATCATTACTACACAGTACAAGTTTTTCTTTGACTAATATCCTGCAGGCTTTCTGAATATGTGCAACACAAAGTTATGTAATTTTTAAGTGTATCATAGGCAACATGGGATTGTTAATATCCCCTTTCTGAGGAACGAATTTTCTTCTCAAAACCATCTCTGGAGATCCTCTTAGTATGTAGAGGAGTGGCAAATTTGTTCAACTCAGTATGTTAACAGGAACAATTTCAGATAACTCTGTTTATTGACCAGCACTATTCAATTAGTCGTCATGCATATAAGCCAACATAATAAATACTAAGGGAGATAATCTTCCTGAACTGCAGTTTTGCCAACTGTGTCCTATTATATCCTACTTTAATATTTACAATCCCTCACTTCTGAAAGTGTCATATTTTTCATTCACAGCACTATGGACAGTCTAAGCTCTTTAATGATGCAATGGACATTATGAATATGGTTTTCACAGGAGTGTTCACTGTTGAAATGGTTTTGAAACTGATTGCATTCAAACCCAAGGTAAGTTTTAGATGTGCTTTGATAAGGCTATTACCAAAAGAATTAAGTATAACAAGTTTCACTTTATATAGTATTCAAATAACAAGAAAAACTTTCATGTTTCCTACATTTACCTCTCGGTAAAATCTTCGTGGAATGTTTCCAATTATGTTTTTATATGTAACTCCAGGAAATGAGATACAAATATCAGAAAAATATAACAAGGTAGTTGATGAGGTCTGAAATACCTAGAGGTAATGAAAAGGTCCCTTTCTAAATCAGATAAATCATTTCCTGTTACAAGCATTACCACTTCTCCTAGTCATGGTCCTACATTCATAATCTTAAACCAAGTTAATCCTGGGTAAAGACCTGTATGTTATGTTATACTTCACTTTCTAAAATGCAAAATTGCATTTTTTTTAATAAAATATAGCTAAACACTACAAACATTAAAATAAATAACTTTACATATTCAAACAACCTTTTTGTTTTCAACTCTATATGCACGGTATTTGTCGGAGGGATCAAGCAGTTTAGATTCCTTGCCTTAAAGGGACACTGTCAAAATGAACAAGCAATGAACGTGCAAGCATGTTTTCTGAAGCAGATTTTTATAAAGATGCTGATAAGTATAATTCCTCATAGAAAAGGAATGATGGGAATTGGTTATGATAGTTCATTTAATCTTATTTGTTCAGTTCTCACATGTCATTTAGGAAAGTATGAAATTTAAGAAAGAAAAACTAAACTGAAATTCACTATCAGTTACAATAGAATTCATATTTATTCTGGTTTTATATCTATGTAAATAAGTAAAATGTGGTCACTGGCTGTGCAAATGATGTGAAAAAAAGTCAGCCATGCTCTTAACTGATCTCACTATCTAAGCCTGGTATTTGTCTTTTTTTGTTGCCCTTTTAAAGTCATCAGGACTTCTGCATCCTTCATCTGAACATGGTCTGGGCCCTTCTGTTGCTGTTCGCAGCAGACTGGCTGACTGCAGGCTGGCTGGGCAAACTTGCTGCTGCTTTAAACTAATTATCTCTGATTGTTCAGAGTCCTGGCAGCCCCGAGCTCAGCATGGGGTAGATGTGTGACTACTATCCAGTTTTCAAGACTATGTACTGAGCTCACATTTAGCCATGAGCTCTGCTGTGGAGACTGAGCTACTTCCTTTAAAGCCAGCCTTGTGTATTTGCTTCCATAAGTGAACAAGTTACACTTCCCTTGAAGTTTGGTGTTGGGATGTGAAGCGTGCAACTTTGGGTGAATACTTACCCAGTCTCACTGGTCTCACTCTATCCTGGCCAAACCACTGTATGTATTTCTGATGATTTTATTTGTATTTTTTTATATCACCCATCTTACCTAATTGCTAGGGATTTCACAATAAAAATAATGAGACCTCAGAGGAGATAGTTAATAGCCTTCAGCACCCTGAGTATGCTGTTTGTTTTTCATGGTTGCATTTCCTCTTCTGTATCCTTGTTTCACACTGAAGCCATGGAAGATTTTGCTGCATTTTATTGTCTGGTTCTCTGTGCACTTGTAACTGTAGTCAGAAATAGCAGATAATTCAAATTACAGTGGTCTTATCATAGGTGTATAAATCACAGTGCTCCAATGGTATTATGGACTCAGTACTGAATGATATTTCACCTTGTCAAAGTAGTCTCAGACTTTGTACAGTTGGGGTTCTAACTATTGCAACGTGCTTTCAGCCTGATCAGATGCATTCGATGTAATGGATCTCTGGATCTGAACGTCGATTGTTGAAGGGAAGGCAGTGTCAGTGAAAGGTTCTCATTTTGTTCCCTCCTAGGTGCAGCAAACCTTAAACTTGTTAATCAGCAGGACAGGATTAAAAGACCATAATATTAATCAGATTGTTAAAGCCAGAGATTAATTAGCAGAAAGGAAATGGAATTAATTACATTTAAGATGCTTCCTGATATTCTTTGTAACTTTTTATTGTGAAGTATTTTGTAGCAAGACACTTATTGACAAGGTATATTACTATGTATAATTTTTTTAATAGTTGCAAATCAGCAGTCTTAAGCACAATGTGAATGTTTTTTAGCAAGTTTAAAGTTAGTTTAAAAGTTTAAAGATACATGCTTAACAAAACAATGACTTGTTTTAATTTTTATTAAAATGAATTAACACTAAGAACAGTCTGAAACCAAACATGGCCCTTTGTTTTAGGGCCTATGAGGAAAAAACGATTATTTTCTTCTGTTTGTGCCACTGCTGGGTTGCCTAGTCTAACCTGACAAAATTAAGAGTTTTATTCTTTTTTTTGTGTATTTTAAAAGTTATTTTGAAGATGCTCAAAGCATAAAATGAAAACTCTGTTATTTAATGTGTAAGACTAAAAATATATAAAAATCATTTATTTCTGATCTGCTTGACAGTGTCCCCTTAATATGTTGTCAAAAATCCTGTTAAAAATGTGATCTTCTGTTTCTGTTGTTCCTTTAAACCTAGGGCTTTTATCAGTATTGATACTCCTGGCATGACTTTGTGTTGTATAAAGCTAAGGTTCTGAAGACGACCATCCAGCTCTGAAATATATAAAACTTGGATAAGTGGCAGATATTAAAGGTGGTACTTAGTGTGTGCCACATTTATTGACAGTGAGGTTGGAACACACATAACTTTGACGGATGAGACTGAAAGTTTTCAACAGAGCATTACAAGGACTAAAATATTTATATATAAAAAAAACACCAAAAAAATATTTTTGTGTGTAATTCTGTATTCCTGTATATGCCCCAGGATTTGTGATTTATTCTTTAGCATTTCTCAATTATTAACTTTTTCACAATGCAAGTTAAAAGGAAAGACTTTTTTCTATCCATGTTGTTCTTCACATATGCTAAAATCTGTTAGCATGGTTAGTACATTATAAAATGTATCTATGAAATCTAAGACATTGGCACATACCATATATACAGCTTCATGATAGCCAACTGTTACTTAAACTTGTATTGATTTTCCATGTCATTTTACATCAGATTTTTGTAAGAAAAAAGGAAAGATGGCTAGTAAGTGAATTGATCTTGGGTCATTGCAGTGGTGAAAAAAACTTATTTGCATGATGTTTATTTGCTGTGACTTGTCCATTCCTCCCTTTTCCAAAAACCATCTTTATTTTCTCTTAAGTTTTTTTTGTTTGTTTATTTGTATGCTTTTGCTTTACATACTATTTGAACAATATTTGTCCATACTGATGGAAAAGATTTCTTAAATGTTTAAAGTATTTTAGCAGTACTGAAACAGAATGTGAATATGTTATTTAAGAGCCTTGTATTGAAGCATGTCTAGTAAAGTTATTTTTTTCTGTAGGTGAAATTAGCCTTTCTTTGGAGAACCTTTCTTTGGTTCCCATTGTTGTAGGGGAAGAAGGGTAGCATGCCTTGGAATTTTGTTGATCATCTGCTTGCTAGTAGTTGTTTATTTTTTATAAATAGTTATCATTATTTAAAAGGCAAGAAGTAAATTTCTTTTAAGCAAGAGAAGTAGGGAATATGAATGAATTCTGTGAGAGTAGCTTCCCTTGTTTAGCTGACAACTACTAATCTTTTTAGCATCTTGCGTCTTGGGGCTGTTGAGATGGTCCGTCATTATATTTAGCAGAAACTTCAGGAATGGTTTGTCCTGATGAAATGGGATAGGTGAAAAGAGGAACGATAGTGCAGGAGCTCTCAGAAGTGGGTATTTTTGTTCAGGAGGATAAATCCATGAAAATTGCCTTTTGCCCCCAACCTGGAACTGGTGTCTAACCACAAAGAGCCAAAGCACACAGCACCAAGGGCTGTAGCAATAGTCTGACCTCCTCCAGTTCCTTTATTTAAGAAGAGGTTATAGCAATTCTCTTTTTAAAGGAGATGAAACTTAAAAATAGGATAGTTTCAGTAAGTCTGGGAAACAGAGTAGCATTGGAAACATAATGAGAATTTCCTGATACTCTGCCCAGTTCTAACCATTGTAGAATACTGTCTGGAGCTGTCACCTTCTGTAGTTGTGCTTTCATAGCTTCCAAGAGCAAATTTTCATATTAAATTAGCATTTTTAAATCATCATTCACTTGAGTATAATCTTTAAACTGTAAAGTTATTAGAAATTCTGATAGTTGAAAATATTGGAAAAAAAAATTGTCCAGTTCTACAACTTTCTAACAGATTTTGCTATTCTGTGCTAGAAATAACTGATAATCTACTGAGCAAAAACATCACCTTAAAGTAGTCTAAAAGTGTAACAAGACCTAATGTTAGGTTTACATACTTCTTTTTATACTCTTTGAAAATATATGTCTAAAAATTGCAATAGCAACTGGCAAGGTAATATTTTTAAATGAATTACTAGGAAGGCAAAATGCATATTCAATATGTACTGTATAGCCATTGTTATGTAAGGAACATCCCTTAGCCGTAGTTGGCTGGTAAATTGACATGTGAATAAGAAAAAAACAAAAACACAACAAAAAAAACTCGCACTTTTGAAATTCTGTAGCAACTAGGTAGAGTACACATTTTGAAGAAAACCTATATACCTTGTGTCAATGAATAGTCTGGATTTGCTTCCAGTGTTCATAACTATGACTGTTTGCTCCTGGAACCTGAAAATTTCTTTACAAATATTGCACAAACATGCACAGTTTTGATGCCAAGAGACAGTGCTGAGGGTGCTTTTTAGTTGATAATAGTACTTTATGACCATTTGCTCATAACGTGCACATAAGGAATATAACTAAAGCCAGAACATGTCAGAAGGAGGAATAAATAGTTTATGAAGATGATTTTTCAGACACTGGAGTAACAGCATTTATATCACTATGAACATATTCAAGATCCTGTGGGTTATAGCGTTGTCTTCACTGGCTGTAGAATCAGGTCTTAACCACAAATTTAGTTCAAGTTCCTAAATTTTAAACCTAGCTTATAAATAAAAGATTGTTAATTCTCTAATATTTATGCACAGTTCCTTTACTTGAATAATAATTGGGCGTGATGATTAACCAGTGATGAGCTTTGACCCTTAGACTGTATTAGTCACTTATGTAGGACTGTCACAAAGTCACTGACATTAAGGAGGTTTCCATTGGCTTGGTCCTTTAGAAATATTATCAGAGCAACTCTGTTGTGCTATTTAGGGTGTATATATAGGTGAGGAGTTTTCAGCACTGCTGGGAGTCCAAAACAGGGTTTTGGATGGTGGCTTGCTTGCCAACTTTGTGCTTACATGATGGTGTGTTATGCATGTGTAATGTGTGTGTTTGTGTATGTGTGTGGCTGTGCGCGTCTGCACGTGTATATATATACAAATATATATATATACACACACATGCACACATGTACACATATGTTGCTTTTCCTTCAGTAGGCAATATTGTTTTTGTTTTGTTTTGTTTCCTCATTAGACCACAGGTTTTGTTTAACTAATTTCTGTTTATGCAAAACTAAACAGAAGTATGCAAATATTTGACATTTCATGTGTAATCACAAACGTTTGCACCCTGCCTGCTCTGTTCAGGGCTATTTTAGTGATGCCTGGAATACGTTTGACTCCCTCATCGTTATTGGCAGCATAGTAGACGTCGTTCTCAGTGAAGCTGATGTGAGTATACCCCAGCTTACTTTCCCCAGTCCCTACTTCTCTTTCTCTGTTTCCCCACTATTTCCATCATCTGGACAAGTCACAGATTTTGATCTGATATCTCTAAACTTTGAATACAGACCAGTCATAGGTCAATTATGTTGATATGGGAAATAAATAGCCTTTTTCTCTACCAATTTCTTTTTAGCTATGAAAGGGAAAGATTGTATAGTGGTACATCAGAGAAGCCTAGAATGTTTCTGTGTTATAACACTGTCCTTTTCTTCTCTTTTCTGTTTGTGTTTTTCTCTTGCTCTCTTTCTGCTGAATGCTTGTCCTAACAGCACTATTTCACTGATGCATGGAACACTTTTGATGCCTTAATTGTTGTTGGTAGCGTCGTTGATATTGCTATAACAGAAGTTAATGTAAGTAGCAACTGTTCATGCACTAAAAAGTAATTGCTGTCATTAGGAAATACAGAAAATGTAAATTTTATCCCCCAAACTCCTTTTTTCTTTTTAAAGATATTTGTTATTTTCTGAAATCAAAGGCCAAATTGTTGCTATAGATGTTTATACAAGCAGTATGTTGTAGATCGATATACACGTACATGCAACACAGTGAAATGATGAAAAAGACATTTTTCTGTAGATATGTAGAAAATATTTCAAATTCATTTTATGTATAAAAAAGGAAATATTAGACCTTTGTTACCATTTTATTTGAAGTCCAGTGATTTCTTTAGGTAGCTTGACTCTGGTAATTCAAGCATAAAGTTATTTTCAAGGTTCAGTTGCCTACATTTTTTTTTACGCTCCCACAGGAAAACTGGATTTTAGCTTGATCTTTGCTTTCATGTCTTATGACATGTAGCAGAAAGTGTGCACAAAAAAATAAGGCTTTCTATACTGTGAAAAAAATGATATTTTTTTATGTCTCTCTTGCTTTTCCCCTTGCAGTGAATATTCTGACAGTTGATGTAGAATTGCTTTGAAATTTCCATTTTTTCACCAAAGTTCTCAGTAATATGTATACATGCCTATACACACATAGGCATTTGGACAACAGCAAGATCCCTTTCCAAGAAACAAACAAGAGGACACTTAGTTTTACTATTTTCTGCCTTGCTTGCTGTCTTTAACAAGGAGAGCTATATGATGAAAAGGATAAATGAAAGTTAGCCAAAAAAAAAAGAGAGAAAATGAAAGCAGATGGGCAGGTGCTTTCCATACTTTGATACTTCTTTGTTTAACTAGTCAAAATCAAATGTTAGAAGAAAGTGTCTCTTTTCTCTTTGGCCTCCTAAGACCTCAGGATGGGAGAATCACCCAGCTCTACACAGGAAGGATCCACATCAGCAAATCAAAATGTTCAGTACATGTGCAGAATCATTGGGGAAGTTAGAAGTTAACCTGTTTCACCTGCTGAGGATCTTACCTATTTATCGTTCAGAGAAAAAAGTTTCATCCAGAAACAATTGTGGAGATGCTGGGCCCCAACATTCACGTGTTAACACCACCAAATAGCCGATTATTGGAGAAAGCTATAGATGTAAATAACTGCATGGTGATATTTGAAGATATTTAGCTTAGATATTTTTTGTATCCATCCCAGCGTGTGAGCTAGCCGGGTTCTAGTGGGTGCTGTTACTTACCGAAACTGTATCGTATTTTATTACTCACTCAAATTTAGTAAGAACATTTAACATTCATTATTTATTATCTTCCTGAAAGAACGAGAGGAAAGCCTCAATGCTATACCTACATTTCTGTAAAGCCTAACTAAAAAGTATTCAAAGACTGGTCACAAAGCTTTGTAAATCCATCTTGTGATTAACATTGTCATTTTATTGGAACAGTTTCTCAGAAAAAAAAATGCATTTTAAAATTTGTTTTCCACAGTGCTTTGTGTCGGGAACCCAAATTCTAGGATTCTATCACTCCAATCATGAGCAGAAAAAATAGCTCGGACTGTAACTGAGTTGTGCAGCTGTGAATATGAGGATAATATTGTTGTCCCAAAATGTGGAATAGGAATTGTAGCTGAATAAGCATTCCAGGATCAGAAAAGAAGAAAAAGGTAGATCTTAAGATCTATCTAGAAGACAGCTCCAGGCTTTTGGTGCTTGGTTCAGATCCACAAACCTCACTACCGGAAGCTTGAATTTTTCAAGCTGATCTAGATTGAGGCTATGGTTTGATGAGGATTTCTTTTGGCATTTCTGTAAGTTGAAGCAGCCTTTACTCACAGCCCTTCTGGCCACTGTGCTTCCACAAGCGTTTGTGGGGCTCTGGAACTGGCTGGATTGGGGTACTGACCGCAAGGTATTGGCACAAGTATGGGGCACGATGGGGCAAGAATGAGCAGACAAGAGCAAGGAGGATGGGGCTGCTGCCAAAAGAAATACTTCTCATACTGTGCCCATACAGGTCTCCCTTCAGAGCCTTTTAACATTGGCCTGGACAACATCCATTACTTGCAGTAGCTGCTGTTGAGAAACAGTGATGTGAAGAGTTTTTAATCTTCTTTGGTTCTAGTCCTTTTGGTAAGCACAGTAATACAAGTTACTAATATATTTAAACCCAATATGAAAAAGATATATATTCTTTTATCAGGTTCTGAAGATGGCAAAATGCCTTCCAGCATGCACAGGTTATTAATTCTAAAGACTTCAGATTTCTTTATTCAGATGCAAATTTTGCAAACTGGCAGTTCAAGAAATAAATATTATCAAATCAATTTTAAGGCTGATTCACCTTCAAATTTCCTTCTGATTTTGTGTTAAACTGTTTGAGAATATAATGACCGCGTTACTGTAAAGAGTATTTGAAGAGAATATCACTTTCCCTAATAGCTGAAAAATATACCTCATGGTGAAGAGACACTGAAAAATAGCTCTAATATATTCCAGTTATGATACAAGATGTCCCTATCCTTGGCCCTATACTTAACTCTGTATTTAAGTGTTGATTTGACAGCATTACTTGGAACTAACAACTGCCGAGCACTCAGCTATGATGAACACTGTCTTTTTAGTAATTCACACAATTGTCTTGAAAATATTCTGAAGATCCAAGTAGTGATCTTCAGCTAAAATGTACACCACACTCTAGATTTTAGACAACAAGAGCTAACACTGTCATTATTAGTTTTTCATGTTACAGTCGCTAGAGAAAAGACTCATCTTTGCTGTTTTCTGGTACTGCACAGCACATTCCTTTATTTGTGTACTAAATATTGTTCATTTCTGGTCTTTCCCAAGTTATTGTGCTCTGTTTGTGTGAGTCAACATCATACTGTAGTTTCAATGTGTTTCTGGGCTTGGTTTCCCATTTTCAACATGAAATAGGGAATTAAAACTGCTTAGGGAAATCTATGGGTTTGCACATGACTTTTATTGCTTTGATTCTGTCATTATTCCTACATTGTTAGTTTTGTGCAGATTTGTATCATCCAAATTTGAAATTTTTGAATCTGTTCATTGACCTTCTAGAAGGTGCCATTCTACCTGTAGTTTTTATCTAACAATAACAGTGGTCCAGCAAAATCCTGCTAAGATGCTAACAAGGCTTTTTTTTTTTTCAATAGGATTTCAGGCACCATTGAAATGGCACCTATGTAACTACCCACTATAGAAATGTCTTAAACTGAGGATGCTCAGTCTTGTTTGAAAGTAGGATGATTTGAAACAGTATAAATTGCTAGCACTAATGTAAAATCATATGTTGGTGGACTTGTAATTGCACTAGTACAGCCATCTAAGTTGATCAATGTAAATTAAAATTTAAATAATGTAAATACTTAAAATAACCTACACAACTTAGAGATAAACTAAGCATTTTTATAGGTTGGCATATAAAATTGTCTCATGGTGGAACCAACTAGGTTTGTTCTGATATTGTAGCTGTGTAACTTTAGACTATTTCCAATAGCCAACAAGTTGCTCTAGTACCTATGACACTTTTATCTGACTTTTTTTTTTTAAAGCAAATGGGTTGGACTTTCTAATTACATACCAGTGTAATTTCAGTATTAAATCTAGGAAATTAAATGTCATCTCTTTATTTTCTTGTTCTATCCTTATTTCTATTTTAAAAGTTTTATAATAATGTATATGATGCCCTGAGGCTGATTCTCCTGATCCAGTAACTTCCCATTTTCACAGTATCTAGGAAATTACTGTCCTTTGAATATTCTCACACTCCATGGAAGTCAGTATGTTTCATATGTTCAGCAATTTACAGGACTTCTCAGCATCCTGAGACTGGATCAGTGACTGATTCCAAATAAATTCCACCTCAGTGCAACATGTATTGTTGAAAATGCATCATTTGCTATGATTTTTTTTTTTTTTAGATTTACTCTGTCATTTAATATCCCTTCCTTTAACCAGTTCTTCTTTTCTGAACCTAATTGGTTTTCATGTTCATTTTATTTTTAGAAAATTTTAGAGGCAAGTATATACAAGTAAATACATATATGGTATAGCAATACAAAATTTAAAAGCACTACTAAAAACCATGTAGTTATTTTTGCTTTTTGGTAACCATTTGTTTTCAGAGAGTTTCACATGACACAATATCTTATGTGGTCATAAAAATGGTCATAAGATGGTTCCTTATAAAAAAAAGAGTAGCAATTGTGAGACAGAAGGTGCGGTCATTCTGGAACGTTAAAGTATGTAATTTACAGAGAAGATGATGAGAGATACATAAATGTAATGAAATATGTAAATGAAAAGTCATTCTCTTAAATGGGAATAGCAGAGGTTTCAATCTGGCCTGTTCATATTTGCTGAAAAACCATTTGAATGACCAACAATGGATTACTTAGTGGCATGATCACGTTGTTACAGTAGATACAAAGGTTTTAATTCACAGTTTTTATTTTCAACTCTTTAACATTCGTGTACTGCCAAAATGTCAAGAAATTGAGAGTTCACTTTCCTCCTCTTGAGTGTAAACATTTTATGCAGACCCCATGGGTCTGCTCTTATCCTGAAATTAAGTAAAACTCAAATTCTTTGCTGAAACAGAGCTTAAAGAACAGCACTCTGTTCTGAGTACTCTGGAATGTCAAATTGTCCTGAACTCACCATTGTAAGCATGAGAAAAATATTAAAAGCCTTTACATCCATAACAACTAATATTGGTTTGTAGCAACGTGATAAATCAAAAATGTTGCTCAGAGAAAAGCAGAATTGGATCTTCTGTGACTTGGTAGAAGATGCACCAGCATCACCACCTCAGCACTAGTGCTGACTTGCAAACAGTGGGGCACACTTTTTATATTTTTTTCTTTTTTGATTGAACAGCTAGGGCAGTGTACACCTTTTTGTAACCTCCCACTTGCATAGTAACGGGTGGCACAGTTCATGCTGCTGCTTACATAGAGTACAAGCCCTCATTTCCACCTCTTGTGATAGATTTTGGGTACCAGTTTTGAATAAAAGCGCTACATTATGTTTGGACCTCACTTCATGCATCAGTATCACCTGCTAGATCGTGTGCTTTGTTGATACGAATTCATTTTTTTTGTGTATACTATGAATACATTTTATAGACTTCTGCAAATGTATCTCTTAAAAACCTAAGACCAGTTCAGAAAAAAAAATATTCTGCTTTAGCTGGTGTTGAATTTTCCTGCAATATGCAGTCTACTGTGTTGCAGTGTTGAACTGGAAATAGAAGTAAATTTCTGAGTTTCCTCCATGAAGGTATTATGTATTGACAATTTAGTAATTTGAATGAACTAAGGCTATGTTAGTAACCAAAATAAAATGCTATGCCATGTCATGAACATAATGTATTATCTCTTACCAGAGAATACATCTCTTACTAGAAAGAAATATATTTTTTCATCTACATTGGGGTGCTCAATATCTTTTCCACATATTAAATGATTTGTATGAGTATTTGGCTCATATTAAGATGGGAATATAGAGACAATGAAAAAAAATGCTTATTAGCAAACTGAATCCCAGCAGTTATTCCCTGAGCAAATTGTATATGTGCGAGTGTGCGCGCGCGCACACACACACACACATACGTCACACGCGTTTCTAAAGATATTTTGACAACCTGAATATTCTCCCATCTATGTTGTTGTCATACTTGTCATTCAGATGTTTCCTTTATATTTGCAATAACAACGGTGTCATTATTATATGTTAATTTGTTTTGGCATGTGGCAGTACCCTTTGGCACAATCTCTAACAAGATTTTGATCAACACAGTACACTAATATCCACTGGTTTTGTACCATGTTTTTTTTTTTTTCTTAACCACAGAGCTACAGTTTGCTTCTAATGCATGATGCAATCAGCTTCACACTAGTCACAGTTTTGACTTGTGGTGACTTTTTCCAAAGCTAGGACATTTATTTGGAACTTTACTTTCATTGCAATGTGAGCAGTATAACAATGAGCTATTGCTTAGGAAATCCCCAAATCACAGAAAGGTTGGGTTTGGCCAGGGTTTTCAGAGATCATCTGGTCCAACCCCCTGCTCCAGGAGGGTCACTGAGAGCAGGTTGCCTGGCAGTGTGTGAGGTGGCTCTTGAGCATCTCCAAGGATGGAGACACCACAACCTCTCTGGGCAACCTGCTCCAGTGCTCAGTCACTCCTACACTAAACGAGTGCTCTCTTGTGCTCAGCGGGAACTTCCTCTGTTTCAGGTTGTGGCTGATACCTTTTGTCCTGTCACTGAGCACCTCTAAAAAAGAGTCCAGCCCCATCTTTACATCCTTCCTACAGATATTTAGATGTATTGATAAGATCCTTTTAAACCTTCTCTTTTCGGCCATCTTTCAGGCTCTACTCATGAGGAATGTTTATTACAGTAGCCCTTTGCTAGACTCATGGCAGTAGCTCCTTGTCTTTTATATGCACATTTTTTTTCATGAGTGGCAATAAATACCTGATTGAGATTATTAGCAACTTTTTAAGGGAATCCTGTTATCATAATGCATACTGATTTTTGCATAGCCCCCTTTGTGAATTTTAGTTTGAGAAAGAATTTGATTTTAAATCTGTAGAAAAAAAAGTTCTTATATATCCCCTTACATGCTGATATCCTTATACTCTTGCTTCTTTCTTTGGGACCTAATGTTCCTTTAAAACCTAGTGGAAAAACTTCTAAATGAAAAATCTATTATTTTATTTCATCCTAATGATATCAGTGTGTAAGGATACTGTAACATACTTTGTTTTCTGTCTTTCAAATACTACTTTTTTTCTGTAACAAAAAATAGTCAGTACTAGTAAAGCCCCTTTGGTAAGACTATATCTGTCTCAGAGAGTCAGTTGCCAGAGATTAATGTGAAGCTTCATGCCAGATCTGCGGAGAGTATAAATGTAACACTTTTTCCGTAAAAATTTCAGACAAAAAGCAATTACTTCTGCAGAATAATAATAAAAAAAATAAATAAAAGTATGGGTCGGTATATTATAGTACGAGTTTGTGGCTGATGTAAGTAAACAGCTTTGTAAATTGTTTCCACATGATAGGATTTTTTTGTCATTTATGGTGTTTGTGATTATGAATTTCTCAATCTATGTTTTGAATTTTTTTGAATTGTTTAAGTATTCAGGGTATTTCTAATGCAATAACTTTTATGAGTAGAACATATATTTATAAGTTTTATAAAAATGTTTACAAAATTCAGATGTTATAACTGATTTTACAAATATTCTTACTGAAGTCTATTTGGAAGATCTGAGTTTTGGTTAACAGTAATGCAGCAATTTAGTCATAATCCCTTAAACAGTTTTAAACCTCTTCCTTCCCACTCTAAAAATCACTGGAATCTTGACAGGACATTGATATATGTATAAATTGCATTTAGCTGAATGAAGAGGACTTCTGACCTTGTTGTACCATTGTAAAGGTACCCTTGTGGTACCTTTATGTTTTATATGTTTTCCAAAAAAAGTTATAGACAAAACAGTTTTTTAAGAAACCCCTAGATGCTACCTGGCAGCAATATTCAAGATTTTACTGAGTAAGGGCTGACATAGAGAAAATGCCTCATCTAGTCAGTGTGTTGGATGCAGCACTGACTGGAGCCTCAATGTGTGACAAGAGTTGTTAAACGGTGCAACTTTCAAAGGATGTTGCACATGTTTTGAACAACAGAGTTAGGCCAGTCGCTTGACTAGTGCTATAAAGTTTTTAAGGACTTTCCCATTCAGTTTGGAGGAAGCTGCTGTGAAGGTTCAGTGCACAAGGAGTGTAGACACTTGATCCTTTAACTCTGCTAGCTGCTTTGCCTGGGTGTCCAACTATTTTGTATGCTGAGGCAGTTTCTTCAAAGAAAGAATGCAGACTTTGAAAAAGAAGCGAGGTTCACACAAGTACTTTGTTTTAAAAGAGTTCCTGATATAATATAAAATGCACTTACTTGAATATTCTATCACTTCTGTTCTAGTGATAGAATAATTAACCTTCAAGAAGAGCACAGCAGTAAAGGAATCTTGAAATCTTAGTTTTACCCAAAGCTTTGTTCTTGAGTTTTGCTTAAGGCTTACTTCTACAGTTCCCAACATTCAGTGGAAGTTAGTAGCTAATTTTGATTGACTTACATGGGATACAGTATTTTATATTTAGTCTACAATGAATCTTTTAAAGATGTCTTATGTTTGTAGATTTTTGAATGAGTCAGCCAACTATGTTTTAATATGATTAACCCAATAGTGTTTTATTTTGACTCAAAAAAAATGAAATGCTGAAGGGAAAGTTTTAATAAGAATATTGTTTTATTCAGAAAGTATATTGAGTTTAATTTGTTCATTTACATTTAGAAATGAAAATGTCCATCCTTTTTGTTTATGGTAAAGCTGATTTTTTGGTCTTTTATTTGATTTTAATATTTAATGTTCTTAATTTTTTAAAGCCAAAGCCAACTGAAACAGTCACAACTGATGAGTCTGGGGTAAGATTAGTAAACTGACCCCAGTGGTTTTACCTCTACTTGAGTTTATTCTTTTTACCATGTCTCTATTTTCCACCAATTTTTCTGTATTTTTCGTAATTGTCTTACTAGAAAGGTGTATGCAGTGGTTTGCATTTGTTGTCAATGTACTATTGAAGTCAAATGAACCCAACATGATCCTTATTAACAAACCAGAAAACTTGGAAATGCATGTGATGTGTGAAGCATTTCTACAGGTCCTGTGTTTTTAGCATGTAATTTTTCCTTCCATATCATGCTTATCAAGGTGAAAAGGCCCTCAAGATACATTTTCAAATCTTACCTCTTCCACCTTTGCATTTGATGTTGTTGTTCTGGAAGTGTTGCATGTCTGGGTTTGTATTTGGTTTGACTTCTCCGTGATACCCTTCAGAACTCTGAAGACAGCGCTAGAATCTCCATCACTTTTTTCCGTCTCTTCCGTGTGATGAGATTGGTGAAGCTGCTTAGCAGAGGAGAAGGAATCAGAACTTTACTGTGGACATTTATTAAGTCATTTCAGGTTAGTAAATTTCATTTAAATTTGCTTTTGAATTGCAAGCATGTATGCATTACATTTTATGAAGCAAATAATATTCCTTTGGAAAGTAATGCTAAACAGTTAGACATTTAAAAATAACTTCACATGAATTCCTTAAGAAACATTACCAGTTGCTTCTGTGAGTAATGTAATGTTACCATGATATTTTTATAGTACTCAACATCGTTATTTTGTAATTCTAAATAGGATTTTTTTTTAATTAAAAGATAGGCCTGATACATGGAAGACATACATGATCTTAGATGGCTACAGAAGAAACTGAGAGAGGAATTTAATCTGATTTTATATAAGTAATTTCATGAATGTAGCAAATGGATCTTTGAATCTCTGCCCCTGACAACTCTAAAGAATGGAAAGTTAATGGAAGTCTATAACTGTATTGCAGGAAGTATTTTATATTGCCAGAATCAATAATAAAAAATGAAATATAAGACTACTGAAGATGGCCCTTCCCACTGAATTACTGACAGAAATAAACTAAAGCATAATGAGGATATAACGATAGCTCTTGTGTTAGTTATGTGTGGGAGAATATTAAGAGTGACAGGTGATAATGTTTTAAACACTTGTTTAAAAGAAAAATCTCAGAAAAACCTCTGTTTCATAGAGAAACTATTTTTGTAAGTGGATATGGAAATTATGCTGTGAGAACATTAATATACAATGCACCCGTCCCTTTCCTAGGCTCTGCCTTATGTTGCCCTTTTGATAGCCATGCTGTTCTTCATCTATGCTGTCATTGGAATGCAGGTAATTACAACATTTTTAGTCTTGAAAGTAAGCACAGTATATGAATGTGATATGTTAAGAAACAAATAAGCCCTTTGCAAGAAATTGCAATTGAATTTTAGAGATCTGAACTCACTTCCCGCTTCTGAACTCTGACTAGGATTAGGTGCTCAGACTCTGTGCTTGGTTTCCATCTTTATATCTCTTGTTTATTTAGATTCAAGATTTTAGGAGAGTGATGATTGATGATTTCTTACAAGTCTGCAGAATACCTAGCATAATGGGGCTCTAATCTGAATGGGAGACTGTAGGTGGTAGTTTAAAACAAATGCTATTTTCTTATCTAAAATATAGACCTGTGTATTATTATTACAATGGTTAAGAAACAGTGGCAAATTTAAAGGCATAAAAACTATCTTATAAATGTGATATACTTAGTGTATTTACATTGTTATAAGGAAAAAAATCTAAAGAGAGTAGAAAGTATATTTGTGACAGTGTTTTTCATATATACTGAAGGGAGGGTTACAGCATAAGACACACTCACTGGGCTGAAAGTCAAAATCTTGTCTGTTTCTGTAGGTATTTGGAAAAGTGGCCATGAGGGACAACAATCAAATAAACAGAAACAACAATTTTCAGACTTTTCCTCAAGCTGTGCTGCTTCTCTTCAGGTGAGCAAAACTTAATGTTTTGCTTAATGCATCCCTTTTAATTGATCTATGGAAATTGCACAAAAAATTTGCTCAAAATGTGTTTGCAAATTAGAAGCAACTTAGTATAACAAGTACAAAATCTCTTCAGTTGTGTAGATAGATACAGGTCATTGGGACAGCTGAATTCTAACCAGGTTATGGAGACCTAAAGTTGTAACAATTATAGTGAAACATTTCATCTTTAGAGTAATTGTCATCAAACAGAACCCAAATATAGTCAGCTCTGTTGTCACTATGCAACTGTTTGGAAAAGTAAAAAAAGACAGTGTCCTCACTTTATTCTTCATAAATACATGCCAACTAGCTCTACAAATAGAAATGTGAAAAGTTGCTTGAAGAAAATAAGCTCTTTACATTTGCTGAAACAATGACAAGAAATAGTGGGTTTGACTTGCAGAAGGGCAATTGCAGAGAAGCAATAAGAAAAACTTTATCCTAATAAGGGTAGCTAAGCACTTATGTAGATAATTTTGTGAGATGATGGTATCCTCATCACCAAAGAATTTAAGAACAGAGTAAACATTTGCCAGGAGTGCTTCAGAATGCCCTAGAGCAAGGAGAGGGAATGACCTGGGTCAGGAATGCCTCTAGAAGTGAGGCAAGGATTCTGTAACTCCGCTTGGTTCCTTTGTGTTGTTGCTAGGCTGTCCTAAAGAGGGATCCTCTTTTGCAGCACTTATTTGGCAAGAACATCAAAAGATAACAGATAGAATTCAGGGCTATGGGGAGATACCAAAGTCAAGTCTGAGTAAGTAGATGTGTTTGCATGGTGTAGTACAGAGTATAGATTCCAAAAGCAATTCAGCTAACAACACTAACAGTGTTTGTAGTTCTGGAGCTAGCCTCTTTGAGACAGTTCTGTGCTTGGTTCTGTGAGTCACTTTGAATTTCTAGGACAGATTCCAAGGAGGACCAAGAGGAGAAAGAAGAACCTACATTCTGTCACACAACCTTCCCTATTACAGCTGCATTGAAGCTAGTCCTCTGATTCAAACAAATTGTATCACCAGATGCTGTATTTCTTCCACATTTGCTGTAGATTTAAGCCAAAGCTGAATTTTAAGACTGTTTTGTCAGAGGCAGTCAGAAATCAGCAAAAGCTTCTTTAACATTAGTTATCTGTTCATGCACAATTTATAGAATACTTCATGGTATATACGACCTGAGTAGGATAGGATGTTGTTTTTCATAGGCTATACAGAATGAGGTCTGCATTAGCAAGTTGTGTTACAGATCAATATTTTATAGGCAATATCTGTATATTTGAGTTGATAGCAACATTTTATTCTCTGTTAAATACAAATCACTTGAAAATCCAAGCTACTAAGAGTTCCCGTGCAAGCCTAAAAATGCTTTGTCTTTACTACTTAGAAGTATAATTGGACATCAACTTCAATTTTCAATATTTAATTCAGAAAAGCTTGGAATCAAACTTGAGAATGTTGATAGTGAAACTAACACTAAATAAATTTTTAGTTATTCCTTGTACAAAAATTCCTATCATGTTCTATGAGATGATTGTCTACCTCCATAAAATATACTAAAGACAGAAAAAGAAGACAGTATGTTACTGAAAAGATGAACTGAAAATCCCACTGGTTCAACATCTGTAGTCCACTTCAATGATGCAGATTTTAGATATGCTGACCTATGAGATCCAGTCCTGAAAATGGAAGTACTGGCTTTTTTTGTCTCTCATGGTGTTATGGTATAGCCAGAAGAGGATGCAGTAGAAACCATCTTCTCCTGGCTCTGCTTATCTTGATCTAGTTAACAAAACTGAAAGGTCATTCTTTCTCTTAGCCCACAGGCATCACCCAGTGGGATTGTTATGCTTATAAACTTTAGCCATAACTGAAAGTAGGTAATGAACATGACCAAAAAGGTCATAGGTATGTAATTGTTTTTAAATATTCAAAATTGTATGTCTGTGCGCAAGCATTTCCCAAATACGCCAAAAGTGCAATAAAGAAAGTTAGTTTTCCCTAACCATACAGAGGAGAATGCCATTGCTCTTTTACCAGTAGGTGCTTTTAACTTCTGTTTCATATTTTCTACATAACAATGCCACAGCTCTAAATATGTAGTTTGAAAATGACAGTTTGGGGGTCAGTTTTTACACCTTTCTGGTGCAACCTATATTGAGTCTACAATGTCAAATCTAAGCTTATCATTTCTGAAACATTTGCTATACTTTTTTATTAGTTCTAGCTTTCTGAAATTTACAATCTTTCTTTGTCCTTGTGCAACTGCAAGCATTTTTGTCAGAACTTAATAAATCAATGCATCTTTAGTTCATTTTGAGCTAATAATATTTAATTTCTCTTTATGACCTAAAGGTGTGCAACTGGAGAAGCCTGGCAGGAAATCATGCTGGCATGTTTGCCTGGAAAACGCTGTGATCCAGAATCTGATTATAATCCAGGGGAAGAATACACCTGTGGAAGCAATTTTGCCATAATTTATTTTATCAGTTTTTATATGCTTTGTGCATTTTTGGTGAGTTCAGCTTGTGCTTATTGGAAGTGAGTTTTAGCATTTTGACTTTTTTTTTCTGACCTAGAAATGTATTCGGGTGAGAAAAGAATCTTAAGACCCTTATCTAAATGATGTCTTGCAATGTTATATTTTTTATATTCATACCTAAATCCTGGTGCTCTTATGTACAAGATGCTGTTCTGTCTACATACTTCCATGTATGCAGGAATGGTTGTTTGTCCAATTCAAAGCTCATTTAACAGTATTTTCATCAACTATTGTTTCAGGTATTCAGGATCATTAAATATTGAGTAATAATGAAGTTGTGGGTCCTTTGGCTTGATAATATTACTAGAATTATTTAAATGTTATTAGAATTATTGAAACTTGGCCAAATTTGGATATGTGCATAAGTGTGTTCTTATACACATAACCTGTGTATAAGTGTGTTCAAATTATGACACATGAGATGTGAACTAAAAACTTTCTTCTTAATCTATGGCAGATGGATTATTTGTATGAAAATAGTCTTTGATATATGCTTTCCTCATCCCAAGTGCCTGGTCTAAGTTGGTTTATTTGTTCTACTCACAGTATTCTTGTCCTTGCAAAAGGAGAGTGTTTGAACAGAGTTCTGAACTACCCTAAGCATATATGTTTTCTGTTTTGTAATATCTTTTATGTTAAAAAAGCATATGCAGAGGTCTTATTGGCATGGCATGGAATCCTGTTAATACAAAAGTTGTTTCCTAACAACTTTTGTATTAACAAACAACAAATATTGAAGGATAGGGATATATGTATCCCTATTATTTTAATTTAATATTTTAATTTAATGAGGTTTGGCCCAACAAATCAAGGAACAGGAACAAAATCATGTTATAGTCTCTGTCAATGCCTGAATGCTCTATGACAAAATAATATTCTTGTCATATAAGTATTTGATAGAGCAGTAGTTAGTTAAATGATCAGCAAATATTTTCTCTAGGAGCTGATAATATCTGCCAAAAAGCATTGTTTATAAGATCATTTTATTTGATTAGTTGAATTCTAAACCTGCTCCTATAATTTACAATAGTTAAAATACTTGTATATGAGGAAAAAGAAAAGGAAGGTAAATCTGTGTTCTCACATCTTTTTTTAGATTATCAATTTGTTTGTGGCTGTTATTATGGATAACTTTGATTATTTGACACGTGACTGGTCTATTTTGGGCCCCCACCATTTGGATGAGTTCAAAAGGATATGGTCAGAATATGATCCGGAAGCAAAGTAAGTTAGATCATTTCTCTGATAAGACTTTTGTTTTTAATAACAAAAGCAGAACATAGTGTGTTCTTTGGGCATTTAATAATTGGCATATATTGATTTTAGGGGAAGAATAAAGCATCTTGATGTGGTGACTTTATTAAGACGCATTCAACCCCCACTTGGTTTTGGCAAATTATGTCCTCACCGAGTGGCCTGCAAGGTAGGTTTTGCCCTATTTCACATGTAACTTTATTTCATAGTTTATACAGGATCAAAAGGAAAGGAGGTGATCTGTAAATCTGCTGCTAATTCATTGTCACATTTGTGAACTACCTCCATTCAGCATTGATCCTGTGAGCCTCAGTGGCCTTTCTGGTTTCTCTTTAATCCTAGGGAGAAAAAGGGTAGTTTTTTACTTTAATTCACAATTATGTTTTGATACAGTAATCAGCCATGAGAATTTTGCTGCCTTTGAAGCATAGGACTGAGATTGAAGGATGGGATGGAAGACCTATGGTTTTTTTGAAGAGTTACAGGGTTATTAGGTCTCTCACTGTTATTTGGACACATCAGCTTTCTGGAATGAACATAGTAGGGGATTTTCTTTCTATTAAAGTTGCATCAAAGTTAAATTTCCTTTTCTCATTTACAGAGGTTAGTAGCCATGAATATGCCACTGAACAGTGATGGAACCGTCATGTTCAATGCTACTTTGTTTGCTTTAGTTAGGACTGCTCTAAAGATCAAAACAGAAGGTAAGGTTCTTGCATGTGAAGCCTTTACTACACTTGTCAAAAGGTGCAATGAGAAGTTGTAATTTTTTTTTTGTGGGGGCGGGCAGGAGTGAGGCTGTCTTCCTCTAATTGGATTTGGTTTGCTTTTGGGTTATGGGTTGTCTTCACTGTTGCTGGGAACAGTTTATTAGAAAAGGAAAGGAAGAGAGACATTGATGGCAAAGCCTAACTAATCTCAGAAATCATTACAGGATTTTACCTGGCCAGGTAAAAGCATTTAATTGTGGCAAAGCAGGAATTCTACTAAAAGGAGTGAATGGGGTTCCCTTTCAGTCCAGCCAAGATGCTGCTTCCTCACTGCACTCTAGCTTACTAGCTTGGAAAGCCAGTGTTAGTGGAACAGCAGCTTTTCACACCTGAAAGCTAAATCCTGTTTGACAGGGGCGAGTTCTTAACAAATTGAATAAACTTATATCATTTACATCAAAGAGAAAATTCTTAAAAATAAAAAAAAATCTATGTTCAAGGAATTTAACTTTCTGTCATTCCATATTTCTTCATTTCTTTTGCTGCTCTGTTTCTTCATATCTTTTACTGCTCTGTTTCCTTTCTTCTATTCTCAGCAGATGGTGTGTTCCACAGCCAGTAACAAGCTGACTAGAACAAGTTTCCCAGGCATCTTTGTGGCTTAGGTGAAAGCAAAGCAAAGCAGAAAATATTTCCTCAGTAGTCAGTTGCTAGAACTTGCAAGCCTATACTAGCTAATAATTACTGTGATTAAACAAATAATAGCTTGGTTTGGGTTGGAAACAGAATAGCCTGCAAAGATCAAGTCACCACTTCATGCACTATTTAGGGTGCAAGTATTGAGCAATTACAAACTACAGTTAAGATTTGCAACTAACTGTTGGCTTCTGCAATATTCCAGAGACTGAGGTGGTAATCCCATAGGTGCACACTTTCTTTTACCACTTCTTCATTTAATTATTGTCATATTATTTCTATATATGTTTAGGTCCTTATCACAGCCTTTATTTGTATTCAGCTAATAATATCCAAGGGATCATTACTTGTGGTTAGTTGAACCATAATTACCATCCTCCATTTTTCTATTTCATTGCAACAGGTAACCTAGAGCAAGCAAATGAAGAACTTAGAGCAGTTATAAAGAAAATATGGAAGAAAACCAGCATGAAATTACTTGATCAAGTTGTCCCTCCAGCTGGCGGTGAGTGTGATACTTTGCAATGTGTGATTTTCTGTGCGTTTTGGGCTTTGCAGATGGTTAGGAATAAAAGAAATATAATTATGAAGATTTTAAATTGTAATACCGTTAAAGGACAAAAACCAGCAATAAATATAGAGAACGTTATATCCTGCTAGATCATATAATATAGATAGGACTAGGATTAATACAACTTCCTTAGATAAAAAGAAAAAGAGGAAGATATATTTTGTGTTTATTTGCTTGCTTGAAAAAAATTCCTTCTTACACCTACACTTAGCCTTGTTTTTTACTAATTAAGCGTGACGATGTACACTACGTTTTTTCTTATATATTGAATAATTCTGTGAGAAACCTAAAAAAAAAGCTTGCCAAATTAAAAATAACATTTTTACTAAATCGTTAAAGCAAGAGGCTAAATAATCCCAGTTTTAGTGGTTTAAACCAGAGCAATTTCATTGCCAGTAGAAAATGGAATTAATTCTGATTTATGCCAGTATGATTGAGATATAAATATGGCCCAAGTAAACAGATACTTAAATTCCAATGGCATTAATATGCTTGCAAGAACTACAAGGCACGTATATTACTCATTCTTATGTGCTGTAAAATGCAACATCAAATATTTGGTTATATCACTTTTAAAATATATATGTACACTAATAAATATATTTAGCCTATATACATTTTTATTAATATGCTGTAGTATAGATTTAAGTGACTGTTTTTTACTTGCTTCTTCAAGTTTTAAAGGTGCAGGATCTGTTGCATGGTGTCATCCACACCCAGGCTATATCTACATACCTAGCTCTCCAACATGCCTATCCGTTGTAACCATCTGGTATTTTTTGTAGTTTATTGTACTTTTATAGTGTTACAGCAGCTTTCAAGACTGATCAGACTCAGGTCTGGAAGCAGACTCAAGATCCCAGGCCCGATGGTGGTGGAGGCTGCTCCCTTTCTGAAGGTGATGCTCTCAGTCTCTGGGGGAGAAGGAGCATGCTGGCTGCCCCGCTGTTCAGCATGCCCCGAGAAGCAGCATCAGCTTTGTCGCTGGGGGCAGCCCCTGGCTCCTGGTGTGGCTGCCAGCTCAGAGTGGGGATGAAGACAAAAATCTAGCAATTTTGACTATCCGAAGGGGAACTGATACTGCACATTTAAAACAACTTTTTTTGTGTTCTACTCTGTTGTTTTTAGCCTTACACCTAAGTGCTTGCATGGCATAGATAAACTGCTTTGTTATTGTTGTAACTATGTGCTTGAGCTTTTTCTGCAGCCTCTGTTCCTTTCAACTCTCAGTCTTTCCGAATATTCTGAAGCAATTCTGTTTTAGGGTGGTGGCATGGAATTAGTGTTGCCTCTTGCCAACTTCATTCCCCTACTTTTTTTATTGAAATAGAGATGCATGCTTCAGAATAGCAAGCTGTGCCTGCCTAAATCAGTCTGACAGAATCGTTAAAGATTACATTCCTGGAATTAATCTTACATAGTAACGCACCGTTAACTTCAGTTTCATTTTGCTGCTCAATATAAGCTGAATATTTATTTTCAGTTATACTAAAATTCATTGCTAATATTAGTTCTGCAAATATAGTTCTCCAGTATAGCTAGAAGTCTGAAAATATGGACCATTGCTCAAATGATAGAAAACATCGTGGCTTCAGTGGCCTAGTATAAGTGAGAACATTTTGGGAAATGCCTAAGATTCATGAAATTTCTATTTCAGTTTTAATCTGTTTCTCTGTAGACCTTGATATGACTTAACCTCAAAATTGCAAGTATTTCATCTTATCTAAAACAAACAAACAAGCAAAAAGCCCCACTACCATTTTAAATTTGTATATCAGAGTATATAGAATATGTACAATATGTACAATAGCTACTACCTAGTAGAAGCTGGTTTCTACTGAAGCTTGCTATTCAATAGAAAATTTTATATGACAATAACACGGATATATAAGCAGATAACAAGTAGAAATCTGGTAGGAGAGAGAAAACCCTCTTCAATACAAATAAACCATCCAAATTCAATATATTAAAATCATTTGCATTTAGAACTGACTGCATTTTGAACTGACTAGTGTACAGTGTTTTTGTCCAGTATTACTTTTGCTGTGTTGTGCACTAGATCCCTCATGAGCTCATGACTATGCCTCAGAAAATGAAACATCTGCAGAGCAGAAGGGAAGTAATCTTTACAGTAGTTTTAGTTAATTAAAAATATATGTACTAGAAATGAACAGTTAGTTAATTTTTGGTATCGTTTAAGTCATTACTATAGTTAAATTGTTAATAGCAATAAATTCCCATTATAGAAAGCTGAAAATGCTTTTCAAAAGCAAAAAAAGCAAGTAAAATGTCTGAAAGAGTTAATGATTTTAGAAGAATGCAGAGTAAGAGAATTTCATACCACCAACTAAAGATTCACCTGCTTTCTCTTCTCTAAATTTCCCAGTCTCTGCCTGCTAGCCCGTTTAGTCCTGCCTAATACTTTTTGCCCTCATCTGAAAACTTCCTCTGAAACGATTCCTTTTGCTGACACTAGCTGTAGTTACAGGTCTGTCTATACTGTGGTCAGTTCCGCTTAGCTGCCTCCCTATCTGTCCATGTCTGGCTATGTGTGTGTTACTCAAAAAACTACGTCGAGGATGGCTCCCTTGACCAAGCTTCAGTTCTTGTGTGCACGTGTCTGCAGTACAACTGACTGTGCCTGTGAAGCACACGTGCATCTTGTTGGGACATTCAGACCTTGGTGTGCACAGTTCAGTAAAGTGGAACTACGTTCATCTAATATGATCATAAAAGAGTTGGTGCATGTCCACAGTGATCAAGAAGGGACCTTCATTTAAGCCCTCTGAAACTTTGCAGGTATTGTCATCTCAGGTACAGTCAGTAGTCACGCGACATCATAGCCTGACTTGAGACATGCTCTCAGTGCAACCCATAGTATTTGTTATATCAAGTCTGTCACTTCTGTGTGCTTGTTCTTTCTAGGAGCAATTTGCTATATCACTTCCTGAAAATTTCGGTTTGAATACTTCAAAGAAAATAAAATAAAGGATGGGGAAAGACTTTTTTTTTTTTTTTTTTTTTTTTTTTAGCATACATTGCAGAAATCAGTGGATTTGGTTAAACTAAGGAAGATAGGCTTAGATTACATTCTATGTAAAAGGAATCCTCCTGATAAAAAAGAGCCATTAGTGTCCTGAGCAGCTGCCAAGAGAGATTACAAAGACAATACATCAAAGAATGCTCACCAAAAGGTTAAAAATTAGATTTGAGGAGACAATTAGAAAGCTTTCTAGTGTTGAGACTGAATCTGCACAAGAAAAGCACTGAGCACTGAGCTTTTCTTGTGAGCTCTGTAACCCCTGCTAGTTTCCCAGGGGAACTGAGGAGAGTGAGACTTGTGATACTTCTGTCAGTATTTGTCAGAGGAGATGTTTTAATGCTGTAAATAATTTTTTTGTATAGGACTGGTCTCCCAAAAAGATATTTTAAGACAGTTATCATAACTCTTTTTGCTTTGGTATATTTAAAGACAAATAAAATACAATGATGGGAGTCCATCTCCATTTTCATTGAAGCTAAATGCTATCATACTTCCTCAAATGAAGAGAACTCACTTAAGCCATTAGAGTGAAAACATCCTGTGAATTGAAAGGAGACTATTTTGAATAGTTGAGGATCCATTTTGAGACAGATTTTTTTCATGGAGATATAAGCAAGTTTAAGCAGTAATGCACTTGGATTGGATTTCCCCATCCTTTTTATCGCCATGAAAGCAGAACCTGAAAATGAAAATTTGTAGTAATCATTATTAGAAGAAGAAAGCTAATTAAATTTAAATTAGCAAAATCTGTTATGTTGCTAGTAAAAATATTAAAAATACTGTTATTAGTGAGACATAGTAGGACATATCATGGGTAAAGCAAAGACACAGGAGGCCCTTTTTTATCAACTGTTACTGTATGATGTGTTACTCTATAATAAGTAATATTATAATCAGTTAAAGAATTTACTTACATCACCAGTGCTATGAAAGGCAAGGCAGTGATAATTTTAACCCTAGAGTATGGCTGATGGTAAGCAAGAATTCAGTTTAGCTAAAACACTAAAACAGAGAAAAGCTTGCTTAAGAGAACATATTCATAAGTTAAAAAACAAAGCAAAACAGAAAAAAACAGCCAAACAAAAAAAAACTTGTCCCTGTTTTAAGGCTTCATTAGTTAGTTAAAATAAGGATAAAGCAAATGACATAAAACTAAAAGAAAATAGTGTAGTTTCTATCAAAGGTATGTATCAGTTTTTCTGTAGTTAGCCTAACAAATCTCAACAATACAGTTGAGATCCTGAGATATACTAAGCACCTGTCTGTCACAGCAAAGAGAACCAGAATGACAGGACCGTATTATCTGTCAGGATGCGGGCCCTAACAGCGGGGTGAACTCACACACCTAGAGCACAGCATTTCTTCGTCTTTCACTAGGGAACAAGTAACCGTGTTGCAAATAGCTATGGCAATGTGGTACTGACATGAAGAGACCAGTCCACACAACAGAAAGCAAAAAAGCTAACTTCATGCAAGATACCTTTAGGGGAATAGAGTGTGTGAAAACAAAAGCAATGTTTTTGAAAGGAAAACTGTTCCTGGTTTTCTGGCAAGCATTATTCCTGAGGGTGTCAAAGTCCCACAGCTGAATAGCAAATGGGACACATCAAAAAGGCACCTATGTACTATGAACCAGGGGATTTCAATATCCTCCTGCGGTAACTGTCTTTAAACTTCAAAGGTTTGAAATTTGTATTTTGTTCATAGAAGTAACTCTGTAAAAAAAGAAAACATGCTAATCTTTACATGTTGTTTGTGTGTATTGTGACTTTAACCAAATTAACTGACAGAAGTTGTTTTTGTTTCTGTGAGTGTTCCAGAGCTGATACAATACAATAATGTGGTAAATTGCCATGTCTGTTTTATATTTCCTGTTATTATCATCATCATCTCTCTAGAAAGTAACTAAGGAACAAATCTTCAGTCAAACTAGAAGCTCACAAAAACATGTGAAATTGTAAAGACTATGGGATTTGCTTCAGAACTAGAATCTCTGTTATTTGGTGACAATAAGGTCACTGAAGATATTAGCCCAGCATGAATATCTGAAACATAGAGCAAATTCAACCTGGAAGATGCTCAGGTATTATTGTGAGGGTATGACACCAATACAAAAACTTTGAAGTGAAGAAGACTATAAAGATGGCAAGATCTTGTGTAATAATAGTATTGGCTCAGAAAATTTGATTTAGTAGGAAAATACAAAAGTGAAAATATTTTGCAAGCAGGGCTGCATTTTTTTGCCCTTTTTTTTTTTCTTTCTTTCTTTCTTTCTTTTTTTTTTACAGAGTTACTCCTATGAACATTAGTATATATAAATCATTGTAGTACTGATGCTAATCCAGTTGCTCCCAGTAACTAAACACAGTAGTTCATCTTTTATGCATATACAAACCTGTTCCTGGTTTACTTGGAGATACGTGAAACTTGGTGAAGTATTATGTTCAGGGTCACTTAGCTGACTGAGCCTAAGGTGCTTGCTAAAACATTGCTTTAAGCTAGCGGCAGGTCCATTTATTGTAAGATGAAAGCATAGTGCCTAGTGCACCCATCACATTTTCTGCCCCCAAATCAGTTATGAGTGTACAGGCTATTGAAAAATGCGCTGACTTGGGAGAGATCTGTCTGGTCTGTTCATTTAGATGATGAGGTAACCGTGGGGAAGTTCTATGCCACCTTCCTGATACAGGACTACTTTAGGAAATTCAAGAAACGCAAAGAACAAGGACTGGTGGGGAAATATCCTGCGAAGAATACCACGATTGCTCTGCAGGTGATTTTGTTTTTACTTTTAAACTAACCATTTTATGAGCTTGCTTGCAATAGCAGGGAAATGAATATTCTTGATTGTGCAGTGCTGCAAGGATTTTACTTAACGGGGACACATTTGGCCCTATTCATCAGAAAAGTAAAAAGTAATTCTGCTTTCAATCTTTGACAAGGTAAGTGCAAAAAGTTAATCTTTGTGGATTCCTCAAACCATAGCAACAATTATAGCAGTTTTTTCCAGTAAAGCTTCATAGTCTAATGCTGCTTATACAAAATCAGGTAAAATAAATACTTCTGAGATTATTTCTCTTCTTATGTTAGTTTGATTTCTTGTGCTCCTACAATTTTAAGTCCATTCTCAATTGCAAAGATTTTGTAATATGTATGCATTGCCTCATAATTTGTTTTTATGTTTTTATACGGAATATTTTTTCTCTGTGCTTTTTCTTCTTTTTGTTTCCTGTTCATAATTATTTATAAAATACCTTCCTTTAGTATTTTTTAATGTTCACACATTTTGTACTTCACTTTCATCAATTTCTATTTTTTGGAAGTAATATTAGCACCTACATTAATGTCTTTTGCTGTCTTTTAAAACAAGCTATCAAATGGAACCGGTGACAATTGATAGTACTGCTTGGTTCTCTACCTCATCAGTCCTGCAACAATTGGTCCATAGAGCATAAGTGTTTTATGGATTATATTCTGAAAGTTTCTATCTGCTGATACCCTTTGTGTTATGAACTTTGAAGCAGGCAAATGGAAGGCTATTGTCAAATAATTCCAGACATCATACACTGCACCTTTTGTGTTGGATTAGGACTTCCTGAATTTCACTTAGCACTGAGTAGATTTCTACAGATAGTAAACCTATTTGATGTTTCTGATAGCTTTTTTTTTTTTTCTTTAAATGTCAAATGTTAGGAGAATGTTATGGAATGTTTTTCTAAATGGGAAGAACCCGGTCATGACATCCTGATTCAGAAGTTGTTTTTTTTGGTTAAGAAAGTTGCTGGTTTGTACTTGTATCCACTGGCTTTCATTTCATTCATACTTCTAGGAATGTGTCTGTTACAAATCCCAACACCTTCTGTTCCACCCCTCCATAAGCATAAGACATGTAATAAGAAGAGAAAAATTCCTTACAGTTCTTGGTATTGATGTGTGAGTGAATGGCTTTTCAACCTAGTGTAAGCTCTATTCAGAAAAGAAACATTATAGGGACTAAAAGTGATAAAAAGAAAAGAGACTGGAAACAAGAGTTGAAAAGAAAGTGAAAGATGCCAGAGACTTGTAGGAACTTTGCAACCTCTGTCATTGTTATGTGAGAAGCATTTGGTAAAAAGGAGCTCAGAGTAAGTTTTAAGCCACAGCATGGTTTTCCACGTGTGTTTTCTAAGTTGTACAGGTAACAGTATAGAAACAGTGTCTCCTAGAGCAGTTCTATGGGATTTATTACAAAAAAAAATAGCACAAATGATTCCTTTTAGCCTATTAATGCATAAAAAGTCTCTTCATTTTCAGTCTCAGATCTGCTTTTTCCAAAGCTTATATCAAAAGTTAATGTTTTCAAACAAATTTAATGTTTTCAAATTTCAAAAATTGTCCATAATTATACCTTTGGCAGCATAATTTATGGATATGCCACTATCATCAAATTTGTTTTTTTAACTATAAAGATTTTGTTGGATATTTGTGTGGAAGATGTTATTTTTCTGTGAAGAACCAAAAGTAGATATTTTCTTTTCACAAATGCCCACTCTCCTTTCTGAAGAAAACATGCTTCTGTCAAGGAAATCTGTTGGTAAACATGGGACATTATGATTAGTGATGCTGTGGACTCCTGACACGTGGACACTTTCTTTTCAAAATAAGAATGATGTACTCTGTATCAATACACTCAATTAATCAGCAGTCTTCATTGAGAATGAAAGTGTCTGCAAAGGGTGTTATTTGATAGGGAATGGCTGTTTTGTTTTAAAATCAAATTAAATTTTCATTTAATCTAAAATAATTTATCCATGTAATAACGCTAGTAAAACTCTATAGTCACTGTTTTAAAATTCCTGAGTTCTATTCTTTAGATTTTGCTTGTTGGTTTTCAAAACTGTCTACTTTGCAATATGCATGAGTCGGTGTGGTGGCTTTTCACCAAGATCATGTGAACTGCTTCTAATGGATACGTAGGTAGGTAGATGCAAACATACCAGAATAATTTGGATACACAGCATAGCTCCCACTGATTTGTAAGGCATAGTAAACATGTACCTGCTTTCATAAAATTTATCTTATTCCTAAGTCTCTTAGAAATAAGGGCTTTTTACTTGTCTTTCCATTGTAAGAATTTTTGCTATTTATAATTTATAGATGATATTAAGTAAAAGTAATATCTAAACAAGGGTCACAAGCTAGGTCACAAGATTAGGAATGCCCAGGTTGCCAGAGCTCCCCTATGTTCTCCAATAATAGTAACTGCTATGCATGAGTAACCAGTGAAATTGCAGAAGAAATAACTTTTTTGCTATCAGAAGGCTTCTGAGACAGACTATATAGCTGCTTAACATGTGTTGAAGCTGCTGTGCCTGTATTTTTGCTATTGAAATTGATCTCAGTATTTTATGAAGAAAATAATATTCATCCTTTTCTAGCTGGATGAGATTAGTCTCTCTTCATTTGCCCTTACAAGAGCAGATGAGTAAAGCTAATTCATGGATACTGTGATAATTTGCAAACATGTCATGTTAAGCAAGTGGACTGATCTTTAACCTCCTCAGAGGAATCTAAGAGATGCAGCATTTTTTGGCAGACAGTATTGAGAAATCACTAGCCTGGGAATGGTTCCTAATAACTTTTAATTTACAGCAAAATCAGACAAAACCATTTTTAAAAGCATTATTTCAGAAACCAACTGCTATACCTCCATTGACATCAGCTGAGCTGATGTATATATGCTATGAATTGATCCTATAGCCACAGTAAAACCTCAACCTTTCTGCACCGCCTTGCAAGTAGATAATGCTGGACATGTAGGTCCAAAATAAATATAATTTCTATGCTAGAATAAAATAACTGTCCATAGCCAGGGAAGAGTTGGTCAAGAGGAAAGGGAATTACTTCCTCATGGAGAATTCATAGAAGAGGATCTAGATGCAGTTTAAGTCTTCAGTTGTGGTTAGTTACTCTGGCATTAAAGATAAGAGTCAATAGTCAGCAGGCACTAAATAGAGCTGAAAGTTATAGCTTTTTCACTTTGTGGGTTCCTCACTCTATTTCACTTACTTAGGCAGGCTTTTTAAAAGGATGATGAACAATAAGAGGATTTTTATGGAACTATTATCGGAGACTCTGGCTAAAAACACCAGCCTGAGGTCTGAAGTTCATGGTGCTGGGGTGTGGGGTTGGCATACGGCACTGCACAAGCAGTTGTGCAGCGAGCAGCTGTCGAATGCTGCTGCCGTCCACTGCTAAACATGAATAGTCCTGCAGCACCTTGCAGCTGAGACTATTCAGAAAGCTTATCGATAGGATCTGTAGCTACTAGATGAGCCATATTTTCACATTCTTGTGAACACTTCACCTTCTTGCAGACCACTTGTCTTGTTGCAAGATCCTTAAACTACCAAGCAGATAAGAAACACCATCACCTGTTCCAGCTTGTAGCAAAAGTTATACAAGCAATCAATGTTCTTGTACTTCTGCTACCATCAGTAATTTTCATTTGGGACAGCCAGAAGGTACCCACAAAACCAGTTAATAGTTAAGAACACGCTTCCCAAGAATGTCATAAATCCTGCAATCACTATGTTATCTAATCTGGCCTTATCTCATTTTTGTTGCAGGAAAGGGAGAAAACAACATACTATCAAGCTTTATAACACATTCCTAACTATTAAATGGTACAAGAGGCCATATAGATAGAGGTTTATAATATGCACATTGCTCTACCTGGTCATGCAAGTCTTTCTCAAAGTAGATTTTTACTGCCTGAAAACAATCCACTTTGAGATTTTTTTGAGAGAAATCCACTTCGAGATTTTTTTTTTTTTGAGAAAGAAAGTGCCTGTTTCTTGTGAAAAAAAAAAAAAATTGTTTCCTGCCTTAATTCTCAGGGCAACTTTGAGGCAAGAAATTTGTGCATGTTGCCATTTTCCTTGTTTTGTGCGACGCTGTGAGACAAAATTTTCATATATAGGTCATTCCTCCTCCTTGTGCTCTCTTCTTATATATATGTTGTTCTTATATATATATATTGTGTTTGCTACTTTTGAAGATAGTGAAGGTAAAATTATGTAAATATCTAATGGTCTAAAACACTGCTTCATACAAGAGAATTAGACCTACCTTTTTATTACTGCTCCTTTATTTTATTCTGGGATATTAATTTGGATGTCAAGTGCTTAGCTAAACCTGCTTAAAATATTTACTTCTCATGCTACTCTTCCTGATAGAATGACCGCTGTTAACCTTGGTAGAGAAAAATGATAAGCAGTAATTTAAGAACTTTAAGACTTTGATATAAGAGATAAAAATTCTGCAGAAGTGCAGGGCGAGATCTTCATAAAAAAGGTTCAAGGTCATAAAAAGACATGCCAGCAACTTAAAAAAAAAAAACACTTTAAAATATACCAGTGTAAAAGATAAGGAGTGAAGTACATCTTCTTCAGTTAGTTCAAAAAAAGTGCATAAAACAAGGTAAAATTTTGTGAGCTCAGGATCGTCCAGTGAAGATACCCAACCTTCTGAGGCAGAGAAACAGAAATGCATATTGATCACCAGGGGCTGTGCTAAATCCTCATTGCTATAGGAGTGAGAAACAGAGGATCCTTTTGGCTCCTCCTCCTCTGACTTCACAGGGAGACCTTAAGACAAGACAGCAAGTTTTTTTTTCTCACGGTTTAGAAAGCATTATAGATAACAGGGGTTTACTCTGCCTTGCTACAAGCAAAACTGAACCAGTTCTTTAAAGTTGTTGCTGTTGATTGTGCTTTCACTTTGCATTTGTGCTAAATGGGCTTTACATGTTGTGCAGTGCTCTGAAAACTGCTGCGTTTGCCCTTTGAGAACTGTTTAGTAACAGGAAGTTATAGGTTATCTTGATCAGTGATGGTTATTTAATATTATCGAATACATATAAATAGGTATCGGATTCTCTAAGGGGAAAACAAAAAAGTTTAAAAAGCATGTTTTACAAAATTTTTTTCTCCACCTGCCATTTCTCTATAACTTGTCACGTTTTTTTCCCTTTACAAGATAGTAAGACGTTCTTATTTTGATAAATTACTTATCATGCACTGTGTTAATAATGTAATGCTAATGTATTAAACTAATCTAGGGAAAGAAGTTAAAATATGATAGTAGAGATACTTATTTTTTATCATTAAGGCATTAGGAGTTTTAGCAAGTAGACCTGTGCAAGCCTGTGCGAATCTCATTCCTTGGCTGAATTTTGCTTGTTCATACAAGGCCAATATTTGCCTCCCTTTCAAAAGAATTGCACTGGCTGCTCTCCCACTGCATTCAGGTCAGAACCCAAATGGATCAGGAAGAAATGGATCAGGAAAATAGTGTTTGAGGAGGAGAATCAATTGAGTTCAAGTCAGGAAATCGGGACGAAATAACCTGCAGGATTCTATTTGTTTCATAAATACCATCCTGTGGTAGGCAGAGGTCTCACTTTTACTTGACAATAATTGCATTCGGGGAGACTTTACTTTTGTGTAGTTCAGTTTTCCTTAAAGTTGCAGCTCAGAAGAAGTACTTTGTAAAGTGAGGTGGCTCTAAAAGGATTATCTGCTCAGGCTAGAGTAAATTCTTCCCTTAATGGCATGAAATCTCAAACTCTTCCTCAGTCAAAAGAGGACACTTCAATTTATAACCAACTGCACTTTGTCTCAGCTGGCACCAAAAGCATGTTCAGAATTCAAATAGCCAAAACCCTTGGAGCCCTCTGAGTGCCTTGGACAGACCCAGCATTTTTCAGCCCTTCTTACGGGAGGAGGTTGTTCTAAAGGGATGGGCTATGTGTCTGAACTTATCTCAGCTGGTTTGGTACCAGCTGACGCTTTTATGATGTTATAGACCCTGTTTGGAAATGAGGCAAAAAAATCCTTAGAACTGAATTGCTTATAGTGCTTTTTTATGCTATGGAGAACAAAAACACTGTGAGAGCAAAACTGGAACAGGTTATATTTGTAGCAGTAGTTTAGGAGATGACTTTTTGTGGTGATGGAAATTTGTATTGAGCCTAACAGCAGTCACATTGCTGGTAAAATAAATGTTAAGTGAAGCATGAACAATTTTAATTACATCTAATTCCACAGCATAGAATTAATCCATTCACTCTATTTTTCCTAGGAAAGAAAATTTTCTCTGTACTGGGTAAAAAAGTATTTCATATATGTTTACATGTATCCCTCTTTTTTAAAACATAAAAGTTAATAAATATTTCCCTTCACGTCGCAAATTCACAAAACACATTGAGCTTAACTTGATCTTGGGGGCATGTTTTGGATTCATTTAAGCTTTTTTTTTTTTCCTGTACAAATTTGGTAAGCAACCTTTGGCTCAACATTGCGCTTAGAGAGAAAAAAAGGAGAAAAAAAAAAGAAAAAAAGAATAAACTTCACCACAAACTCCTCGTGTGCATCAGCTGAGGGGTTAACCTTGCTCAGCTTCAATGGAGCTGTGCTCCCACGTTGGCATTGTGCTCACAGGAGGGCTTAGCTGCAGGGAGCCCGCGCTGACGGGAGCGCAGAGCTCAGTGAGCGTGTAGAGCAGCGCACTCCGCGCCCGCGTCGGGAGACGGGCTCCGTGAAGATGAATAACACTGGGCAATCCAGGCTTGATTACTATGTCTCTTATGTTCACTGCTATAGCGTAGGTCTCTTCAGCTATTTTTCTGCATGATTATTTTCTTTAAATTTCTTGGTGCATGGTATTCTGTTTATACTAACTTCACCTTATTTTTTAAGTATCTGTAGCCTTGGGAATTTTGTTCATTTTGTGTTTTTTTGATATTAGCTTAAAGCTTACAAATATTTCTTTCATTTCCTGATGTCACTATAAAATGTTTTCAACGAGGGAGGACTGCATATGTTATATTCTAATTGAATGTGGTGATAAAGTACTGTGGTGATAGTGTTCATTATTCAGAGTATTGTAATTTTACTTCTTAAGTTTAAACTCCATCTATATCTAGGTTGCACCATATCTCAGAAATGATGTGTCTTGACTTTAGATATATTGAAAGTTATCTTTTCGCATTTGAGAGTCCTTCTAGTGTTTATAAGCATCTAACATTTTTTAAGTTGATTGGAGTCTTGCATTGTACAGTTTTATATTACAAAACTTTGTAAAAAAAAATGCATATACAAAATGGTTTTACCTTATGCATACCATAAATGTGTAAAACTGATTACGAATAGTTTTTGGGGGGTGTTAAATGTAACTTTTAAATGTTTTGGGTATTATGGACTGAGGTTCTTTTCAAGTATCTGTTTATGACCAATTCAGAAACAACAGCCCTTAGTCATATGACACTTTTTCACTAAGAGACTCCTACACTTCTATTATTTCATCATTTAAAAGAACATGTGTGTCATCCCAATGCCATGTCAGAGACAGGGGCATCATTAGTTGTCTCTTGAGATGCTATTTAGCACACAGCACTGGTGTATTAATGCCTTATGCCATCTTGAAAACATTGCAGGTGCTATTAAGCCTTGTAAAGAACAGCTGCATGGAATTATCGTGTTAATTTGAAGTCATCTTGTGCATTTAAAAGAAAGCCTATTTAAAGACATGAGTTTCTTTGATTATGTAATTATGTTTTTCATTGTACTCTGGGTCCCTGGTTTGCTAACTAACCACTGGACTGATCCATCTCATCTTTTCCATGTCTGGAGGAAAGTTTAAGCGTGGCAGGCATCAGAGATGCATCATATAGGAGGTGTCTGAATATGAAAACATGTTAATTTTTTCAAATCCAGAATAAAATTTCAGAAATGTATTTAGAGGCTGTCAAACACAGTAACACGAATCTCTTCCACTATTAAAAAAAATAAAAATAAAAGAGAAAAATTGGAGAGGCAACAACAGATGTCCTACTGCAAAACAGCATGAATAATTCAATGTGCAGTTTTGATTAATATTATCTTTGTAGAACTAGTGATTAAACATGACTCTTGCATGTGTTTTACCTAGTCTAGTAGGTCTTTTCATATTGTGGGAGGAAGCACAATGAATTCATGAAAATTATGTGGTACATTGTCACTGGTAAATAATTTTAGAGATATGTTCAATTATAATACCAATCTCAAAGCTCATCTCCAACGAAGAAAATACAATTGCCAAAAATGCATAAACTAATATGCTTAATCAAACACCATTTTTGCGAAATGAAGTACTGGTACAAATGAAACCTGAAGAGATAAGTCTATACTGCTAGATATGTAGCTTGTTGGTTCAGCCTTTTCCAGGTCCTGATTGCTATTTTACTCTCCTGCAAACAAACTCTTTCCTTTTTGGGGTGCAAGCTGCCTGCAGTGCTGTGGTGTACTCCAAGGAACGTGATGGGCAATGTGAATGAGCTCTCGTCCTGGGCTTGAGAAGGAAAGTGAACTGCGCGTGCTGAGGTCCATGCTACTGCTTCACGTCCTAAACTAAAGCTTTAAATCAAGTATCCACATACCACAGTGCAGTGTAGATGAGCTGGAATTATTCGCTCCTTCCTCTTCTATCTGAGCTCTGCTAAACTTGCTGCTGTTCTAGCAAAAATCTCCTGGTGCTTCCTCTATGGCTGCTAACACTTTTTTTTTTTTAATTAAATATACATCTCACTGAAATATGTTTTATTATAGTTCTTGATGACTATTTCTTGATGTTTTATTGTAAGATTATTTTTTCCCCACAGTGTACCATAAACCTCAGGGGTCTTTTACTGAGACTTTTCACTGCAATAGTGAAGACATGACCAGCTCAACGGGTTGTAGTGGAAAATAATGCTGCTCTTAATAATAGTAAAGAGACATATATTTATTGTATGTATGTCAGGATACAAACTTCTGTTGACTATTCATTACAAATTTTACATGCTTGTGATTAAGGTTAGAAAAATAATTTGTGTTCCTTACATGCTATGATATTGTCATTGATTTAGGCAGGACTGAGGACACTTCATGATATTGGCCCTGAAATACGCCGAGCTATATCCTGTGACTTGCAAGATGATGAACCGGAGGAAAACAATCCAGAGGAAGAGGAAGATGTGTATAAAGTAATGTCAGAACATAATTACAATATGAATTAATTAATTATACAGTAAGAAAGATATTTCTAGAATGATACCATCCCTGAGTATGGAATAATAATAAAAAAGGCATATATATGTATGTGTGTATGTATGCACATGCATATGATGTCACTAATACACCTGCATTTCATCAACAATTTAGAAAGTTGTTCTTAAGTGTAATGTCATTCTCCTGACCTTTTTCATTATTTTTTTCTATTTATTTATAAAACAAAAAGCCTAAGAAAAAATATAAGCCTAGAAGATTAGCCATCTCAGACTGTGACAGTAGCATGGTTTAAGCTGCTAGTGTCTTAGCTTCTGCAGTGGTAGACAGAGTGAAGAGAAGAAATTCTGGGCAGCCAAATCACAACAGTCGTAGAGCTGTGTAGTTTAAAACAAATGTCTGGAATTACACAGAAGCCAACTATACATAAGGGACAGTTTTGATTTCCTGTGAGGGATATCAGTAAGAATCTATCACAGAAAAATATTTTTCTTCTATTTTTGCATTCTAGATATTCAATCTAACAATGAATGTTTCAAGTCAGTGTTATAACCAGGAGCTATTTCAAGGCATTAGCCATCAAGAAAGCATAGTTTTCCGCAAGCAGTTCAGAAGCAGGTGTAAAATCATACAGCAACTAAGTCGAAAGTCCCCCAGCTTGATATCCTCCTTAACTAAGGAGGATGTGGAGACAGTGCCCCACTTACCATCAGTAGATGCATTTCTCTGCCAGCTATGATTTACCTCCTGTCTTCTTTATATTCAGCTTCAGGACAGACTGCTGTCATCCAAGACCCACACCTGGCTAGACAGGGAGGCTACGTAATATGGGTCAGATGTAAAACAGAGCTGCATGTCTTAGTTGTATTTTTGAAACACAGTTTACCACCTCATTCCTTCACAACTTCTTTACCCTCTCAGGGCTGCTAAGTGGTTACTGCTCTATCTTGTACCTCAGTGAGGAGGAGTGGAACCACTGAAGCTTTAGTTAATCTACTTGAGACACACTCGTGAGCTGTTGCATGGCACTTGGTCCTGTCTGAGGGACACTCAGCAAAGCGAGGCCCCAGGGAGGGAAAGGATCCACCAGGGTGTTCCCAAAGCTGAGCAGACACATTCTTTCCGAGGCAGCTAGTGCATGTATGGGAATATAGGCTTCCCCAGCTTACAAAGACATGGAGAAAGCTGCGTGTCACTTTTATTTGTAAGCAAAAAGATTAATGATCACTTCCTAGTGTTCATTTGACTCTGAGATACGGGTACCGTCATTATCACCATCACATCTATATCACTCTAGGAGATCTCATCTGAAGCATTATAAAATTAGAATGAAACATCACACGAATTGATTAGTCTTATATGCATCTAGGAAAGAAAAATAAGCCACCACTGTGAAAAATATGTTCTGTCATCTGATTTTTTTCTCTTTTCCCAAAACAGAGAAATGGTGCCCTGTTTGGCAACCACATAAACCATATTAGCAGCGACAGACGAGATTCATTTCAACAGATCAACACCACACACCGTCCCTTACATGTTCAGCGGCCTTCAATTCATTCAGCAAGTGATACTGAGAAAAATATGTATTCTCAGGCAGGAAATTCTGTATACCACAATCACAACTCTGTAGGAAAGCACGTTCCAAACTCAACAAATGCCAATCTTAATAATGCCAACATGTCCAAAGCTGTTCACGGAAAACACATCCATATTGGAAATCATGAGCATAGATCGGAAAACGGTTACCATTCATACTCCAGAGCTGAGCATGAGAAGCGTAGAAGGCCAAGCAGTAGGAGGTAAACCTAGAACACTTGCTCTGTTTACATAAACTCTCATACTTTAACTGTTCTATAAGAAAAGATAAAAATATAGTGTGGTACATGAAAATGCATTTATAGGTATATTTAGTTTAATTTTTTTTGCTTGTGTTATATACAATTTATTTAAAATATACTATGTATGGGAAAAGTATATAGCAAAGTATATATTATGGTGACATACTAAAGCTTGAAAATAGTTTTCTTTAAGACAAAATAATTAGTTGCGGCTCAGCCATTGTAATCACCAGTGAATTTCTGGGAAGGACCTGATTTTAAAAATACATTTCTCCATATTTTCATGGCTCACCTGGACAGAACTCGCTACTATGAAACCTACGTAAGGTGAGTTAAACTGCCCTAACATAATTAAAAATCAACAGTAGCACCTTTTTCTGAATTTCTGGGAGAAAAAACAGTATAACTTTCAAAAATGGCTATATAGCAGAGCATACCTGATGAGTTTTTAATAGGTCTCCTATTTGAAGTGTGTGATAATCTACATCCAGTGGTGGTTTTTAGTGTCTGAATTTAGACATCTGTTTCAGATTTTTCTTGGAAGACCTAATTGAATGCTCCGTAATAACTTGCCAAAATAAAATAAGTTGCCAAACTTGATAGAGGCTATTGTTCTTCACAGTACTCTGAATTTGTATTTTTCAAAAATGTCTGAAATGTATTTACCTTACTCATCACCACCATACTAATGCTTTTCATATTTGTATCATAAGGGAATGGAGATGATTTTTAAGAGATTAGATACATTCTGTGATGTTCTATCATTCCACAGAATATACTGTACAACCACATTCTGACTAAAAGAGAATTTTTAATGTTTGTCTTTTTTTTTTTTTTTCTTGAAAGCACCTAAAAGAATTATGAATGAGGTATAATTAGTCCCATTATTTCTTTGCCACTTTCAGGTCTGACTCTGGTGATGGGCGTCGTCCTACTATTTGCCGTGAAGAACGTGAAGTTCAGGACTACTGCAATGATGAGCATTATTTGGCAGAGCAGGATTATTTTAGTGGAGAAGAATATTATGAGGAAGACAGTATGTTGTCAGGAAACAGGTGAGGATATTTGTTAAACCTTGGCTCTTGCACTAGCACTGTGACCTTGCCTCCAGGAAGCCACAGCTTCTGCAGCAGCGGGTCCTGGCTTTGCAGTATAGCCATTCAGATGCAGCTGTGCAGGCAATGTTTGGAGAAACTTAGAAGAAAATCTGCAGTTGATTAGGAATCCCTAATTATGTCTTGACAAGTGAGATTGTTCTGTTTTTTTTGAAGTACATATCTGTTATGGAGCAGAACCTCTACTTGGTAAATATTTTTTTTATATGGCTTTTTTCCTTCAATATCTGGTGAATTTTGAATTCATTAATATTCCCTTTCTCGTTATAAAGCGAAAAGATATTTGCACTTGCAGATTTGTGAGAAGACTGTGCTCATGTTTGCAGAATAAATGAAACAATTTCACACAAGTATCCTTCACTTTTATCAATATTTTTTTTTATTTTGAAGAAGAATCAGTTCAGAAGAATTTGTTTCCATTCTGTCTTAGATCTGTAAGTGCATGTGCTCATGTGCCTGCCACATTAAATTCTTCTATCTTTCTTTGCCACCTGGCTTCCTAAACTGCCTCGTGTTGGTTTGCATAAAAGCTACGTTTTGCAAACTTCTCGGAATTGGTCTATGTAAGTTAGAAGCTAAGCTGTATTGACTTCCATTCTTCTCTGTAGCCATTCTTTTTTTATAATTATAGTCAAATAGCTTTCCTTATAAAATCTGATTTCCAACAGAAGAAAAATCCAGAGTATAATAGGCTGAATACCATTCTCTGAGTTTCATGCTCGCAAGGAAGCATGACCAGAGTAGGGCAGAGTGCATTTTTTTTTAAGTAATGTACAATTGAGACCTTATATTTTAGTCTGTACTGATGAGTTCATTTATATATAATTTGATAAACATACAACTTACTAAGTAATTATGCTAACACAATAGTGTATGGTCACAAGTGCGTCTCAAAACCAGTTTGAGGGATGTTTATGACTGAGCCACGTGGGTCTGCCTGGTTCTATTTCTTTATCTTGCTGGAGAGGAAATGTTTCAAAGTTATCTTGAAAAATACCAATAAGTGAACTTATAGAAACTCACTGAAATAATATTTTATTTACTGTATTTTAACTCAGGCATATGTATGACTACCGCTGTAGATATCACTGTCGTGACTCAGATTTTGAGAGACCAAAAGGTTATCATCACCCACATGGGTTTTCTGAGGAAGATGATTCACAGATCTGTTATGATACGAAAAGATCTCCTAGGAGACGTCTGCTACCTCCAACACCAACACGTAAGTAGTTTGGTATCAGCTTGTTTGCAAATCTAGAATTATTTAAATTCATTAAGAGCTTCTAGTTCAAAAGGCTTCCTTGTGTCTCTGATTTTAAGCATGACATTGTTTAATTAACTTTGCTAGCAGAATGTCGCATGCAGCAGAAGCAGCTACCACCAAGGGAGAGCGCTCGCAGAATCACAGCTCTGCTCTGAAACTGCCTGGGAGAGGAGCTGCCAGGGGCCTGCACAAGCACCTGAGGAAATCTAACATCTCTTGTGTCACCAATCAAATACTATAAAAATATTTAATTGATAATTCTGACTTGATTTGATAAATGAAGAGAGAGCAAGGTAGAATACGATAGTGGTTTCTTTTGAAACTTTTATCAGAGGTTTTTGATCTCTGTGCCTTTTATTCATACCTAGAATGTATCAATCAGAGCTATTGTGTGTCTAGTGACTCACCTGCTGGCACTTCCCGTTGCTCTTTAACTCAGACTCCTAGTGACATTGTAATTGGTCCATCTTTACCTCAACCTGTTTTAGTAAACACTAGAAACTGAAGTATGATAATTTTCAGGGAAAGCAGAACTAAGAGTGACTCTAATGGTGTTTGCTTTTTTTTTTCTTTTTCCCCCTCCTGCATTTCCAATGCTTCATACAAGCATCTCATTTCAGGTTCACACTGAACTTCATTCTACATTCTCAGAAACATCTGGGCATTTCTTCTGAGAGATAAAATGTTTCCATCGTGAAGTTATAGGTTGCATTAGTGCCCTATCTTGTTGCATGGATGAGCTAATAGACTTGTATACATTCTGGGCAGTGTTCAGATTTTTCACCTGTTTTCTTAATTTTCCTTCTTGGATTTTTGATTTCCCATAATCTCAAGTGCAGTACTGAGTTATCTGCATTTTTAAAACCTCTTACGACTAGGCACAGACTCAAAGCTCTTGGATTTGTGTCTTTGACTTTTGACACATCATGGATAGGAAACACTCTCGGTTTAGTTTGTGAAGCCTCACAGTTTTCCTCATCAGCGTCCAGCATTACAGGCCTGGTGAGAAGTGAGGAATCAAAGTTCAGTACTTCTCACAAATTCAGGGTGTTAAAAATTACCAAGAATACTTTCAATAGCTTCAAGAGAGCAGTATTTTGCTTATTTGCTGTGTACAGCCAGGCTCTATTTCCAGTTTTGCAGTATGGTGTTTGAGACTGCAAGGCTGTATTGGGATTTCAGCTGCTGTTCAACATCATGATTTTCTTCATGCCGAAAGTGACACAGAGAAATGATACCCAGGAGTGGCTGCAGGGCACCCCCCTATCCCAGTCAGTCTTTAGGGTCCTACTGAGACCAACTGAAACATTTCTGCATCAGTCAAACGTCTTGATCTGGTTAGAATTTCTGCTTTTTCCTTTCTAGCATTTACATGAGTAGTAAATGTCCTTCATAACAGCACAAATCGTAGCTTACTGTTGTCATAAGTAACAGAACAGAAACCATGAAACTATAACATTAATTGCCTTTGACTTGCAAAAATTTCTGTGATATTCACAATTATTTGCAAGGAACGGGGGATTTGGCATTTCCTTTGGGAGCCCTGGGTCATTTTACAGCAAAACTTGGAAGTGTCTGAAGCAATCTGCTGCTGCATAACAAATGCTTGCTCTGCAAAACACAGCTGCTTCAAATTCTTGTGCTGGGTGCTCATATGATTTCTCCCTACAGCTATATTTGCTCATGAGGAATCTATACTCTCTCTTGAGGACTTTTGCCTGCTTCTGTTAATCAACATAATTTATTAACATTTCTTATTGGGTTGGGGAGATATATTTTTATCTCTGTGGCATTTGACCCACACCAGGTTTATTGAAATACTGGACTTTAAAGAGAAAAAAAAAAAAAAAACAAGTATTTTATTTTTCTAATAAATTATGGTTCTCCTGTAGCAAATAGACGATCTTCCTTTAACTTTGAATGCCTCCGCCGACAAAGTAGTCAAGATGAAATACCACTCTCTCCTTCTTTCCACCACCGCACTGCTTTACCACTTCACTTAATGCAACAGCAGGTAAATCCAAAACCTTTTTTAACTAATAACTATGTCATTTTAGCTTCTTTATTGTATAACTTTGATCGCAGTTTGAAACAGTGCTATTGGGCTATGCTGTTTGCCTATGCACTACTGCTAAGGACGCGTATGGCATGCTCTTATAGTTGCTAGATGCAAGGCTTCTCAAATATTTACCTTCCAAAATGCACCAAAAGCAAATAGTTTAGCTCCATGACTCTAAGTGTCCAGGACTGGATGTTGGGCAACTATCTATTAATCTTTGCTGTTACTCGGTTAGTCATATTCGTGAGAATCTGCAAGTACAACATGCACATCTGTGGTTCATTAAACTGCTCTGAATATCTTAAAAAAGCTAGTGATTTCCACTAGCCTAGAGAATCCATACAGAATGCTTGTAAAGTCATCAGTACCTGCAAGCTGTGCATGAAAACTTGCATTCGTAAGTCAGCTGCCTTTGATCACCTGGGTGAATTCCTGAAGATCTTGCACAGATTTACTGCATCAAGGAAAATATCAAGATCTTTAAGTAGTTTTAGGCAAACCCATGTGTTTTGTCTAATTGCAGTCCTTTCCTCCTTTACATGACTATTAAATATCAGAAACTGTCACTTTGCATATTGGTGAAATGAGAAATGAGCCTGAGCTTGGCTGTCTGAGCCTGACTAACTTTGAAACTTCTTCCCCTTTCTAGGTCATGGCTGTTGCAGGTCTGGATTCCAGTAAAGCTCACAGACATTCACCGAGTCGTTCAACACGCTCCTGGGCTACCCCTCCTGCAACCCCTCCTGTCAGGGACCGTTCACCATATTACACACCCCTGATCCAGGTTGATAGGGCTGAATCCACGGAGCAGATGAATGGTAGCCTGCCTTCTTTGCACAGGAGCTCTTGGTACACAGATGACCCTGATATTTCCTACCGAACATTTACACCAGCCAATTTAACTGTACCTAATGACTTTAGGCATAAGCATAGTGACAAACAGAGGAGCGCAGACAGTTTGGTGGAAGCGGTAAGTGATCAGAAACCTCTGAACAGAGTGCCTGTCTATTATATTGCGTTTTTGTTGTTGTTAACTGTAAAAAGCTTATAGTTCAGTCCACATTACCTCTCTGAGCACGTAGTATTCCAATGCCAATACATTTTAGGTGAAGACGGGAGCTTTTTGTCCGTTGTTATATTGTAAAGGTTTTCCACTGAAACCAAATCTTAACATTAGTGGCAGATTCCTGTATCACAGATGGAGATTTGCTCCTTCTGTACAAGGTCCAAATTCATTACTATTTTTGCACTAATCAAGAACAAGAACTCTGTGAGTTAATAAGAGGAGGGTAGAGGAGGACCACAAGGTCTGCTTTCTAGATGTATTCAGGAAAATTAGGAATTCCTTCTTTGAAGGAGAGAGGAAGCTTTTAAGATAAAAGTATATAGAAGTTCTAAGTGTCCTAATTACTGTTCTTGCTTCCATCTATCACTTTTTTTTCTGTTAAATTTTGATTATAAATGAGTTGTCAGCAGTTTACTTCCATGAACTCTTAAGTACCTAGAATGAACCTAGAATTCCCACAAACTGAAGCATAAAAAGTTCCACAGGAACTTAAGGAAGAACTTTTTGACAGTGAGGGTGACAGAGCACTGGAACAGGCTGCCCAGAGAGGTTG
>JAWLRI010000906.1:5760543-5776168 GCA_034781795.1 Crypturellus tataupa | reverse complement strand
CCCTGCGTGTGCAGGGGGGTTGGACTAGATGACCTCTTGAGGTCCCTTCCAACCTTAGGCATTCTGTGATTCTATGAATTCTACATTTCAGCCAGTTGCCCCAATTACAATATCTGGGATTTATAAATTGTTGTCTTTAGTACATCAAGCTGACATTTGAATTTTATTGAGACTCCTAAGTTTCTAAACGAAAAGACAAAGTGTCTTGCATTTACATTAGCTCAGAAGTTTTTCAGTTAGGTTATTACAAAATTGATACAGTACAGGTTGGAGATATTTGGGGGTTCTTTGTATATGCAGTTTTGCTGTGAGTTTCTGTAGCAAGTTACATGAAGTTTCCAGAATTTTCCATAAATAAGAAATATTTGTATGATTTAGCTGTTCTTCTGTAGGTGCACTGAATATTTAATTCTCTCCCTATCCCTCTACCTGCCAGGTACTTATATCTGAAGGCCTAGGAAGGTATGCAAAGGACCCTAAATTTGTTTCAGCTACAAAACATGAGATTGCTGATGCCTGTGACATGACTATTGATGAGATGGAAAGTGCAGCAAGCAATCTTCTCAATGGGAATATTAGCAATGGGACCAACGGGGATATGTTTCCCATTTTAAGCAGACAAGATTATGAACTTCAAGATTTTGGTCCTGGATACAGTGATGAAGAACCAGACACTGGACAATATGAAGAAGACTTAGCGGATGAAATGATATGCATTACAAGCTTATAGTATTTATAGCAAGGAAAATGATTTTAATAACAGAAAAAAAAAAGTGCCTCACAGTTTCAAGATGATAGGCACTAGCTGGAGTTAAGAACCAAGTGAGTTTTGTACAAGAGATGTCACACCTCAAGGAAGCCATAACTAATAACCACATTATCTCCAGGCTGCTGAGATGGGATGAGAGCTGCAGTGCATCGAGTCTCCTACTACAGAATCTTTGGTTCCTCTATAGGAAGAAAAGGTTATTGTGAAACCATGCAGATTCTGACAATCAGTTTTTTGAGGGCTAGAGTGGGATTTTGAGGTGTAATATCTTGCCTGTCCTTCAACTTTGCGCTGCTGTCTGTCAGTAGAGCAGGATGTTGTCAATGAAAATGTCTGTATAAGTTTAGCAAAAAAATGTGTGGGGAATAACTACATGAGTGATGACAACCAATAGTGTCATTACCTCAGCACTCGATAGCATATCAGCTATTCATTGCATATCCATTCTAATACTGTTTTCAAATTTGCCTCCTGATTTCTTTTCTTAATGCTCTTCTAAAATAGTTTGTCATGCTCTACCTGTTAGAGATCATCGAAAAAGAGAAGTTAGATACTGTTGTCATATGTAACACCAGTTTACATAGGAAAATATCATTCAGATAGTCTGTTTTATGACTATCACGTTAAGGGCAAAATATACTGGAATAATTGCATTCTTACTAATGCACTTGCAACCAGGTTATAGTAGAATTAGATAAGATAGTTTGCTAAAAATTATATAGTAGAAATTATTGTAAATGAATTGTAATATACAATGATTTGTATTTGTAAAGAGATGTTCTATATTTTGTAATTATTGTACCGTAATTGAACTGCAGCAATATTTATGGACCCTGATTATTGTAACTCTCCACAGAATTCTAGATATAAGTATTTTTACTTGGAATATATAGATCTATAGCATAAATATTTAAATAGAGCCACTTCTCAGTATAAATCTCTTTTTTGGGATAAACTATCAAGTTTAAACTTGACAACATTTTTTTTAAATACTTGAGTCAAATGCATCGTTGTACATAAGGGATGCACAGTTGACTATCTGCAGTCTTATAATCAGAACATGAAAGATTTGAAATTATTTTAACTTTCTGATTGACAATAAGCTGTGATTTTATTTTTGTATTAATCCCATGCCATAAATATTAAAAATCATTAAAAAATCAGCAGGTTCATGCCAGAGTATCACTGGCCATTAGAGAATTAGTTTTGACCAAGTGTATGACCCTAAGGTACCTATTTTGATGTGAAACATCTTGGGCAGAAATTATTCCACAGGTAAGTGAAATTTCTTTGAGTTCTGCATACTACTCTGCTCAGAAAAGGAATATGATAGAAAAGTTTTTCATAGAACCAAAAAAAATTGATTATGTGACAAATATACTACTTTGTTGCCTCTACCCTTCTGTCGCTCTACGTGTACTATTTCAAAGATTTATTTTTATGCAATCAAAAGAGGGCTTAGATGTTGTTCACAATGCAGTAAAACCCTGGTATGACTTTGAGGCTAATACAACCTTGGAGGAAAATCAAAAGTGTTTAAAACTACTGTCTATTTTGTTAGCACTGGATAACAATGACTTGTTCTAACAAGTTATCTTATCAGGTTTTACCTGTAGTTCATATGCTAGAAAGCAATCCAGTTCACATTTTTAAAAATGTGATGTTTAACACGTCAATAAACATTTTGTACATAATAATGATTTCCTATGAATACCTTACAAACTTCCTCTGGAATCATTCTATTTCGAATGCCAGGATAAGTACTTAAAGGTTTGTAAATTATTTATTGACCTACATCATTTTGTATTAAAACAAATGCAAAATGTTCTTCAGAATAAAAATGTGTAATAATTTTATTTACATGAGACTCCTTTTACTAGAAGTTTTTCACCGAGAAGTTCAGAAAGTTAAATTCTGTTTGCAGTATTTGGACAGAGGAAGGGAATATGTGGAATATAGTCTACATTCTCACAGTAAGTTTTTTATGAATATTTGATATTAACCAGAAAAAAAAAAAAAGTGATTAGAGTATTGGTATGAAAAAGATTACCGCTATCACTGCACTAGATACAAATCTATGAAAATAATTAGGAAATTCCTGAATGAATCCCCTGAAAAATATCAAACCCAAATCTCTCTTGTCTTCTGCTAGGAAACACGTGTGTAGCTTGCCCAGCATTAGTCACTTCTGATTTGTTACACTTTCCCAGCTTACAAAAACAAACTTTACAAGAGCAAAATAAGCTCTCCAGGTTTGACATTGCTGTGAAATACCAGTGAGTAGTTTTCACAATTCCACACACTGTTGAAATGTTGTGTATTTCTGAAAATTCAACCATTTTTATGGCAGCTTGAAGCTGAACCCTCCCTCCCCCCCCAAAAGTCATAGAATTTACTAAATAGAGAAAAATTAGAAGTTGTATAATTAAAATATACTTCATAAGTTTTCAGACTGTTTATGTGTGCATATAATGACAGAAAGCATTTTCGTTGATGATTAGAAAAGGAGCATAGTATTTTTTTAATGAAGTACACTTATTGAATAAGCAAATATATGTAATATATTTTATTTGAACAGTCTTTTGGGAGCTTGGATAACAACTCTTATAGACCAAAAACCATAATACTGAAGTGAGATATGTTTGTGTTCTCCCTACAATAACTTAACTATAATTTTTGAAAAATGCCTAATTACTTTTATTATTCCACAAACATATTTACGAGTTTACAGAACATACATAATACAGTCTCACTGTTCATTTTTCCAATGTTTAACTCCCTCACTTCATTGCAGACCAGCTGAAATTAGGCACTTGAAAAGGATTCTAAATTGTAGAAACAGGACCAAAACTGATGCACAAAACCTTGTGTGGCATTAAAAGCCTCAGACAAAAGGCAGTACTAATATGAGTTCTGTAGATTTTAGAAGTGTTTCTTACATTGAAGTAACTTGAACTGTGCGTGCAAAAAAAAAAAAAAAAAATGTTTTAGCTTTTCTTTCTTAATCTGATTGTCCCCAGCTGGAATCCTCCAACTGGAACATCTGCAAGAAACTCTGGCCATGGAAACACAGATACTGTCACTTACAGGACACTGCTGGCTCAGGCCACAGCAGCAGGTCCAGTAACTTCCAAATTCTTAAGGCAAAATGCTTTTATAGTAAACTGTTTTCATATACTTAATGTAAGTATCTCTTCATTTACAAAAAAAAAAAAAAAAAAGAAAGGTATCTGGATAAAATTCAGAATAATATTGAATTACATACCATACTATTTTCTTAAATAGGTAAGACTAAAATTAGTCCTCCTGTCCTCTGCACAACAGCAAAACAGCAGCAAAGCAGCTAACTCCTGGCTATGAGGCACTGCGCAGAACAGGTCAGAGTACCTTGTAGCAGTTCTCAGGGTCCCTCCGCAGATTCATCTCACCCAGAGGCAAACAATTTCAGCAGGAAATGTGCATTAGCCAGTGGACACAGTGCAGGAGAAACTTGTGGTTTTGTGATACCTAAAGATTTCCCCAGGGAGCTCAAACTGGGCTGTTTCTTTAAGACTGCGTCAAAGGAATGAAATAACGGAGCCTCAGCAGTATTAGTGGGGCCTAAACAGATAAAGCAACTGGAGCTTCACAGAACTGAAAATAATTTAAATATTTAGAAGGGAAGGAATTTGCAAGGTACCTGTATATTTCTAGAACTGCTAGAAAAGATAATGATGTTTTGGAAAAAATGCCTCATTATGTGGCTGCACAGAGCAGCAGTGTGTACCTGTGCATGCAGTCTGGCATGTATACACAAGCTTGTAATTTCCTCATCTTTTAAGGCTTGCTGTAATGTCAGTGTGTGGCTCTGCGTGTGTCCTGTGGTTAGTTATGTAAGCCGGGGCTAGTTAGTCCTCTGCAGTTCTGCAATAGCAATTCCCATTGTGCATGCCCAGAGTACAAACCCATGTTATTAACCTGCAAATGCAGGGACTCCACTAGTCACTTCTTCCAAAGTGCTTCCCATTTCAACTGGACTGGACTGTGGAAGGTCGTGCCAGTTTGTGTTGTTCTGAGTACCCTTGTATTTGGAACCAAATGAGACTAAGAAGATACCTTAAATAAAATCATAAAAGCATTAGTCCTAAATAGAAGCTATTTTCCATAAAAAAGAACACTATACAAAGCTCATTCTCTCTTCAAAAGCAGTTGCATCAAATGAGTTATTGACACAGCTAATCAATCACCTATTACTAATATTCTTGCTGCATCCTAGACTGCTAATGAATGCATCAAACAGAAAAGGTTTACCTGACTCCTCCTGGAGCAGACTTCACTGTTGTCGCCAGTGTTTCTGTTTACTCTTTTTGCAGATACTCCAGTGAATTAAGTCTTTCTCCTCAGTTAATAGCAGGGTTTCCCACCACTGCTTTGCAGCAGGAGTAGGTAGAAGTATCTGCCTTAAACATCTGCAGTTGTCCCTCTAGCCAGCATTTGACTCAGCAGTTTTTTTACAATCTGCTCCAACAGTGTAAAATTCCATTTTTTTTTCTGGGAAAAAAAAACTTTATTATTCCATTCACTGGAAGGCCTGACAAACTATAAGCAGGTTACTTACAGCTCCAAATTCGGTATTTACAATATTTTCAGCATTTTCTAGAAGGTAGATGCTGACTTACTATCAGAGTTTTTTGTTATCCTCTGTGGGCTGATAACAGTCTCTTGATTAGGATTACAGTATCTGCTGTAATGTCTCAGGCCACAGAAGCATTTGCTTTATGATTTTACAACTGCTTAGTCACTAGTTATTTCAGAATAATTAATAAATCCAAACAATTCTGAGTTCAATTTCTTTAGTTTCTTTTATTCAGTATATGAAAGTTAAGACTCACATAGAAAACAGCCATGAAGGATGACATGTCATCCTTTACACATCTGAAAATATTTAAACAAAGACTTAATTCCTAACTAAAGTATAAACATTGGTTCATTAAACTACCTGTCTTTTAAAAAACAACAAAAAAATCAAACCAAAACTAAACCAAAAAAAACTCCTCAGATCATCTGTATTTAATCTGATGCAGTGGCTTTAAATAACCTTTTATTTTAAATGTATCTTGGCTTTAATTTTTTGTTGTTTTGTTTTTATTTTTTTAATAAAGCTTGTGCAATAGTCAGGCACCATTTGGAATATTTCCTGAGAAATTGTTTTTGATGAGACTCATCTATCAGCAAAGGCCAGTAACTTTTAAGGAAGATAAGGAAAATGCAGGCACTGCAGTCAGTGGTAAACTGGCACAACCAAAGCAGCTCAAACGGTGAATGGAATGCTGCTAAGCTGCATACCGAAAGGACAGGAGAAATTCAAGTTTTGCAGTGTTCTTTTCCAAATATCAGCTCCTGTTCTGCACTTCTTAGAGAAATAATTCAAGTGTTTGGTAAGTACAACATATATCTTCTTTCTGTATGCTAAGAATGCTGAGTATGGCTAAAGCTGACTTTCAGTGAGGGTTTGTAAACTGCATTGCTCCCATTAAGAAAAATAAAATAAAAATTCTGGGCACATACAGGTCCCCGCTCTTCTCGGAATGCTAAAACAAAGTGCTTTGTTTCAGGATTGGACAAGTTTTAAATATATGCTTACATTTCCTTAGCCAGTCTTGGCAGGATGTGGGGATTACTGGCTAGCTGTTATCCTGGATAACCTGCTTACAAGAGTTAAAAATCCTTCCTTTGACTAACAGAGCATAACATAGTGATTTTCAAAGCAACATGCATTACTCTCTTCATGGTTTAGATGTGCAACCCACCCATCATTTAGAAACAGCTTCTCTTAAAAAAAAAAAAAAAAAAAAAAAAGCCCCCTTCCTCCAAAGCCATGTTTAACTAAAATGATCAGCTTGAGCCAAATGATTTAAAAATTCATTAGGTAGTCTAGTGGATCAAATTCATAATTTTTTTAACAATGAGATGTTGTTTTGCATGATAATTATTTTTTGGGTATCTCCGGTAGGAGATATCAACATGCTGGTAAAAGCCAAAGTGGCAAAGGCTGTGTGAGAAAGAAAACACTGTTTATCGCTGTGTTTCCAGGGTCTTGGGCCTGTACACAGGGACATTTCTCTCGTGAAGTGGGGGGAGCCCCTTAATTATATCTGCGGCCTTCTCTGCTATCATAATAGTTGGGGCATTCAAATTCCCACTGACAACACTAGGCATTATGGAGGCATCTACTACTCTCAAGTTTTCAACTCCAATTACTTTTGTTTGGGGATCCACTACAGCGCTGCTGTCTGCAAGCTGGCCCATTTTACAGGTGCAGGAAGGGTGATAAGCACTATCAGCCTTCTGCCTTATGAAAGCATCTATTTCTTTGTCAGACTGAACATGGTTTCCTGGTTGAATTTCAGGCCCACAAAATTTTTCAAATGCTTTTTGAGCAAAGATTTCTCTAGTCAACTTGACACATTGGCGGAATTCCCAAATATCTCTTTCTGTATGGAGAGAAAACAAGATGAGGTTAAGCATGCTCTTCACTTATGAACTTATGTACTTCCCTGTACATAACATGAGCAATAACATCAAAGAAAAGAATTTTTTTTCAGAATCACAGATATTTCTACTCAGTATCTGTTGTTATAGTTAACACCAAGGTTAAGTGAGCTAAGAATTGTTCTTTATTTCCCTGTACTCACTTTCTAGCCAAGAAGACTAGTCAGAGCATAGAGAACCCACTGCTCCAGAGAAGAGGGATGAGCAAAGAGGGTGGTGCTGCAGTCCTGAATTCTTTTTGACTCACACAGTGTTTTGCACAATGATCTCTTTAATATTGACTTTTATAAGTAGAAAATAAATAACAATGCACCAACAAGCACTTCCTAATTGGTCTTGAATAGATAGGCAAATTTGCTAGGGAAAGAGGAAGGAATGAAGCTGACATGAGAGGGAAGAGAAGCTGCATTTACCTGTTGACATATAGTTAGGTTCAATGATAGGATGGTCGTTTGGGTTCGTAGTCTTCAGCTTCAGCCAGCCTATGCTGGTGCTCCTCATGGGCCCCACATGGACCTGCAAAACACCCGCCACACGGTGACCCATTCCGACCCGACACGTTTCAGAACTCAGTATGACTCTTTTTTTGCAATTTAAACTGTCTTTACAAATTAATCAAATGTTAGAAAGGATAATGAAAAAAATCACAAAATGTGAACATTTTTCTATTTTATATAAATTAGATATAAATAAGAATTTTTCATTTAAAAGACAATCATTACAGTTTAGGGGTAGCTGAGTATTCAGAGGACCAAATTTCTTTCATCATTGTAGAAAACACATTAGCAAGAATGAACAAGTACATTCAGTAAGAGTTCCCTGGCATTAGCATAGAATATTTTTTGTCATCTACATTACCTGTTGATACAAAAGTTGATATAAAAAAATAAAGATATTAGAAGTTACAGACAAGATTATATGCAGACAAGATTCTAAAACAGGGCTTGCATTTGCATCAATTAATAGGTACACCCCAATATAAACTTCTGCCTAAACTGTGGTGGAAAAGGGACCACCTTGTTTTGGTTTTGTGCCTTATCTAGCACAATGGCATCTGAATCCACAGCACTATGGCACGGTGCTGTACAGTGCAAACAGGACAACACAGCCGTATTTTACCAGAGATAAATGGCAAGATAATTTGGATAGCAGTATCAAACAGTAAGTCCATATTTTTCCCCTAGTGAGGGGGATCAGCCAACCTCTTATTATAATACAGAAAAAAAATAGTATATAGCCAAATTATCTGCATCGATAATAAAGTGTAGGCCTCCTTGCTAATTGCCACAGGACACTAGTGCAGGAGGCCTTTCAGCAGCTCACCTGGAAAGCTTCTGTCGTGGAAGCAGCCCGGCCATGATCAATCACCTGGGAGGGGAGAAAGTGGAACTGTATGTCAGGGTGAGGAACCCCCGCTTGGCTTCGGATAAAACCACCAGATTCCAGATGTGCAGTTGCTCCCTCACCTAGAGAATGTAGACAAGAGGGAAAATGCCACTAAAGACATTGAAAAAACACAAGGAAATTGCTTTTTAATCCTTGCCTTGCCACTATAAATAATTGATATTCACAGAGGAAATTAAAAGAATCTCCTTGTTTTCCTACCTGTAAACTTCCAAAGCCATTCTAAACCAATCTTCACCATGTTGATTGGCTTTTGTGCATTGTACAGAGTGATAGGCTTGGTGCACCTCTGCTGGACGTACACTTCTAAGTGATCTTGGAGGTTCTGGCCTACTCCTAATTAAAAGGTTCAAAATGGGGTGAGGCGAGAAAAAAAAAGGAACAAAAATAGAGTTATTTGACACAGAAAAACTATATAAAATATTGCTACCAGAACACAGCATAAATGGGAACTAAACTAACCCCTTACAACGGTAATGATGACTAAGACCAAAACCATGAATTGTATTGGTCTTTTGCCCATGTCCAAATAAGGTTTTACACAAAGATAACAGGATGAAAATAGAAAGTTAAATGATATATATATATATATATGAGAGAAAGGCCAGATGTGATTTCTGAATACAGTATCAGTTCTTCTAGTTTACAGGATATTTTTCATAAATCCATATTATTCATTCTGCCTTTGAGTATAGATGGGACAATCTGCTGCAGATCAAAACTCTTCCTTCAAAATTCTAAATGATAACGAAGCTGCTTTGCCTTGAGGCAGCTTGGTGTCAGTGCTCAGATGAACCAATGTTTCTGCTGTAACTTGGTTAGTTTCAGTCCACACAACCTGACCTAATGACTACCAAAATCCCCTGGGGTCAACTCCATTACTTAGTGGTCTTTGAATTGCATCCTTAGGAAGGTGAAAGGGGAAAAGAAATAAGAAAATTACCAGGAAGGTGACAAACAACAGGGATTCCCAGTTTTTTTAGATCATCTGCATTGCCAATTCCAGACAACATAAGCAGCTGTGGGGAATTTATGGCACCACCACTTAAAATAACTTCTTTACTGGCAAATGCCTAAAATGAAGTGATCACAAAAAAAATAACGTTATTAAGCCTGATCTGAATATGGGCAACAAATGATGAGGCTCTGTTAGGCTATGCCACTTGGGTTCAGTTTAGACACCCTCCCCTCTCTCCTCCTCCCCACTCTAGGTGCTTTTTCTGCCTTGTCAGAAGTTTCTGTGGAAAGAAATGACTAGGCTTTCAATTTGATCATTTCCCTATTTATTCCCGTGTTTATAACATGCTCAAACTGTAGTTCAGCCAGTAATAGGGCTGCCAGCAACTCCTGTGCTACTTTTTCCTGTCAGGAAAAAAACTATCTGTGATTGGATCAATTAGCCCAGCACCCATTGGATTTTCAGAAAGGGTTGTTAAACAAAAACGGTCACTCTTAGGGAGATTTTGAATTCAGAGACAAGAGACCTCAAAAATCCTCAAGAGCTTATTTCCTCCATTGAACCAAGATTGATGTTTAGTTTCGCTGCTCATTTAAGTCCTCAGAAGCCCATCAGTCCCTCACACATGACTGTGAAATCTCTGGCATCATGCATGCATGTATGTACACACAAACATATTTTATATATATATATTCTGTTTCCCATCAGACTTTTCTGTGCTTCACAGTCTATTTTCTAAAAGCTTCTCTGAAATGTTTCTGGCACATTTCCTTCTACTTTTGTCAAGATATTTTCTCACTTTTGCATTGTCAGAATCGTCCCCTGTGTCATTCACATCTAGGGGGTTACTACTTTTTCCCTTTTCTTACAACTCCTAAATTTAGGATTAGGGAAAAAACAAAAACAAACAAACAAACCTCTATTGTGCTTTTCACTGTTAAAAGAGAAAAATGTGCTCAGTGAAAATATATTCACACCCCTTTCCTTTCCCTTTACTCTGAAAGAAGGGGATGTGGTGAGCTTGGCCTTTTTCAAACTTTCTTTTCCAATAACATGGCTCACACTCACTTTCAATGCACTCCATTCTCCCTACTGCACTCCATTCTCCCTACTCGAAGGTATTTTGCCTGGGGACATACGAGTTATTTCAGAGTTTTAGAGCAAATCACATTTGCAGACATAACACTGACATAATACTGATCTGGGAATATATATCCAACAATACCAAATATATGGTGTGACAACACCAAGCACAGAGCAGTCTAGGCATGCGATGATGCCTCCGAACCTCCCTCCTCTCATTACCCAGCCAAACCCAGAGGGGTGCAAGGATCCTGCATTGCTCAGCTGCCTGCTTCTCCTCTTTTGTAGAGTTTAGGGTGCTATCTTGAGTTGTTCCTTGCTTTTATTTTAGGTGGGATATCTAGCTTCTAAAGCAACATGAAAAAAAAAGAAGTGTTAATTGTTTCTGTAATATAGTGACAGTTAACAGATTTCCAAGGAAAGCATATTAACTTGCAATAATTCTCATATTTTTGGATAACATCACATCTATACGGAATGATGACAAATCAGATTTTTCAGAATTATTTTTCAGAAAGACCACCATTTCAGCACAACAGTGAGTATGCTGAGACATGGTGTGATTACAGCATAGATTCCTCCCAAACACTCTTGAGTAACCTCAAGATAGAGTCTACCTCTCAGTTCTGAAAGAAGGAATGTGGGGAAATATAATTGTGGGGTTAATATCTGAATCAATACAACTGAAATATCACCTACTGTAAAATAATTTACAAGGAATAATCTACTGGAAAAAAAAAAAAAGGAACTTACAATATAGCATCTTAAAAGAAGAATTCACACATTTTGTGAAGATGACATTTTTAACAACCCTTTTTTTTTCTTCCAAATGGTGTTTTAGTTTTGTTTTGACTGATGTCTTTCATACGGAAAAGTAAAATTTCTTACCTTTTTCCTTTGCCCATTTTCCATATACTCAACACCAATGGCTTTTGTTCCTTGAAACAAGATTTTTGTTACCATTGTCTTCTCTGTGACTGACAAATTTGGGCGTGATATGGCTGGCCGAAGGTAAGCGCTAGCTGTGCTCCATCTTTGACCTGCAGTGCATATCTACATTAAATATCAAAATAGCCATGCTCATCAGCTTCAAGATTTTCCTGCATAGCAATCAGGTTATATAGGAAAAAGGAGAAAACATTCTTGTGTAGCCTTCAAAGCAAATGTGATGCAATGTAATAAGTAAAGATTTTAGCATGTTAAACTTCCCAAAGGCATTCTGAAAACTACCCTCCTTTCCAAAATTAACTATAGATCAAGATTTGCAAACAAATATAATATTCACTGAAACACACACTACACTGATAGCAAGTGATGCAAGATGAACAGGGAATTCAGTTAGAGTGCAGTAACTCTTTGCTAAGCCAAACAACAAAATGGCATTTGGTGTGGATTACAGGTCTGTATTCCACACAGCTCTCTGAAATACTACCGATGCTTCAGACCACAACTTAAGGAACCCTTTGTGGTTTACCTTTGTGTATAGTCATATCCATCCAGCCAAATCCTTCTTGCTGATAACCGTTCATGTCATCTGTGAACGGATACCCCGCTTGCTGGGCAGCCTCCAGGAACGCACGATGAAGAGGATGGTTTGTTTTCCCCCTTGACACGTGCAGAGGCCCGTTTCCTCCTCTGTACTGATCTGGTCCCAGTTCATGTGTCTGCGCCTTCTTAAAATAAGGCAAGCAATGCTCATAGTCCCACCCCACAGCCCCTTCCCTGCTCCATCGATTGTAATCCTCCGCGTGCCCACGGATGTAGACCATAGCGTTGAGGGACGAGGAGCCGCCCCACACTCTGCCGCGGGGCCAGTACATAACTCGGTTGTCCATGTGCTTTTGTGGCACTGTGTGGTAGTACCAGTTATAGTTCTCATTGCAGAGGTTGTATGTCAGTGCAGCAGGCATGTGAATCTTCCACATGAGCCTTTTACTGCCCAGAAGGGTGTCTTTAGGGCCTGCTTCCAGCAGCAGCACAGTACTGAGAGGGTCCTCGGTCAGTCTGCTGGCCAGCACGCACCCTGCTGACCCAGCTCCAACGATGACGTAGCTGTGAGAAGCTGCATGTTCAGAGCTGAGCTGAGCCAACGCACGCGAGGTCTGAAACTTGCTGCCCAAGACGTTCTTTAGCCTGCGTGCTCTCAACAGCGCTCCGGCTACTTGGGGCATTTCACTCACAGGGCTGTAACTTTTAACTCTGATTAAATATGACATCTTTACTAATAGCATCACTCTGGTGGGAATTCTGTCATAAAATCCAATGTTTTGTCCTAGAAAAACAACAGAAAAGTCCCAGAGAAGAAGTAAGCCTCACTGCAGTGTATGATCTCTAAAATATCAGTTGTTTTCAACACGAAAGGTGCACATGCTAATGATTTCCTAGCCACTTAGTAACTATTTAAAACTATTGTAAAACACAGTAGTTTTGTTGCAAGGGGCAGTGGATGTTGGAAAGATATAGCAGGTCAAAATATCTTTCCGTAACAGTTTGTGTTATCCCAGACTTTTGACTTGCTTCTGCTTCCTGAGGTGGCTACAGGAGGCACCATGAGATTTTCAAGCCTTTGCCAAAACCACAAATGATGGAAACCTTTACTTATCCCATAGTCTCACTTCATCTACCTCTTGTAAAAGTGAATTTAAGAAAAGATCTCTGCCAGTCAGTGATACTGGATGGCCGATTCGCAACAGTGGAAATGATGAGAATATCAGACCTCACCTGCAACAATGTCACCACAAAATACATGCTTAACAGTGACCCTCATGTGAAAAATGCCTTTTTTTTGAGGCAAAGACAATATTTGAAACTTCTACAAAATGAACAAACAAATACATTGGAAAAGAGTTTGCTCTGTTAAAATGCAAGCCCAGAGGTCTGATTTCAGAGTGAAAATTGAAAACACCTGATTCTCATGTGGCAGATTCAAAACAGATCCCAGTTGGAAGTAGGGGGCTGCCTTTTACATGGTAGTTTGAGAGTGCAAAAAGTTTGGTGGCTCCTTGTGACATAGAGGAAAATCACAAAAGGTAGAGTGTTTTTACTTGTTTCTAATTTATTTTACTTGTGTTGAGGAGTGCTACATTTCTATAGTGTTTTAACTGCAGAACTGACAGACAGATCATGTTATTTTGTTGCTTCTGGTATAGGGCTTAGAGTGTTGGGGGTATAGGGGCCTTGGCCCTTGTAATGTGGGGAAGATCCCTTACTTCTGCAAGCTGAGTGTTGCATGCAATGGTGAAGATTATCCTGATGGGTAAAATGTTCAAACTTACCTCTGATGAAGGAGGAACTTTCAAATTTTGGTTTTAAAGATGGTTAGTGCTTACTGTTTATATACCTGGAGTTCCAAAACAAAACCCAGCCTGTCCAGTTTGGTGTGGGCTCCATAAGGCTATTAAAAGTTACCTTAACTCCTGGCCAAAGTATGGGCTGTTAAGTCCAGATTTTTTTGTTTGTCAAGAATTGTGGCAGTGTTTGTAGGAGCTGTATTTGAATATATTTCCCTGTTCCTGGTTTCCCGCCTGGAAACATGGAGTTGTTATCCCACCAAACAGAATCCTCTGGGGCTCCGAGGTGTGCTGGGACGGCTGGCTGGGGCATTTAGCCAGTAATGAGGCTTAACTCTGAGGCTGCGCTTCCAAGCAGGGCGAAAAGAAAGTGGTTTTGAAAGAGCAAAGAGAGTAGCAGCAAAACCCAGCTGCTGCAACACGAGGGTAAGGTGTGCAGCTGTAAGCCATGGAACTAAGAGTGGGCTAGGAACTTCCAGAATGTCATGTTTGGAGATGGTTTTATCGCAGTGAATGTAGTATCAGACTTTCATGATAAATGAAGGGGTCTAAGAAAGCTCCAGCATATGGGGCAGCACTATGGTTAGTCCAGCAGATCTGTCCTGTTTTTTAATCTACCTGGAGATAAGACTGAAACAAAAAACTCCGTGCCTAGCCCGTTACAGCCCTCCTCGCCTGGGCTAGGAGGCAGAGCCACCAGCCAGGAATGGTACCTGAAACCTTTCCTAAGGACGTGGAGCAGTACTTCATTGGATACATATATCACATTTAAATGGAACTTCTTTTTTGTTGTTGTTGCATATCAATATGTTAATCTAGGATGGGAAAATACTAAATGGAACCATAGTGGCAGCCTAACACCTGAGATAATTACATTTTAATGCTCAAAAAGAGAGTAGAAAGTGAGGCTGGTTCGCAGTGCCCAGAGCCTCGCGTGTAGGTAGTTCACGAATGTCCGCGGTTTTGACGACGCGCGGAGGTTACAAACGGAGCAGCGCTGATTTCATCTGAACTCAGCAGCCGCAGGGGACCGGCCACACGGCTGGTTTGGGAGAACCAGCCCTTGCGCCGCGCGGCCCCTGCGAGCTGCCGGGCCCGGTGCGAGCTGCGTCTGAGCTGCCTTCCCCCGGAGCCGGCCCGGGCCAAACACGAGTACGTCCATTTCCACCCTCTGTAACTTACTGGGGGAACATAACGAGCAAGGGGCTCTGTGCGGGCACGGCAGGGCCGCGGCGGAGCGCAGGGGCCGCCGGCTGGCGCAGCTCCCGCTGAGCCCCTGCGGGCACCTCGGGAGCGAAGTTTCTTCAGCAGAAGCAGAGGCGAAGCGGTTCCGCGGCTTCAAAACTGAAGCGGCTTTTACTTCTGTCAACTGAGCCCGACCCGCGAAAGCGCTGCGGGAAGGGGGCTCCGCGGCCGCGCTCCCCTCGCTCCTCTCTGCCCCTTTGCGCACTACGCTACGCGCCCGCCCCGCTCATGGCGCCGCGGCCCCCTCGCTCCCCGCCGCGGCCCCACTCACTCGCTCGGCCCGGCCGCTGTCCCCGGCGCTGCCCGCGAGCTGGGGGCTCGTCCCTGCGGCGGGAGCGGCGCGGG
>JAWLRI010000906.1:5691560-5746859 GCA_034781795.1 Crypturellus tataupa | reverse complement strand
CGGCGGCCGTTGCCCGCGGCCGGGCCCTGGCGCGCCTGCGCCGCGCATGCGCCGCAGGGCCACGGCGGAGCGTGACGTGGCCTTGGCTTTTTCTGTGGAAAAAATCCGTGGAAACGAGTGTGAAATAGAGAATTCGTGACCAGTGCGGGACCTGGAGCACCCCTCCACACACGGAAAAACACAAACAGTGTTGGGGAAAAAAGAAGTGCAGTTAAGAGTAGTTAAGTGGGTCCAAACGTTACAGTTATTCCTGGGCAGCATTTATGCCGTTAGCCCACTGTGTTCTGGGTGAATTTTCTCAAATAACAGTAAATGTAATAATAATGCAAAACCAACAGCAACCAAATAAAGTGTATGGCAAATGTACCCCTTTTTATTAATATGACAAAGTGTTAAAAGGATATGAACTTCCCTTTAAATAATTTTTATAAATACTCTGTTCTTTTTACAGTAGGATCTCGGATAATGCTCTGTGTTCAGACAAGAACTGCTTGAGCTGCAGATAGAATATTGACCAAGAGGACAGCAGAGACAGGGTGACTATGATAGATAAGGAGGTATAAAATAAAGCAGGTATTGTAAATTACAATATAGATTGAAAACATATCCAAAATGACTGTTTTTAATATAAGAACCAATGTCACAATTCATTATTGCCAAAAGGTATTTTACCTTATTGTCACATTTCATTATGGCTTTCATAAGCCAAATAAAATTGTTTACTTTTTGTGAGAGAGTTGCAATTTAATTCTTCTTTGATTTTTTTATTTTAGCATCAAAATTTTAGACTTTTTGACCTATCCTTTAAGAATGCTTCAGTTCCGATTAGTCCAGTGAAGCCCTAGTACTTTGCTCTTTGGTGCCCTAGGTGAGGATGTGTTCAAGGGCATTGCAGGGTTTGGGTTAAAGAATAAGAACTCTTGTGCAGATTTCAGCTGGAGGAAACATTCTGCAAAATCAGCTCTGCTCTGCGCACAAAACCAGGACGAAGGGGTAGGTACAGGATGGTACAGACTGCTCCTCCCGCCAAGGTGGGACGGATATACGTGTGCCAGAAATAGGGGTTTTGGTGTGTGTTTATTTATGTATTTACTTTATAACATATTTACAACATTTATTGGTGTCTGAGTGACAGACATAAAGATTTGGTGCAAAAGCAAAGGTCTAAGATACTAACCTTTAGCAATTTAGTAATTTGGTTGTCAGTTTGATGACAAGTATCTCCTAGAGCGGTGCAAAAGGACTGTCTTGTGCTGTTTTATTTATTCAGGTAACAAAAAAATCTTCGTATATAAAAAAGCAATAGTTTCCTCTGAGTATTGTATGCTCTTTCACACCCAAAACTTATCTTCCTCATAGAATAAAGCTGTCGGTCACCCACAGAGAGGGGTAGGAGAGTCCAGAGCGGCATTTCCGCACTGTTGCACTCAAAAGAGCCTCGGTGGAATGAACTAGAACCCGCTCCCCCACGCCCGTTTGGGCAGGAAGAGCATCCTCTGTAAGCGGCCAAGTGCCTGACGAGCGGAGTAGAGAGACACCTGCTCCCTCCCGGCCAAATATAGTGGTGATGCCCGAAAAAGCCATCGGGTGGCAGCAGAAGTGTGAAACAGCGTTAGCCGTGTGTGTGTGACTGCTTTGCAAGCGCTCTGCTGGTAAGTACTGTGTCTGGGTACTCTCTCATATATATGGTGATCTTTAGTTCAGTGCTATGAGACACATAAGTGGTATACAAACATTTTAGTGGCATTGCATAAATAAGTCTAGTGAGCTTTTGGAGTACAGTGGGTAGGAAAAATGACCATCCTCAGATGAGTCAACTAAAGAAATAAAACTTGTTTCCTCAAAACCGCAGAGCAGGTTAGTGGCCAAGCCTGGAATAGAACTGACTTGCTTATTCTCATATCTGGTTTAATTTTTCTCAGCCATGTTTTCATCTGTTGTGTACAGAGAACAAAATAAAAGCAGCTTTAGAAGCTGTTAGTGTTTTGGTTCAAGGCAAATCTTTTTTTCTTGTGCTTTCTGCTGGTGTATGTTTTTTCATGTACTTGATAAGACTGGATTGTAAATTCATGCACATGCAATATCTGCTTTTAAATGCATACTACTACTTCTTTTTTGAACTCATTTTAATGAGAAGTAAATTTTAATGCATCATGTTTGAAGAATACATGTTTAATATAGTGGTTATTCTCTGGTGTTGTTATTGCATTTTTAAATCCTGATTGTAGAATGACAGTCTAAATATACCTACAGATTTCATATAGTTATTTCCACTTTTTGAGTTTTAAATTGTGTTAAAAAAATCATTTCCGTGTTGTGGTATTTTTAGCAGTTGAGAGGAACTGCTAACCGGAGGAACTGATGTATTGAGACAAGTGTTATGAGGTGGACGTTGGCTTTTCCCCCGGATTGCCTTGCCCACAGACTGCTCCATCAGCTGCAGGGGATGATGTGGTTGTAAAGGATGTTATTACCTTCAGCTGTGATGATCTTACTTTGCCTTAGTACCCTGTGCCCCTCTTTAACACCACGGTGCTAGCAGACAGGGAGGGCTGTTTAAGGGCTGAGAAAAGATGCACGTGCTTTTAAGGGGAAAATGATTTTTTAAAGATCTGAAGAACTCTGAGCCAATGCCAGACACTATCGCTTTTCTAGGTAAGCCTGCTGTTGTTCTAAAGGTAGGCAAAGAGCCCCTGTTATACTTCTTTATACTTCTGCGGTGGCAGTGGGATGTGTTAAGGAGCATAGCTCTGGCTCTGACATGTATTAAGTTGTCCCTGCTAGGTGATAGCTGGGCTATGAGTGTGCTGAAAGGAAGAAAGGCGGTGGTGAGGGAAGCTCTAATTGTGCTGATGCTGTGGAGCTGGGTAAGGAGCTTTCTTACAATCCAGCTTGCGGGAAAGGAAGAGACCTCAGACTTGATGTCTGAGAAAGGAAGCTGGAGGGGCAACACGGCACACTTGTTGTTTATCAGTCACCTTTTATCATTTGTCTTGATTTTTGTGCCTGAGCTGACTCCATCGCGTGCACAATGGTGCTCTTGGAAGCTCTGGGGAGCCTTGGGGGAAGATTTTTTTTTTAAAAAACTCTTCCATAAAAACATGTTAAGTCATAATTACTCTGCCATTAAAAAAGGCACAGTAACAGGGCAGAAAATGGTGGTAAAACTGATTTTTATTTATATGTATTTTGAAAGTAGTCAGGCATGCAAACAGATGCACAATAAAGCCTAAACCTAAATAGAAATGAGTGTGTTAAATTTCAATATTAAAAAAGGAGTAAATAGAGCAAGGCTTTGAGGATTCTTTGGTAACAGGAAAGAAACATTTGGCACTGGTGAAAAGCAGTGGGTACTGTCTTGAAAGAAAAGACTTCTCTGGAGAAAGAGACTTTTTTTTTTTTTCAAACCAACCACCTACCAAAACCTACATGTTTGTGTAAAGGCTTGGAAAACCTAGTTTTAGGATTTATGCTTTCATGGTAGGATATTCACATTTTAGGCAGCTGTCAAAATAAACCTCTCTCTCAAGGAAGTAGAAGTGATTTTAATTCCAAACAAAGAAACTTATTCTGGGCATAGTGTGCCTCCCTCACTGCCCTGGTATGGAAAAAAAAGGTAAATATCAAAAGGAGTTGGATGTTTTTGAGTAAGAAAAAACTATTTTAATCTTAAAAAAAGCAAGCTGGGAGAATAAACCATTATGGCTGTGTCCCCAAGCCCTAGGAATTAAGCTAAGAGGTTTGAATAAAGTAGCTTATTGCCTGTTTATCTCATTGAGTTTGTATGAGTATTTGTATTTTCAAACACTAAATACAAACAAAACAGCAAGGCTACACCATCTGTAAGAACTTCTCTCAATCATGTTGGATATCAATTAATAAATCTTTATACTGTGACTATGGAGAAGGTATTCTAGTTAAGTGAATATGGATCATCTTGAATCATTTTAAACAAAATCTAGTTTTTAGAAACTGACCAGCTATTCATGTAGGCTTTCTTTTTACCCACTGTTTAAACTGTTTCTAGATGTTTTTCTATGCTGACTCACTGAACTTCCGATCTTCAGATACTCTGCCCATGTTTCTCCAGCCATTCTCACTAGAATACCTAGCATAGATTCATCTCTGTGATGAAAGACAAAACAAAACAAAAAAACCCAAACTTGAGAATTATTTGATGATATTAGCTTTGAATTAACTTTCATCATATCCTTGATGGAATCTACAGACAATTCTTTTTATTCTAGACAAACTTGAAGGTAACCTGAAAGAGCAAGAAAAATGACACCCAAATTGCCTATATGGCAGCGCGTTTGCAAATCATGAATCCAGAGGCTCTCGCTGTTATTTCAGTGGAAGTTTCAAGTACCTAAATGACAGGTATTTGTTTAAAGCAAGCAAAGAAAAGCATCACTTCCTAGTGCCAGAAGATTTGAGCAATATCTTGAGGACTGGAGGAGCGTGAATACATTTTCTGATTCAGGTGAAAGCTAAGCATTGGTATAGTGTCTTTCCTAAATTAGGTAAATGCTGTAGGGAGAACATGATGACAGTGTTAAAGTTAATGACCCACTGCAATAGTATTTAAAACAGATTTGACACTAGCTTAATCATATTAATTGCTATATTAGACAAACTCAAGAGCAGTGAATACATTGTCCCTGAAAGTCCTGCAGCATTACCTCGTTCATTACCTTAAGGATGCAGTGACATTCCTGATCTCAGGTAACTAGAACTTTAAGATTACTTTGTCCTGCTGCATCAGCCAACTGCAAATTACTAATCTGAGCAGTTCTCAAATTATTATTAGTTTTTGTATTGTCTGAACTACTTCTAACAATGCGGTCTGTCTCTCTTGACTGGCTTGTGTAGACTAAAGGAGCAAAAAAGATGAGAAATATCTTCATCTTGCAGGCGAAGGAAAAGGAAGATAAGGTAGCACTGAATTAAGTCAGAATGCTATAAAATGGACTAACATCATGGCAGACAGTGCTTATCTGATTTAGAGACCAATAATAAAAATATGTAGAACAGGATATTTGTCAGGGGCTTGTGAATCAGATCGCCTCTAGCCTGGCTACCATCATAGCCACCAGATATTTAAAGCCAGATACTTCACAAAAAGAGAAAAAATAGTTGAAATAAGATTTCCCATGATACAAAGAAAACAGATTAAAATGTCCTCTTTTTATTAAAGAGGACCAATCTAATTAAATGACATATCCACTAATGAAACTGATAATGTAATTAACCAACTCACTTCTGAGAATAAAGATGATACCCAACTTTTTAATTATCTCAAGGCTCACTTGGAAAAGAAATATAGCCCTGTTTTACTTTATTCTCTCTTCAGTTGGTTTGCTGCATTAGATGGATCTGCTAGATTATTTGGTCTGAACTGAGTGTACAATTTGTAATAAAATTAAAAAAAATCAAAATAGCATCTATGGTATCTTTCAAGTTCTTTTTCTTTTTCTCTTCTCTCATAAAAGCATTCAAGCCTGTGTATTGCACTATTTACAGGTGGCTTGAGCAACAAGGGTGAGAAGTCTTTTGGTTATGTCCAAGGTCATAGAACTAAAGTGGGCCACAATTCTTCTGGATTTTTTTATGCTTACGCTATCATATTATGCTTTCTTTTTTTGCAAGCCTTATCCCTTAAGGGAAAGAACCTGCTGTCAGCAACTACACTGTTTTCTGCTAAGTCATTCCACCACCTTGCAAAGACATTTGAAAACATAAAAGTGATTTGCAGCAACATTTTACAACACAATGCTGCACCAGTTGTCTGCCAGATTAGTGCAATGCATCAGTATGCAAAGAGTAGGAAAGGTCCTGCAAGAACATTAGCAAAGCAAACTATAGCAGTGGTGCAGAGCATAGCCAGTAGCCTGTGCCCCTTTGTAATGTGGAATAGCAAAGTCTGCTGATGAAGCAACGATTGAAACCTGGATGCTCCAGAGACCCTGTGAAGATTCTACCTGAAGAATAACAAATAAGAAAGTTTAACTCATTTTGCAGTGCAAGTTGTGAAACTACGTCTGTATAAAGTATATAGTAACTCTTCAGACAGGAGAACACCCTATACTGGCCAAGCAGATGGTGCCGTAGTCCTAAAGAGTTAGTGCTGGTGACTCGGCTCGGAGGCCGCCTCGTACCCCGCGCCGTTGTTCTGCCTCCCCTCGCTCTGCTCGGCCCAACAGCCTGCGCTCCTGTCCCGCTTGGCGCGGGTGCCAGCGGGCCGGGGGCAGGAGGGGCGAGCGCGGCTCTGCAGACACCCACTGCTGCGGATGGCACCTTGCGAAGGAGCCCTCTGCTCCCGGGCAGGGCGCACGGTCCGCACGGGTCGGCACGAGGAAAGGTGCTGGCAGAAGGAAGCTCATTTTGTGCTAAAGAAACGAGATATAGCTATGGATCCCACAGTATTATTGATACGAATTCACTCCCTAGGACAAAACTCATGCTACACAATTAAACTTTTTTTCTGGCAGTTAATAGCTATGGAGACTATTATGAGAGGGTTGCAGCGCTGAGGTACCAGCTGCACAGAGAGAAACTTTATGTAATAAATGGAGAGGATTGTAATCCCTGTTCTGTCCCTTTTAATTTTGGCTTCTCAAATGACACGAGGAGCCCAGGTGGAAAGATACGCTCTGCATTTCTGGGTGTGTGGCAGAGAGGAAAATGTAATTGATTATTCTTATTAAGGAAACTAGTTTTGCCAAAAGTATTTAGTTTATTCAGTTTCACCCTTAAAATGAAATATGAACTGTAGGTGGATATCCTATATTTATTTTATATGTAGCTTGAGCTGACTGTCAACATTTAATTATAGCAATAATTTAATGCAATATTAACTTAATTAGAAAATTAATGGAAAGAAGAGGGGAAGGTGCTGTGATCCAAACCCACAAATCTCTAAATACTGCGAAATCCATAAACTGTCGTTGTTTCTGTATTTAGAAATATTGTGAGAAAAGGTGCCTCAAAGCTATTAAAAGGAAGAACAGCTAGAAAAAGATGCAGATATTCAGCATTGAGATTCAAATAATGGCTTCAGAAAGCAAAAGAAACAGATCATCATCTAGTCTTTCAGTTCAGTCTAATAATAAATGTATCTTCTCTACATAACCATTCTTTGCAGGAGTATATCTGTGGATACCCAAATACTGGCTCTTTTCAGGAACTGGCTCCATTGTCACTGTAGTTCTTACAAATGCATCAGAATCTGCTGTGAACAACATTCAGAAAAGATAAGGAACTATGTGAGAGATTTACCCAATGAAAGAGACCTTCAGATGTACTTCTAGTGGTGAGAAAATACCTATGTGTAGGGGTCTGTTATAAGAGATTCCTATATCTGTGTCCCCAAAATACACATGCTTTCCATTAGTATATCAGGAATCAACTATTGTCTATAAAAATTAGGTAACTTGATATCAAATGAAGGAATTCATACTCGAAATGTGGATTTTATATAACGTTATTATAATTCTATTTTTTAAATTTATTAGTGTTGTCAGATGACCCCTGACAAAAGTGCTTTAGAAGATGCTCTTCAGCCAAAGAATATCATACCAACACTTGATATCGCTGCTGAGCACCGAAACATACCTGAAATTTGAGGCAGGTTACTCTGTTCAGAGAGTCACTAACAGAAACAGAAAGCGCTTTCAGAAGCTGTTACTGAAGTGTCTCTGCTTTTGGTGTAGGTATAATTGACAGAGGAAAGCAACCTGACAAAATACAGCACACTGGTTCCAGAACACAGATTCTGCCTTTCAGCATTAAACAAGTAAAAATCTGATGGGACCAGCGAGGCAGTAAGATTGCAGTAAAAGAGCAAGCAGTGGCCCAAACTATTCTCTCTATGGATATTTTTTTTTTTTTTTTTTTTTAAACTTGCTCTCAGGAATATTTTTGAATTGCTTTGGGAAGAGAATTAGTAAACAACAAATGTTTTTTAGAAAGTCTGTTAGCCTAATAGTGTTTAATTGGTTATCAGTTCAATTATTTGGAAGCTTCCCTTATACTATTTTAGCTTTCAGTTCTGAGATCAAGGCTACATGAAGTGATTCATATACCTGGCTAGCAGCCTAGAATAAAATCTTGCAAAATAAAGAGAGAAGAAGAATCTGTGAATGAGCCTTTCTGACTTTTTTTTTTTTTTTTTTTTTTTTTTTTTTTTTTTTTTTTTTTTTTTTTGGAGATCTTTTGGAAGAACAGGGAGCCAAAATCTGTGCTAAATATTCAAGAGTGGAAATGTAAGCATAGAAGCGATTCTCTCTATCCTTTCTTCTTCATAATGACTGAAAATTCTGAAAAGCTTAAAAGGAATGGAAAGAATTATTATAGGTATGCAAATACATAGGAAAATACAGAACTTCATTATCGCCTGTCTCCTGCTTAGCTTGCTGCTACACACCTGGAGACCTCCTGTATGGTCCAAGAGCAGCCATCTCCCTCTTGTGTTTGTCCTCCTCATTAAATTAAATGGCAGGATGCAGCCTCTGGCACCCAGCAAAGAAAAGGAGATCAGCACGTAGCGCGCTGGGTCGGTAATAAAGACTGGGGTGCAGGGCCACGGTGCTGCTGCGGGATGTTTAGGAGTTTATTGTGCAGAGACTGAGGGAAAGGTTCTGACCCCAGTTACCCAGCTGTGAACTCGGAGGAGCAGTTCTTCAGGCAGCGGCTGGTGCAGATGGATGCCAATATCTTTCGAAAGTGTGTCGCAGACTTGAAAGAGAGGTAAATTAATACCACTCATAAAACATCTGCACACTGAACACTTGCTGCACCTGCTGTAAGAGGGGGGAAAAAAAAAGCCTCCATTTCCGTTATTACAGGCATCAGTTTATGAAGAACAGGCTTGGCACCACTGTCATATTTCAAATGTGGGAACATGAGTAAGAAAACTCTAAAATTTTTAGCTTACAATATGCATACGTTTGATTGTAGGGAACAAGTTCTTGGACCTGTCTTGAACTGAAGATATATGGATGAAATTCATGGAAGAGCGTTGGATAAGCACTCTGCAGAATTCAACACATATATCAGAGAGTGAATTTAATCTGATAATATGAGGTTAGAGTCTGCTGGTTTTCCACTAAATCCTTTCAGCTCTTTATGGAAATTGGAGGGTTTTTTTTTAGCATAGTGAACCGTAAAAGAGCACTTGAACAGGGAGCTGACATGTTCTGGTGAATGGGCTCCTTTCCCAGCTCACCGTGTGCTCTGCCTCACGTGCAGAAAAGCACATCAATGTAAGGCCTCATCTGTATAGGGACAGTCATGATAATTAATGTAGGTGTGCTAAAGAAACGTAAAATTTCAGTATGTAAGAAGCATTAGGAGGGGCTCTCATTCAGTTATAAAGGCGCATTGTGATATTTCTCCTTAAAAATGCGTAACCTTCTGTGAAGCACACCAAGCAATTGCATCTCCTTTTCTTGGAGCAAACAGTGTTATGTTTTATGTACCAGTCTCTATGGAAACTCTATATGTGAATAATAATGCTTCCCTTTAACCTCTTCCTTGTCTTTCAAGTTCTCTTAGTTTTCAAAAATTTTCCCTATGCTCTTGCAGTTTGCCTTTGAGGGTCAGAATGAAAGGTATACAAAACCATTCAACTGTTGCTATAAAGCTGGCAAATAACACAGTAGTTTGTATCTCCCTGGAGAATAGTAGGAGACTTGTGTTATTTTTCCCCTCCCCCTCTATAGTTGCATTATTTCGAAAATTCTAGAGAAACGGTTGTAGTTCTGGGTAGAAGATAGTTTTTTCCTCTTCCAACTCTGGTGCATACCATAAACTTAATTACCTCTGATAGCCCCTCTTTTCTAAAATTGTTGAGCTTTTGTCTGGGCAAGATTTGAAAGCATATGTCTGCAGTGCTTATCCTGAAATAAACCGAGACAACTTTCACAAGTCGGTAGAACCATCTGACTTGCTAGGTACCAAATAAGATGGAGTTTCTCTTGTACGGCAGCCAGATGGGTTCTACACATTCTGTATTTCACAGTCTAAGATGTACTTTTGGCAATAGTTTTTAATGTACAGCTTAGCTTGAGTTTTTAGTTTGTGATGACCTTCACTTGATTAATCGGTTTTGTTAAAGTGTGCAGTCCACTGGCTGTGTGATGATCTAGTAGCAGTATAATTCTAGAAACTGCTTTCTGACAAATGCTCTTTTAAAAATACTCTGTGTTTCTGGAAAGAGAAAATAAACAAACAGAGTGAATTGCTTGGACATTTCCAAACTTCCACAGAGTTGAACTCAACAGTTTAAGAAAGATACCTTTAATGAGCTAGTCTACTTCCTCTTAAAAAATGCTCTTTTCTAGATGCTTCTAAGCATCTAGAGAATATGCACTTGTTTATCAGAGAAGTTAGGTGCCCAGCGCTCCCTCAAATGTGAGTGAGAACTGCAGATATTTGGCTACTTTCAAAATATCCGAGGTTGGGCACCTAAAACCAGTACTGTGAAAATCGTACCTCACACTTGACAGCAGACGGAGGTGTTTTGCAATGTGGTTGAGTCGGACAGTCGATATTTAAATCTTTCTAAACAATCCCTATGTCTTTTAAAGAGAGGAAAGCTTTCCTGTACAGCATTCAGCTGTGAGGAATCAGAAATACCTCACAGTTCCCCGAAAACTTGCTTTTTTTTTTTTTTTTCTGTGAAATAAAGATAGATCTGGCTGGACCCTGAGAATTTTTTGATGCCGTGTGCCTGTCATGAGCTAATGTGGAGCACAGGTGGGCTGAGGGAAGTGAGAAGATACTGCCTAAATAAGGGACACTGTCAAATCCTCCCCTGAGGCAAGAGGAGAACTAGAGTCTTGTGTGAAAGGACCTGTTTGCTCAATGAGGCCACAGCTTCACGTCCCTAGGTGCAGCCAGTAGCCAGCGTGAGAACATGGGACACGTGCGAGACACAAGGTAGCCCTGCCCTGGGCTGGCCTTGCACGTGCTGCACGTGCTGCATGTGCAGTACCTGCTTCTGGATCCTGCTCTTTGCAGGGCCTTGCTGCTAGACACGCACACGCACCAGGCACAAAGGGGTCTCAGTCAACATCTGGACCCTGCGGATGGATTGGGATCCTCATCCAAATCCCTCCCTTTGGTTCTTTCCATAAGTGTCCCATAATAACTCTTGTGCAATCCAAAATGTCCTTCCTTGTGTTTGATGGTTTGTCCCTTGCCTCTAGGCAGAATCCCGCTGTCCGGCAGGAGCTCCGCAGAGGTGCTCCAGCTGACCTGTCTTGCTGGGGTTGCTCTGCGCTGCCGTCCTTGCTGCTGGAGACGACCCCTTGTGTCACAGAGTCTTTAGGGACTTCAGGATCGTCAGATCCAACCGTGGCCTTGTAGGGCTCATGGCCCTTCTGCGATGGGCCTGGGAGTAGCCAGGCATGTCTGGTTTGGTCCCTCTGCATCAGTTGTGTTTTCATCATTAACCTATAGCCACTGTGTGTTTTATTTTTCTCTTAGGGTAAAAGTAAATTATAATTATATCTAGTTAAAAATATGACGTGGAAGGAAAACCTAAGTTTTATAAATTAAGAATTAAGCGACAGATAGTGCTCTGCTTCTTGTTTCTATAAATTGCTTTTATTGGCCTCTTAAAAAGAATGACTTGCAGTTGCTCTGGTTAAATTAAAGTTTAATTTAAGAAAGTAATTTATAAGCTGAATAAAATAGTTATAATATTTCAGATTAAGAGTAAGTAAAATAACTGTACCATAAAAATGAACAAAATAGAAAATATCATTGTGTGCATTGCCTCCTCATCATGAGGAAGACTATTTCTTCTTAGTGAATTAGCTTAGTTCACAACTGCTGATAGCACTTTAAACAGTATTTTGACTTTAGTCTTAAATATATTGGATTATACGGAGCTTAGAGGCTGCATTGTATAGAGCCCGCATTCAACAAAAGGCATGCAAGAACAGTATAAATATCAGCGGATGTGTATAGATAACGGATAATTACCAGTAGCGGTCATCCTGCATGCTAAATTATGATGATTCTGGACATTGAAAACAACTATTCTCCTGCATTATTTTTAACAGTAGTGCTTATTCTCATGTGAAAAGCACAATAGTTTCCTTTTTTTTCTGGCTCATGATAATCAGTGACACCAGTTCATTTTGGTCCCTCTGTTCCTTTTTTTTTTTTTTTTTTGTGAAATACTTGGAAAAAAAATCTGAAAAAAAAAAAAGTCTCCATTTTTCAGGAATGCATGAACAATCTGCATTTGATCTTTTCTAGCCAGGAAATTTGCTTCTGCAAAGCGAATTCAGATAGTTTTAGGCATTACAAATGAGAAGTCAATGCAGTATCTGCAATAAATGCCTAGCAAAATAGCAAGTATGGGCTAGCTTAAAGGAGATCAAGTGTACCTTGTGGTACTTTGTCACTTTTCTGATTAAGAAACATCATTTTTATTTGATAATAGAAGCCTATCCCATGCCTTGTTTGTCCAGTATGGAATTGCAGCAAGTGTCATTATGGAGAATGGACTTCCGTCGGCCTCGTGGGGTTTTGCAGTGTTTGGCAAAGCAGCAAAGCTTGAATATTGTGTTCTCACTGCATCACAGCAAAGCCGGTTGCAGAAGTGGTATCAAAATTGTCAAGAGAGCAAACAAACAAAACACTGCGGTAACTGTTAAAAGGCAAGGTAGGTATTAATGTAAATGAAATCGAACTTCAGGAATACGTCTACAGAAGGTCCTGCAACTTGTGGACTCTATTTTAAAATAAGACTTATGGAAAAAGTTATAGAATGAATAGTCAATAAGTTTAGGTAAAAATGTCTGTCCTTGGTGATACGTGAAGAGGCGCGTTGTAGGGATGTACTTCCATGTGAGTTTTTAGATGTAACGTGAGGCCCTGGTAAGATGTTAGATACACCTTTCAAACATGAGTGTGCTCCTCCTTATCTTTACTGAAATGACCTTTCACACTCTCCTTCTCTCCACCATTGGTCTCTTTGCTAAAAATTTGCAGGTGACACATCTCTTTATTTCAGCCTGTGGTTTAATTCATATGTGTTTGGTGACTTAGCAGGTGCTAAGGATGCACTTCATTCGTAATCTGTGTGATCCCATTAGCAGATGTGCAAGTTGCCAGAATGCAGTTAGATAAATGATATTATAGGCAAGTTCTGTACAGTAGGTCCACACTGCAGGGATCATCTCCAAATTACTGATTTGTGTGTGCTGTCTATGCTATCACAGTTCTCTGGTAGCCTGCACTATGGAAGTAACTGCTGTTCATATCCTGCCTTTGGCCCAGAAAAGCTGATAACTCATTATCAATAATTATTATTCACACATTTGAATTCTGGGGACATACTGGTGGTTGATGAATTTCTGCAATTCTTCAAGGAGTTCTAGGGAATAGCTTGGAAAAGAACTGTGGATAACTGCACTGCTTTTCCATAACTCTTAGGGCTTTCCCTCATTTGAAAAAATGCTAACAGTGTTCAATCCAAGAAGAGGGTCAGATAAACCAGTGTTATTGAAACATCAATCCCAAAGCATTTCCTACTTTTCGGATGTTTGTGAGTATGATCTGAGTCTTTGTTCCAACTTTGTGATATGCTGAGCAAGGTAAATTGGTCACTGCTAAATCCAACATAGAGCAGAAACGTATTTGTATCATCATCAATGAGCAGAACAGATTTGCATTCACTGAGATAGGGAATACATGCAAAATGACACACAGACCTGCTTTTGCTACAATCCTTATGGATGTGTATTCTTTGCAGTGGTACCTCTTGATCAATGCATACTTTTGTGCAACTATATTGCAAAATTACTTTTGTGTGATAAACAGGAATGTAATCCGTGAAAAAGTGGTTTGTGCTAATGAGCAAATGTGAGGGAGTACAAAAAGTTCTGTAAACAAAACTGGTAGAAATGAAAACATGGTAATGATTTTATATGTATTCAGAAAATGACTTGGCAAATCTTTGAATCAAAAAATTGTGAAAGATCAGTAGGCACAGATATGGCTTTTGGGTCAAGAAATCTGAGCTGCAAGCTGGTTGAATCATCTAGGATGGTATAGTTTGGGAGTGCTGTGCCAAGTTACTCTTACATTTTTTGTTTCAATACTCTCTTGAGATCTGTTGGAGGCCAGATACTTAGTTGACTGGCCTCCTGCAGAGATTCTTATGCTAGAGTCTTACAATGAAAATTTGAAGTTGTTGCGCTGTCTTTTTAGTGTGTCATGCAGGGTCTTCAGCACTTATAGGTGGGATCCAGTGATAACCTCTGATAGAAGACTAAATGTCTGTATCTTCTTGAATCTAATTATCTTTGCTGTCTCCTTGATTGCTGCTTGGTTGGACCTACTGTGATTCTGCTGGCATGTCTGGGGTAACTAATTAGAGCTGGTGGTTCCATTTTTAAGATGGTCGGGGCAGTGAGTGGCTCTACCTGCTCTGGACTGGAGTGTCGTATGCATAATGTAGTTTATTGTGTGGAAAAGCCAAGTAATTGTAGAGCAGATCAAATTCAGCTGTATTATTCCCTCTCCTTCCCCAGGTGTTTAGATGTGTCTCAGCATGTTGCGTGTTGCATCAGGATAACAAATCCAAAAGAACTGTCAGATTTCCATTATCACCATCCCTTTAGCACATGAAGTAGATTTTAAGTGGATGATTCATAAGAATATGTTGTTAGAAAGGACTGTGCTGAAGTGTATGTGGCAGATGTCAAAGATATATTGCTGATGGATTACTTGATGCGTTACTTCCAGTTGGGACTCCTTGGAAGTGTAAATATCCCACAGCAACAAGGAAAAAAATTCTTTCTGTGCTAATCTGCAAAGCGTTTGTATCTAGTTTTGTAGGGCTAGACTGAATGTTTGATGATACCGATAATGGACAGACATCTGAGATAATGCTACTCGCATCTGTGCAAAGTGCTCACAAACCTGGATCTTGGAAATATTTTCCTGTAGTAGGAAGAAGATTACATAATGATACTGAAGTCATCCTTCTAAATAGCGTACTGAAATATATTGTGCTTTTATGCTACTTTGTAGCTTTTGTATAAAGGTTATTTTCTCTTCATTGTTTTTTGTCATTATTTAGTATCATAAATGTGATATCTATGTTTTCAGCTTGCAAAATGTGTAGAATTTCACTAGCACCTTGTAAATGACAGTAGTAGCGGATATACATTTAGAATTTTTACTGAGGTAGCCAATTTTCCTTGCATATCTGTGTGTGTGTGTGACCATCTTGGAAAAGTTAATCATACGGAATGGTTGTCACAAATAACAATTGACTCAAACTACAGGAATAAATCCAACACAGATCTGGGCTGCTTACGTTCCTTGTGAATGAAATTAGCACTACATTGGAGGCTTTACCCTCCAGAGTTCTAGATAGGATAGTAAGGAGTAAAGCCAGTTCATAAGGACATGGCAAAACTGAAGGAACACGAATGCCAGGACTAGCACAGAGATTTGAGACCATCTCTGTCACTAAAACAGTGGCTTCCTAGGCTGAAAGAAGGAAGCTAAAATGAGTGAACCTGACCAGAGAGAGAAACTTTTGAATGGCTATGGAACTACAGATCATCTGCTAGTATAAAATATATAGTTCTAGTGTAAAATCTTAGTATAAATATGACCAAGACCTATTTCCGTGATCTGCTCACCCTTTCTATTTCTCTTTAGAAATCCCCTTTAGAATTCCAAAGGGGAATGATCAATCCTGAAGAACAACTCCATGTAAACAGGCATTGGATGTGCTCGTTAGAAAACCACACCTGGCAGAGCTGAAAACACAGTTGCAATCAAGGGTATTTCCAGCATTGTCTCGGTTAGTAAGCAGACAATCCACTCTGGTTGGATTTACTCTCATTGCCCTTAAAGTCAGTGGTCAAGTTTCTAATTAGTCTGCTACTTCTGGCTTTAACCAAAGAAATATGCTTTTAAACATTTTAGAAAAAAATAATTTCTCTGTACCTGAGATGCAGTAAATATCATCTCTGAGTGTATTTTGTAGTCAGGTTACATGTCTTTCTAAAAAGGCTCCATTGGAAATGCTGAACTATAGAAACAAAAATGTGCTATTGATTTGCTTGATTAAGCAAAGAGTTTACTTAAGTCTTTGGCATGGAATATGTACTTGTGACTACAGTAAGAACTTTTTTTTTTCCTTCCTTGTAATGAACCAAATATTAAAAAATGAATTCCATTTAGTTTTTCTCTAAGAACCAGTTTTTATAAGAATTTAGGTAAGCAGTGCTTTAAACTCCTTTCAGCACCATCAAAATGATCCCAAATGCTAATCAAAATAAAGCCAGATGCATTCAGATTTGGTGAAATACTCGCTGGCAAGCTCACTGAGTGAAGGCATTCATTTTGAACATATGTTCCCTCACAGAGTCTTGTCCTGTGAGTTGAAGAAATGTGTTCTCAATAGTCTACCTCCAATGATAATTTCCATATTATAATTTCTTAAACAACAGACTTTTAGATGATTTTTAATTCTATGCAGGATTATCTAGCCCATCCTTTTCCTCTTTAAAACAAGACTATAAAGGGTGCAAAGAAATATATGCTAGGAACTTGCTCGTACAAAGTCAGAATCAATGACTTCTGTCTACAAAGCTAATTGTTAATATAGTAGCCAGAGTTTTACTTAATATAATGTGTTTAATGAAATATTAAGACTGAATTTTTGTTTGTTTGTTTGTTTTTGACAAACTGGATGACTGAGGGCAAGAATCCTGTGTGTGCATCAGCTCGCTGAGTGCTCTTGCTCATCCCGGTCTTGCTGATGCACCATTTGGAGCCTTGGCGGGAGCAGGAGTGGTGTCTTTGGACTGTCTAGCAACACAGACACTGCAGAAAACACTTTGAACATACATAAAAACTATAGATTAATTATAAATGTCACGGAAATATTTATGCAGCTTGCTGTTTGCAGTGAAATGGGATCCTAGAGGTCAGTATCTTGTGCTGTGCATGATACCCGACACGTGTGTGTGCATGTATACGCACACATACATGTTTTCATTTAAAAAGCTTAAATCCTGCTTTTTGTCTGAATATGAAATGATAACATTAAAAATGTATTTCTGTGTTTTACACTGTATAGGCCATGCTCCAAGCAATGACCACAGAAATCTGCCTTCTCTTGCCATCCGTCTGCAAGTTAAAATGAATTCCATGATGTGGCACTGTCAGCTAGTTTTGCACTTTCATGTATTTTCTCAAAAAGAAGCGCACTTTTGATGTTGTTCTACTTATGTCTCATCAAAGGTTTTGTGGCAGCTGCATTTCATGGTTTTCTGCAAAACCACCTGGAAAACATCCGCCGTCTGAAAGTGATATTTTTAAGAGTGCCTTGCAGACTCAGATTTGCAGGTTGCTGAATGCTGCTAAATTGAAAATGACCTTATTTGAAAGGAAATGGATGCCGTCAATCCTTTAAGAATATCAAAAGCTACAGTACAAACAGCTCACAAAATATAATGACTGTCTAGAGATCCATCTATAAAGCTGCAATGCTAGTAAAATTGTTGAATTTTAGACATATACAATAAGATTTTGCATATCTTGTTTTAAAAGAGTTTATGCTGAGTTTTAATTCAGTAAAATTTTAACATTTTACTGAATATGTGACTACTGAAAGAGAGAAGGCCTAGATTGAACGGAATTGTAATTTAGTACTCAGGTTAAGGATCCTTTTCTCCCCTCTACCAAGTCATCAGGGAAAAATATATGTATTCTGCTTTTTCCAAAAGTACATGTATTTAAAGGATCATTGAAAGAATCTTTCTGCTAACAATGATCAGAGAAATAATTTAAGTATTTTTTTAAAGAGAGATAAGAAATCAATATTCATAATGAAGTCACTGAGGAATTCCCACATGGATCTGACAAGGACCTGTGCAGTTCTATGTAATCCTGTGCATTGGTTTATAAATTATTAATAAGAAGTGACTAAAAGATGCCATAAGCAGACTTTGCTGATGAGCCATCTCAAATAGTAAAAAGTTTTAATTTGACTGTAGAGAGTTAGAGAGGAATCTTTTGGTGTGGAATGATGCAACAATGTAATAATAAATTGTCAAAAAAAAAGTGCCAAGTCCATGGCACTTTGGTTTTCCACGTAGAGGAAACCAAATCTGCTTCTGCATAGTGGTCTCTAAGCTATCTACTGTCACCCAGAAGAGGTCTCTGGCTATTCTGGATGGTTCTCCAAAAATGTCAGCTGAATATTTGCACCGCATAATTCTAAGTGTCTATAGAAAATATACATTTTGGCTAGAACATTTTAAGAAATCATATTTTTTTGAAAGAACATCTTTAATAACAAGGTGGATAGGAATAGTCTTTTAAGTACAATTACTATAGAAAAATATCTAAATTAAATTATCCAAACTAAGTGCAATTGTTAGAGAAAAATATCCAAAATTTAATAGAAAAAATCAAGTAAAGTTAGAAACCCTGTCTTTTTGTTTTGTATTAACCTCTGTGCATTTTCATCAATTATTTCTAGTGGCACTTAAATTAATATTGTGATTCATACCATTAATTTATTCAAATAAATTACATAAATAGCGTGTAACAATTATCTACTACATCCTGTACTAGCGGTTTCACTAACTGCTACATGAAAGGACAGATATCTCCCTGCTAATCTGACATCGTTTCCTGCTCAGGTGATGTAAAGGAGCCAGATGCTGCCTGTAATTAATCAGCAGAGAACTGCTCTGTTGATGGAAATCTCTCAGCTGGAATAAAGCACAAAGAGCCGCCTTCCACTCCGAGCACTTCTGCTGCTCCCACATCAGAAGAGGGGCAAAATTTGGATTCATTAATCCAGGTGAAGTGTAGGGTCCTATGAAAAACATATGGTGCCGGGGCGATGTAGGCTGGCTCACAGTCATGGCACTGTGGTTATTTCCTTGTGGTTCGCCTGCTGCGCTGATCAGATGAAGAATGGAGGAAAGAAAATAATGCAGGAAGAATTTGGACTCCACCGTTCTGGGCAGTTTGTCCGATTGAAAAAGAAATCTGAAAAGAACAAGAACAGAAATGTTAAAATAAGTCTCCTAAGCAAAATTTTTTCCTTAAAAAAGCTGTCCTCCCAAATTTATTCCTTTAATTCCTACAGAGAGGAGAAACTAATAAGATGTTCCTCTCTTTGGGTCCACCAAGTAAGTAGTACGTGTATGTTTCCAATTAAACTTTACCCTCTTTTGACATTACAGTAATTATTAAAGAAAGTCCTATCCAAGTCAAACCAGAAAATAAGGATAGAAAATGAACTGCAAAACTTCATTTTAAATGTAGAACTAAAACATTTTATGGATGTTTTTGATTCAAAAAAGTAGAAATATTTCTATCGAGTTCGTTTCCTTCACAGTTTTGTGTGTGTATGTATATAATGATGTAATTCATTTCAAGTATAGACTCTAAATATTTTTAAATGAGGCCTTAATCCCAGCATGGAGAGCCGGGATGCAACACCGGAATACGAGGTTTAGGCTGTTTTCTGTCCGGGCCTGCAGCAGAGCCCCCTCCCTGCCTGGGGGATTTCTTCCCTGTGCTACTTTGCTTTTGCCGCTAAGTGTCCCCACACTACGGGGAAAGGCGGCAGCGGCTCTACGGGGACGTGGCTGAGGGCAGAGGGAGTGTGTCAATACTTGATAACGTGTTTTAAAACACGGTTCCGCAGCAAGCTGTACAAAACGGGGCCGTCTGGTGAATCCTGCCTTGCGGAGGCGCAGGAGGGGGCCGGGTGCCTGCGCTCCCCTGGCCTCGCAGCGCTGCTGCCAACGCGGGCCCTGCCTCTGCGGCCGCCTTGAGGGCTTCCTAACCGGCTCAGTGCCCAAATGGAAAGGGGTTTCCAGTGGAAAGATGGATCTCCTGCTGGCTTTGTCTTTTCAAATTCTTCTCGTTTTTCTCTCTTTTTTCCTCCTCTGTAAATGAGGTATAGACTTTGGATCCAGATCCTTCTTTTGAATGAGAAATTGGTTAGCACTTTTTAAATTGTTTTACCTTTGGTTAGAAAGAGTCCTTTGTATTTTACACTGTAGTGTCATTGACAGATAGCTTCAAAATGAATTAATCGTCACTTAATCCATCGAGCCCGTTTCTGCTCAGTGCTGGGATGCAGCAGGCTCTAAGCGCAGACGTAGTGTCTGTGTCCGTGCTGCTCTTTAGTGTTCCCCAGAACAGCACTGCAGGGAGACTGCTCCGTGCTGACCGCTTCCCTCGGCGTTCCCGCTGTCCGAGCTCGGAGCATCCTTGTCCCTGAGCAGGGCTACGCTGCAGGAGGAATCCTTGAGTGATGGGTATTGCAGAGCCAGGGAGTAAGTTGCAGGATCCTTTGCAGAGCTGCTCAACCTCGTGCTGCATGAGGAGGGATGAGAGAACGAGCCGAAGGCTCCTGGAAGATAAAGGCAGAGGGAAGATGGCTCCTGTGATCGAGATTATGATGCCATTACCGTGGCTAATTAGGGGTCCTATATTATCCTTTGACTAGCATCAGTACCACATGCACACGAGGCCCTCTTGCTGGATTTTGCAGCTATTTGGATGTCCTATCTGAAGACTTGAAATCTTATGACCAGACATTTCCTGCTCACGGTGAACATATTTGCACTGCTGGAGGCCATGACCAGCAGGATCATCCTCAGAGCCCTTATCTGATTGAGCACCAGTTCAGGAGGAGCAGCACACCGTTTCCAGCTCTTCATAACAGATGAAGTGTTCAGGAAACTGGGAATCATAGAATCATTAAGGTTGGAAGGGACCTTTAGAGGTCATCTAGTCCAACCCCCCTGCAGGGTTACCTAGAGCACGTGGCACAGGACTGCATCCAAGTGGGTTTTGAGTATCGCTAGAGAAGGAGACTCCACAACCTCTCTGGGCAGCCTGTTCTCTGTCACCCTCACTGTCAGGAAATCCTTCCTTAAGTTCACTTAACTTTTGGTGCTCCAACTCCTGAACTCCTATTTAGTTTGTGTTACAGCAGTTCATAATTATCAGGTCTATCTTACTACTTATAGAAACTTGCAAAACCATCTGCCCGTTTTCCATCCCGTTTTGAATTTTCTTTGGGGTTGTAATAAGTATTGCTACTTTCTGGAAATGTGACAGAATTAAGTGTGTCTGGATGTTAGACAAGATGCTTGCTGTAATCCCTTGTCTTTTAGGGGTGATCAGTCATCCTAGCAATCAGGAGTGTCATTTTCTTGTACTTGCCAATCTCTCTGCCATTTTTAAAGACCCATGAGGTAGGTCTGACTCCAGCATCACGTGTACAATTTGCATTACTGTTAGTCATGCAATGGATTTCATGTGTGGTGAGAAGATACCCAGAAGGTCTCCAACCAGTTGTCAAAAGGGTGAAGCTGTGTTTGGGAAGATTATCTTTTAATTTGATGGCAGTCCCAGGTAAACCTCGAGTACCTTTTCCTTTGCGAAAGCATCCCTGCAAGACATCCATGTGACCAGCAATGACAAATATCTCCCAGGGAAGTAAGCTTTTCTCTGTCTTCATGTTAATGCTGAATGATTTTTGGAGATTTCTTTTTAACATAAATTAGACTTGACTTAGAGCTCCATAAAGAACTAGTGGGGTGATAATCTATGGTCTATGATACACTCACTGGCCATTTTTGGTAGTAATCTAAGAAACTTGTGTTCACTCCTTGATGGCATGGATTCCTGACAGTTTCGGTGCTTTCACTCCTATTCATTATAAATATTTAATGCAAAAATATGAACTGTAAATTTTCCAGGTGTTTGCTTGGTCATTGTTGCTATAATCTAATGTGCTAAAGTGGGTGATAGGTGAGAGTGCGGAATGGGAGCTGCTGTTTCAGAATTTCGTTACTGTTCTTGCAGTAGTATTAACCAGAAATTTTTGTGGGTGCAGATTCTGACACATCAGCTAAATATGGTCAGTGTAAATGAAAGAAGTAATATGACATGATCTGTGATGATGTTGCTGTTGTTTATTATTGGAAAATGAAACATGTAGAGTTTCTTTGAATTTTGTTTTATGCCTTTAACTAGCTGTTATCTTGCTGGCAGATGCAGGGGCACAGCTGGGTAGCACTATGTTGTTTTACCTCAGGAAAATCAGCCTTAGACCTGGGAAACGGGCAGACCCTTAGGGGAGTGTTGCACGTTTCAACTTCCAGAAATGGGAGCAAAGGAAACTTTGTATTCAGCAAGAAACATTAGCTTTTTGATTCACACTTTTTCTCTGGAATTTCATAATGTTAAAAATATTCTAAGATGATATTGATGTTGTTTCTAAATTCTAACTTGAATGCTCACAGAGAAGGGGCACCAGGTAGCTCAAACGAGAAAAGCAGCCACATTAGCTATTATCCCTAGTGCCTTTTTCAAAAACAAGCAGCCTGCTGTGTATTAAGTCATCTTTAGACTCTGCCATCTTTTTCTGCTAGACCCCATTCTGCAACAGGTGCAAACCTAATGTATAGAATTATTACAGTAGTTATGATGGAAATTGCAATGGAATTAGTGATAAGAAATGTGGAACTCTTTCTTTTGCAAGGGTACCCTATGTGTTTTTAATTATGTGCTTTTCAATGAGAGAGAAGTGCATTTATAAATCACTTGGTCAGCTCCAAGTCACTTGGCTATTGCTTTGGTTGCCTTCCTGTCATTGCTCTCATGCAAGCCAGCCAGGCAGTGTTTTCTTTTGTAAACTTAGGAAAGAGAAAACATAGAGGAAAATAAGCTTATGTTGTGTGTTTCATCATTATTCGTATCAAAACTGTTTTCCATGTGTTTCGTGAATGCTCGTGTAAGAAAAGAAACAGCTTTCGAATAAGAGCTCTATCCCAAGAGTGCCTACAATACACCGGTTAAACAAATGCTGACAGGCACAACTGGTGATGCCCCTTGGCCTTTAATTAGTGGTTCCTAGGACATTCTTTTCTCTATGTGCTACAAATTGGCGTGCGTGGGAATGATTGTTGGTTTAATACCAACTGCACCAGGACCTTTTCTAAGAGAAGTCAACTGAAGTTCAGACTGTGAAGTCTAATTGCTATATAGATGGACAGAGTGAGCTGGGGTCTACCAGGGATAGCACTTAGTGGATTCACTCTGCCTGCTTCTGCACGGTTTTGCAGACCTGCCCTTACAACTATATTTTTGAAGATGACAGATGTTGTCGTTTGTTGTCTCACTCAATAAATCAGTAAGGAAAAAAATCCTGCCATTAGTGCCCTCACTCAGTCATAGTTTACGTCCCTGGATTGAGCTACATCAATATTAACTAATCGAAGCATACCTTTTTGCAATCCCTTTTGCACCCAAATTAATTTGGATTTGCCATGAGACGAGTTCAAGGCCAAAACTGTCCAAAGTAACATACATTCCTAGTTATAGGAATATTGTCCATTTCCATTCAAGACAGGAAACTCTCTCAAAAATAAATGTGGACGCACAAAGACTTGTCTGCCTTCAGTATACGACAAAACTGACTATTAATTATGTATAGAAAAATGTCAGCAACACATAGTGTGTTAAATAGATGAATTGTTGTTTTAAAGAATTTTGCCTCCTTAAATCAAGCTCCAGATTATTTTTAATATAACTCAGACCATGATGTGATGCAACTAACATATAAAATCAGAGACAAGGGAAGATCTTTCGGTTGTGAAATTGGGACGGGACTAATAAGGGTGTTTGGCAAACAATAGTCCTGGCCTTTCAGAAGACTTGTGCTCTGTAGAGGTTTGTTGATATTGAGACGTGTACAAGTCATGGAAAGGTTTGAGAAGCATTGCTGTGCAACATAGCCTCAGAATATGCTCCAAAGCAAATCTCTGCAATTTGATTTATTTAATTTCATAATAGGCATTCATATGACTTCCTGATTATTGCTGATTAGCTTGTGCAAAGCTCAAGCACTTACTCTAAGCCAGAGAGAGTTGTGCCATGCATATACCAATGTATAGGAAATATGAAATACAACGGTCTATACTCTGTCATGCAAATAGGTTTGCTTCAGATGAAGATTTGAGCTTACCAAAAAGGCTTTAACTTAAAAATAGTTTTATAAATGCCTGCATATGTCTTTATATGAACATATGCGTATATAGCCAAAGAGATTCTACATAAAATAGTTCTCTGCTATTTCGTTTTAATCCATGTGAAGTGTTTGCATTGTTTAAACAGCTGCTGTCTTTAGTCTGCTTGGCTACTTCCACATTTTCATGAAATTCTCGTGAGGTCCTGGAGGTTACAAGTGGCTGTGGCATTAGATTGTGAATCTTTGATTTCTGAAAGCGCTGTTTACTCAGCTGCCAGTTTTTATTCATTGCTTCCATTTACTCTTTCCTTAATATTTCAGCTTTCTCAGCTTGTAGTTCAAACTTCTGAGAAGGTTGGATTGCAACTCCAGCAAGTTCTGCCACAGCTGCTGCTGGTTAGTCAGCATTTTATACGTGATTGTCACTGTACGGTAGGCAGGGAAAATGCTGTACTGTGTAATGTCATACATATTTAATAAATGTAGAACTTTGCAGGCAGCATATGCCTTAAAATGTTTCCTAAAATAAAGAGCTTTCTAAATACCTTTTCCATATGTTATACCTCCAAAACACATTATTTTCTGAGGTTTCTTTTAGAAAAAACAGCCATAACAGCCATAACCATATTGGTTTCTGCTCCTGCTTTGCTGGTGGGAGACCTCCTCTGCGCTGAGGTGAGGGTGCTCTGATTTGCTGCTGCTGTCACGGGGAAGGGTTTTGTTTTATGAGCGGTTAAGGGTGTGGTGCTCCTGCAATGAGCTGCAAAAGTAACTCTGCGCTTTCCCCAGCAGAGCAGGATCAGAGCTGACGATATTTTGGCCCTCGTCCTCAGCTGCACTGCAGCCTCTCTGCAAGGTGACTCTGGCCGCTGTAATTGGCCATGGAGGGATCTGCTCAGCATCGCGGCTCTCCCTGGAGGTTGTGCAGTGTCTCCTTGGGGCTTCCTTACAAAACCACCGAGCCGAGACCTTTGGGAACATTGGCAGCCGCTGTAGATGCGATTATATTTTGGACAGCTGTGATTTATGTGGAACGACTAGACCAATGAGTGCCGAGCCAGCCCCCTGTTCAGCAGGGAAGCATTGGCAGTGTACCCAGGCGGTACACAAATAGGCTTGCATATTTATTTTATATAACATTTATATTTTGTTATATATATTAGGTAAAATATCATGTTAAATATATTTTAATTAAGATTTTAGGAAGGATATTTTAATCAGCGTATTTCCGTTCTTTTTCTACTTAATTATCACTGGTGATAGAAATGCCCCAGTCTGTAATTTAAACTTCAGAGCTGTTCATGTCTTAGGTTAAACACTATCCCATGTGGAGAAGGCTCTTTATTGTGTTGGAAAGGGTTAACAGAAGATGAAAAACAAGGGATGTGCAGTTAAGATATTTGCATAAAATTGTTAAGGGATTTGTGGGAAGCATTTTAATTTTATAATCTTCCATAAATTATTCATTTTTAAAATAACATCACAATTTGAACACAGCTAAAAGGTCTTTACACTATATCACAGTTTTGCAATCACAATGGAAAATTTGCCCTTTCAGACTGTTTGTTCCAGACGTTCCTTTTCTGAGAAAGCAAAGGAAACCTATATTTGAGCTTTTCCCTTTTCTTTGTCCTCCTCCCACCTAGAATATGGCACTGTGTCAGGTGGGTATTTCAGAATAAAAAGACGTTTTGTTTACATGTTTTAATCTAATTTTCAGAGCATTTTATATTTCCGAATTGTTTTGTCTTGTAGTTCTTACTAGTTTATCTTGGATATCTAAACTCGATTTTGTAGCAATCTCAAAAGTCCATTCCAAAATAGACAAATTATCTGGTTGTTTTAGCAGAAAGACCAATGACTGTGCAGACGGAGTTACTCTATGCTAGGTACAAGAGAGAAAATTCTTATATATTTATATTTTACTATGGTCATACTTGTTTTTTGCACACACAATGGAGAATTGAGAAGACTTCTCTATTTTCATTATGTTCAGTATCAACGGAGGATATAACTGTGTTGCTTTGAGCTATGATTTCCTATTTTAAAAAAATTGCTTATAAATGAAAATAGTGTAAATAGTATGAAGAAATATAGGTACAATCCCCAGAAAGATAGTGCATATGTAAGAAGGCCTTTGGCCATAAGAGTGCGAACAGGAACTAACTGGATTTTTTGTTAACTGCCAAGCAGTTAGTGTTTTCACTTTGCAACTCAGATGAAAATATAAAATACTCTTCCAAAAAGAGAGGTAAAGATAGACCAAAGGTGGCGATGTTCAGAGAAACAAGTTCATAAAGATGGAATTGAGGATAACCTAGTTTCTTTGCAAAACATTACATCTAATGTTTCAGAGTAAACTGATGTAGGTCTTTGTCATTTTATGAGTACTGCCGAAGAGTCCTTTTTTTCAGGACTGCTTTCTGTTTCAGCTATGTGCTTGTGACTGCTTTTTCCAGGTTTACAATTTAAATGACGTATCATGAAAGATTGTTTCATAATTGTACTCATGGCACTTGATCTTAGTGCTATTTCTGCTGTTCCAATACTTTTTAAAAGCAACGTGGCCCTGTATGCTTTGTTATTTGTGTATGAAAATCTAAAATATTACTGCGAATTTTGATAATGAAAATATATCATAACTTGCCATTTTGTTTTCTTTCCAACTTCTGTCAAAAATAGTTATGTAGAGGTTTCTATCATGTGTTTATCACATGCCTTTAGGTTCAGAAAAAGCATCATATATATTTATCTCCTGGTCATAAAATAAATGACAGTAGCAATAGAGATTAGCATTATGGGAGGATAAAAAACAATTCCCAGTTAAAATGCGGCATTGAAACAGCTTGACTAACATTTGTCCTCTAATCTCAAATGCTAATTGTGACTTTAAATTGCAGCAAATAGTTCAGCAAAATAACGTGATGTCACCTGCAGAATACGCGCCCGCCACACTTCACAGTGGGGGATGCAGCTATGCCTGGCATGTGAAATGAAAGGTATGTCACTTACTGGCATATCAGCTGTGTCTCCTCACCCACGCTGTAGCACTGCAGAGTTTAGGTGACATGCCACAGTTGAAAAGCCAGCATATGACAAGCTCTTCATTTAACGGAGGGGTATGCCAGATGCCAGGAAATACTGCAGTCTCCCCTCTTGTTCTGTATAATCAGTTTCCATGCTGTTGTGCTGTCTCGAATGCGATGTTTTGAAACACTATTTAGGCAGAATGATGATTATCTTGCATTTTAGGTATGCATCTGGAATAAAAAATAAATAAAATAACCCTCTCCCCCACTCTCCTGCCCCTACATCTGTAAATCATTTAAATGTAACCATTTATTTCACGAACCTACATTTGCCAAGGAGTATCTGAAATCCACATGGTGTCCCAAGTGCCAGATTTTGTATTTGGATCTCTGATTTGGATGAATAATGTGTAAAAGTTCATGAGGTGTGAAACTGCATATAGATAGCTCCTCACTGGTTTATGCACATGAGGACATTAAGGTTTCTTCCAAGGTCAGTTCAATTTATGCTCACCAAATACTGTCAGAAATGTCACTTGCCTTCAGTGACAGCATATGACTAAGCATTTTGTTAATCTCCGCTTACAGCCCAACCATGGCCACTATGGAAAAAGCCCCATTAAAATACAGAAGATGTGAAGCCTCCTATTTTCTAAAAGATGTCATGATGCACTGTTTTTATAATTTAAAAATAAGGACCACTAGCTTCTGTGGCGGTCTTAATCTTCCATCAGCTTGGGTGCTATGAGCTAGAGAGTTAATAGTATAATTTGGTACTAAGACAGGTTTCAGAAACAATCACAGTGCATAAAGAGATCCCTATGCATTTTTTACAATTGTTCCAAATATATTCATCCATTCTTTAATGGTACTCATCAGCCCATTACGATAATAATGCTTATAACAAAGTGTATTTTATTTTCCTGTTCAAAGCAATTAGTTGTCTGCATAAATTGGCAAGTAAAATTTTGCACTAAAAACTATATTACAATTAATAGCAATTTTCATTCTTGTAACTTTGTATAATTGATAACTGCAGGTTAATGCAAGTGCCACTGCAAAAAGTCCCCTTTGAAGCATATAGCTATGCACAAAAGAGCTTACTGAGTGGTCAAATTGATTTGCATGTAAGTGTTGTCTCACACACAGTAGAGAGTGATCAAAGGAAGCAAAGAAAAACAAGTGATGAACAATGCAAGATAGAAGAAACTATCCGTTGGAGGAGACTAAGGGAACTGACACCCTCCTTTATTTTAATTGCATATAGTCACTTATTAGACTTGCTGTGTAGCTCACTGGTTCAAATCTATTCCAGAGACAGAAGCTTATTGCTATTTGAAATAATACGAGCTAGTCAGTGCAAAATGTTTATCTTCGTGTGCTATCTGCATCATCATAGCTTCCGCGTTTAAGTTTTAGATGCTTTGCTGGTGTCTTATCAAAAAGTATAAGGATTAGCATGAGTAGTAAAGATTTGTCTGCCTTGGTCAGGAATGTTCTCCTGTGGAAAAGGATCAGGTATGTGATGTCTTCCTTTCCTGAAAGCTGCACAGTAAAGCTTCTGTAGCTGATCGGGTATGTGTGTCACTGAGGCTGAATGCTACCAGAATTGTAAAACTATGCTCTTAATCTTTAGTCAGCACCTTTCGTTGTGCCTACCGATAAGTTGTGAAAGTAAATGTTGGTCTTTGTTGGTTTTCCATTTTTTTTTTTTTTTGAAATCTCTGAAAAGCTGTTGATAAGGACAAATACTTCTAAAATTGTGATTGTAGGGGTTTGACCATATTATACCTCGGAGTACAGGACTTGAGGATAAAACCAGTAGCCAGTTTAATGCATGAAATGGCCAAGTGAAGTATTCTTTGTGTCATGTTGTCTAGAAGTAAAGCTGCTGCATAGTGTGCTGCTTTGACAGGAATGTCTACAAGGCCCTTGCTTTCCAGCCTAGATATGGTGCCTTGCGCTAAAATGACAACCAGAGAAACGAACATGGTATCGTCAGAGTTCTGCAGGTCTCTACTCTCTTTCTCTATACTATCTCTGTGTTGTTTACTTACTGGTAATAATAATTAAAAAAAAGTGTTAATTGCATAATTACTGAACTATTAGAGCTTGAAATTTATGTAAGATTTTTGAATATGGCTGTTGCTTTAGAAAACACAGGTTTATGTTCTTAAACAGTGCTAATGCTGTTCCCTTTTCTCTTACTTTTTTCCTTACTCTCTTTATCGTAGAGATAGTTTAAGTATCAATATCAAAGAATTTTCTTTTGCATTGAAACCCCAGAAGATCCAGCATTTTTCTTAGCTGCATTCTTTAGGACAGCTTAAGTAAAGGGGTAGACCTCGCCTGTACTGCCTTTAGTACCTTCTGTAAGGAAGTGTTACCTTTGTTACCCATAACCATTCTTTGAGACCTGCTCCCAGCATCTTTTAGATAGGATCCTAATTCAGTGATAATTCCTGAAGAAGGTACTTACATCATTATCATGAAATATGTTTATTGAATTTAAAGAAGAAATTAAGACAGCTAATTCCTTCCACATAAACATTGCAATTTGAAAGTGGGATTTTGTTTTTCTATCTTTTTTTTTTTTTTCCCTGTAAACTTGCCCCTTTATTATTGATCTGGGGATTGGCTAAAATCATGATCCATGCCCATGGATGCATCCAGCCCATCCAGAAGAGTGCATGTGGACTTGCTACACTTGCTAAAGACACTGTATTTCCAGCCTGGGCAGTAAGAATGTCAGTATGCCCTTCTCCCAGATTTGAACATCTTTGTATAGGTTTACTGGAGGGGAGAGGGTTGACCTGAGATGTAAAACATCTATTGTCTTAGAAAATTTCCAAAATAAAAGTCTTCAAATTCCTGTGGAATAGAAGAACATACTACTTTAGATGCCAAAATACAAGTATTTTGATATTCTGAAGAAATAATACCTGAAGTTATAATAATAAATTTACTATTATGATGGTTTAATAATTGAGTACTAGCCATAGTACTTTTAAAGCTACATCAGAGTTTTTGGTAAAAAAAAGGATAAATGATTGCTTCCTTTGCTCTGGCCATAGGCATAATATTTAGTTATATTTTCCCTGTTATATTTGTATAAAACCTAGATGTGTGCTGTTTTACCTTTTAAGTCAGTCAAAATATCCGAGCGAGAGCTTTACATGTCTAATGAAGAACAGCTCAAAAGCTTAGGAACAAAGCATTTTTGTAGGACTAACATGCTCTTCAGTATGTGAGTGCAGAAACTGTTGCTGAGCCACAAATGGTTTCTGTCAGATTCAGCTTTTATCTTGGATTTTCCTGAAGGAATCTGGATTAACATAATGAGAATGCTTATGAACCATCTCATTATAACTGCAGAAATTCCAGTGTTGAATAATGTGCTGGGCTTTATTCTGAAGCTTCATGATTTAACTTTTTTATTATTATTAAATATATTTGTAACATACAGTTTTATTTGTGTTCTTTCCTACATGTGATTTTATTATTTTTTTAATCAAGAATTTGAAACAATGAGCTAAAGTATCAATAAAACTACAAGCATCATTGTATAATCAAAAATACCAGGTAATTACGGATTTGCTATATCTTCTTCAACAGGGTTTTGTTGTTTTCCATTTCACAAACATACAGCAGATCTGATATCTTGGAAGAGTGGATGATGAAAGTGGATTTCACATGAGTTATTGACAGGTTTTATTACAGCTTTGGATCACAGCATGAGAGTGCCTAACTTTTTTTTTTTTTTCTTTCTGCTTGTTCCTGCTCTCACTTTTAAGATATTTTCCTTCATGTAGTGGATCTTTTCAGTGCTCCTCTATTAAGGATGTAGAATTCTTTACAAGAGAAGTAGGATGTTGCCACCTGAGATGACACAAGTTCCTCAAATTCTTTGGCCTATAATATAAAAAATAATTGGTATTAGAGAGTTTACTTTAGAAAAGAGGTCTCCCTTGGAAGTTTAGCTGTTCTCCAATCCTAATGATGCAAACTTGAGTCTTGTTATCTTCAAATATATTACTATCTCTTTTTCTTATCTAAATATGAAATATAATCAGCTTTTTGCTGGATCTGACAGCAGATGGAAGTAGCACCTTTTTTTTTTCTTCTTCTTTTTTCTTTTCTTTTGTGGTAATAAGTAAATAGATAAATAAAGAACATCTTCCTGAAATATTTAAGAAGGGTTTGTAGGGTGGAGCATTTTTTTTCCTGCCTTGGCTTGTGCATCTCAGAGCAGCTAATATATTTAATGAAGACTTGTCCCTGCTTTGCATTGGGCATGGCTGGAGTGAGCAGAGCGAGTCTCTTCCCTGCTCGCTGTCCTTGCTGCAATGCTGCCTGTCACGGGGCTGTAGGGCTAGTGTTTGCCACGATGGCCACTGATCCAATGTGCCAGAGGGTCACATAGTACCCAGGGTCCCTTCTGGAAAGGAGATGGAATCAGGTGCCGAACAGCAGCGAATACTGGGCTTGGCTGTAATGTGATTTTTAGATAGACTTGATCTGATGGTGCCATGATAGTCTCGACTCCATCATTTCAATGACATTCAGTATTTTGCTGTTATTGTTGTTACTGTGCAAACAGCTAAAATGTTAATCATTGCTGTGGTTCCACATTTTAGTAACGGAACATTAAACGCAGTAATGATATGCATAATAGCTTAGTAATGTATTTTCTAGATTATTTTTACAAAGATTTGGGATTCAAAGAAAAAATGATATCCAGAAAATCCTTTCTGAATTTTAAGTTAGTTTAATGGCTTTTGAAACCAGCTGTGAGAGGTTACTGAAGTTTCTGTGAGTATTCACAGAGTGAATGTCATTAAAAAAAGTGGCAACTAATGTGAAAATTATATACCCACAGTCTCTTTATGGAAAAGCTCTCTCTGCTTATCCAATCATTACATAATTCATAGCGAGTTTCTGAGCCACAGTTCAAGGCAACTCTGGGAACTGAGGGCCCCTTGTTCAGGACGGGTTGTGAATGCCTTAGTCCTGGTGCTGAGCATTAACTGCTATCGTCTTCAATGTGTTTGTTATCTATACGAACAACAGCATAGCAGTGGAAAAAGATTATTCTTCTGGTCTTTAATAGCTCTTGCTTCAAGAATATGAGTGAGACAGGAGGATACTAATTTGTTACTCTTTTAGGCAGATGCTGGCAGCTCTGCGTGAGCATTGAAATCAGCCAAGACAAACTCCCTCTGAAACAGAACTTTCCTTCTTTTCATATTTTCACATATTTTCATTTTTTATAATATTTGGAGGCTGTGGGAAGTTGCATATAATGAAAAATAAAGAGAGACATTAGCAACTGTTTTGAACCCCACACAAGGAGATTCTCCCTTTTCTCTTTAGTGGTGGTTCAACCTAATATAACCTGATGAAAAATTGTAAATGCGACATTCTATATGTTATGGAAAAAACAGGCTGACTGCATGAGAGAGAATGGTGAGTCAGAAGAGGGAGGGATAAGTGACTTTCCTTTTTTGTTGTTTATGTTCATCATATACTTGGAGCGCATGGTCATCAGTTTCAGACAAGAAAAAATCCTCAGCTAATTCAATATAATGTACATGTTTCTGATGTGCTGTTTCTGAGGGGAGTAAACAATGTTAGATTGCTTTTAAAACTGCAACCTAAGATCTCTAATAATGTTTTTTTTTTCACTTTATTAACAAATAATATTCATAGTTCGTAGGAACAATACTGTTGGGATCTGTAATTCTCACTCTCTTCATCCCAGAGTTTTCAGCCAAAATGTTTTTTTTTGAAGTTCCTTGAGGTGAGAGTTTTGTAATATTTTAATATTAAGAACAAAACCTAAGTGAAGACAACATATGCTCTTCATTTGTTCTGAAATTTATATACAGAAGGATAATATTAAGTGTCCCTGCTTGAGCAGGAGGGTTGGACCAGATCTCTAGAGGTTCCTTCCAACCTCCATTCTGTGAGTCTCTGATTTGTGCTTTCAGTTACAGGTTAAGGCAAATATGACATCCTAGAGTGAATATAGAGGTGTAAACACAAGCCCATTCACACTAATGAGAAGCACTCTCTGAAGACAGCACCTCACTTTCTTTAATGGCAATGCCTTCAAAAATTGGTATCTGAACCCAAAGCCTAGCTTGGGAAGTCCGCTCTGCTCTACTTAATGCTCTGCCATTTGCAATCAGCTGAAGCACCTGTGGCAACAAGAAATAGTTTACAGGAAAATTATGAGAAGGAAATTATTTTGAAATACCTTTTCCTAGCCAGGTTTACACAGAGGGATTGGTGAGCCTGGTAAGCAGCGTGTCATCCAAGCATCCTTCTTTTCTGTTGCCCAAGTGTTAGACAAATGAAAGACCTTGGTAGGACTCACATTAGGCCTAACCTCCCAGACTGAGAGAAAAATATTCTTGTTTTCCCTTCTGAGATGAAATCTGTCTAGCGTTTATTTTCAGTCAAAACCAAACTCTTTCAATTTTCTCCTCAAAACTTTTTAGTGGTGACAGCAAATTACAAATAAGTAAAAATTGGCAGTAATGAGAATGAGTCCTGTTATAGACTTTTAGATTTGAGATTACTGTTTTGAAAATAGGGCCTACCACTTCCCATGGGTCTTGCCACAGCAGCTTCCAATCCCAAACCCTTGGCCTTAGACTACAAACTGTGAAAATGCCCCTGTGATTTGTATTATATCAATCATATTCAAAGGCTGAAATGCCCCAATGAAAACTGCAGTCTTGGATTTTTTTTAAAAAAATCCTCCTATGGTGATGAAAACATTAGAGTAATTTGTTTAGTTGTAGAGACTGAAATCCCTGAAAGTTATCATAGGATGTGCTTTGGTAAACCTTACATATTTAACATTAGGAATGTCTTGCAGAAGATATTTGGTATGAGCAAGTCAGTACTTGGGAAAAAAAAGTAACTGAAGCATCAGACAGTTCAAGGTAAATTCATGAAGTCTTTGATCTCTGTATCTATGTTTCAACAGGAATCCAGAGTGGTAGCTCTTCGGAATAACACATTGAAGGAATTTTTGGTCTGAATCCCATTCAGGATTGTTATTCAAATCATTGTTTATGAAACCTCTGACCTTGTGTAACTGAGTATTTTGGTCATGGAATCTTCTGCAATATCATCTGTTGCTGCATTGTTTCAGGATCATGAGAGAACTCTTATCTTTGCTCACGCTTCTGATCTTCCTGGTGCTACTTTATATGAAAATTTATTATCAAAATAGGTATCCCCTGTGTTTCTCGTTGATCTAAACATCTGTCTGATTTTGTCCATGGAAGAGAGAATAATATTACATTAATAATATATCATATTAATAATATTATATTAATAATATATTAGGAACATATTATTAATATATTATGTGAATGTTCTTTATTTTTTTTTCCCCAGAGAGAAATCCAGGCCTTGTTACTGGTTTCTCTTTGAATGGAAATATGAGGCAGATAACTCTGCCTTGGCCTGGAGCACATGATCTCCGGACCTTTTGACTTATATTAAAATTAGATGGACTTCCAAAATGCAATTAGTTCTCATTCAAATGTATCTTCTAGCATAAGAAATGAAAGAAGAAACAGAAGGTGAGACACAGCAAATGTTGAACAGGAATTTTATATACTTGTTCTTGCTTAGGGACAAAAAGTAGAAGGAAATGAAAGCTATCATTTGGGGGGGCTCAGGGAAAGCAAGCATTTCAAGCTCACCAGTATGTAAAAGGTACTTTGAGACCATTTCCAATGAAGTGTAGTTGCTTTCACTACAACCCAGTGAAAAGGCACATAATGAGAAGGGAAAAAGTTTGATACAATCAAATGAACTGCAGAGCCTTGTTCCCTTATCCATTAAGGGAATAACATTATAGGAAGCAGCTATGGCGAATAATAATAATACTGGAAAGCTAGAAAGACAGCTAACATCAATGATAATGCACTTTGTGCCTGTTGAAGGTAATATCTCTGCAAGCAAACAATTTGGAAAGCACACACTGAAAAGCATAAAATAAATAAAAAAAAAGAAAATGCTGGATAGCAGATTGAAGTAAAATATGTTTAAAATACAGTGACTGACAGTAGGGAAAGACATTAAGCCTACTACAAATTTATAACATATAAAGTTTGGGAAAATCAAATATGACAAAATTATTTGAAAGAAATTACTAAAGAAATCAGGATAGCTATTGATTTTCTCATTGTCTCAAAGAAGTAAAATGTCTGCAGTACTGTAAGCGAAATTGGAATACAGATTCATATGCTGGCTTCTGGCTAACTTTCAGTTAAATGGGGTTTGTGGTCACTGTTCAGTTTACACACAGGTTAGGTCAAATCCTCTAACAGTTCTGACATTTGCTTGTATAAAATCAGAGGGACATAAGGGAATGTCTGAATGACTGAACACAAATAATCGAAATGTGACACTAGAATGATCATCTAATGGAAAGTCAGCTCTGAATATTTTTGTGTTATGGTAATGAAGATGAGATTATTTTCTCCTTTTTTTGAGAGAGAAAGATTTTGATTTTACAGTGATTTAATACACTAGAAATGCCAAGATAACTACAACAAACTTTAGCAAATAAAAATCAGAAAGATACTTAAGTATTTGTGCCTTATATTTAATTAATGATATATCTAGGATAAAAACAACTCAGTTCTGTTCTTTGTATTTATCCATTTTATTTATCCATTTAATTTATCAAATTTTTTCCAATTTTTTCAAAAAACTACAGATAGAGAGAGGAAATTGCTATCAAAATGTTGCATATATTGTGTTTGGATTTTTCCCTAGCTACCATAAGACTGTATTGTTTAAAGAGCTCGTGTGGGATTTTGAATTCCCAGCGATGCAGTTGATATGCATACATGTGTGTGTTTATGTATGCTTGTACACATGTGCATAATCCATGCTGAGGCATCTAAAGCATCTGAAAGATGTGTATTATTACACTTTTTAAATTGTATAGCTACCTAGCTGACTAGCTTGAAACAGCTTAGAAATAACTGATGAATTAAATTTGTCATATTGACAAATGCATTTTCCTGTTAAGTGGGTGTTTTGTATCCATAGGGAAATACATGAAGTTGCCAGGGTAACCATGAGTTTCTAAGTCATAGGATGAATAAATAGCTATAGCCCAATAGATACATGGCTCTGTATGTGCCGAAAGTGATTCTGTCTGAGTACATTTGACCAAGTCCCAAATGAAAAGCAGCCAGTGTCTCGGGAAGCTGTAAGTGGAATTATGCTGACCAGCTCTTAGGAACCTTTTCAGGCAGGTGAGGGTATTACTGAGAAAAAGCTTTAACAGAGTTATTTGATAGAATCTGCCTGTTTTTGCCTTCCCTGTACTAGGTTAATTTGTCCCTGCTTTATTTTACAGCAACCAGGGCAAATGTGGTTATCTTTGCAGGGCAGAACAGCTCCAAGAGTTGCTATGGTGCTTTGCAAGTGTGCAGATTTGCTATTATGAGCACCTTGTGATTTCTTTTGAAAGTTTCTATTAGACACATAGAAACCACTTTAAAATACAGTAAAAATCTATTGTACAGTATGGCACAGGGCACACCTGCACCTATCCAGGTAAACACTGCAAGTGGGAAAGCTGTTGCTATACAAACATGTTCATGAATTCAGGGACTAGCTGCTGCCAATACTTTAAAGCTCAACTACTGCAGTAGCTCTTGCTAAAATACTTAGTTTCACAGGGATGATCAGATTTTCCAGATTTCAAACCATTTTGTTTCCCCAAACCATGTAAAGATTAACCTTGCAACATTTAGCTCAGGAACAGTGGCCTAGGGGCATTCACACTATCAAACTGAAAATCATGAACCTAACTATTTTAATGACGTATGTTATGATGTAGCATAAAAACTGTTCCACGGTAGTACAAAATGAGGTTAAGGAAAGTCAGATTTAATATAGTATAAACATTTCCCTTAAACTTCTGGCTCAGCATAAGATGTTGTTGCAGAGCCGTTGCCTACATATATACCACAGAGCTTTGTGCTAATCAGACTTCATATGAGTAACTGTCTTCTCATTAGCTCTAACTGTCAGGGGATAATATTGTAAGTTGGAACTATAGACCCATATTGACTTTTTTAATAGTAACATCAATTACTTTACAAATGTGATTAGACTCAAATAAGAAGGGATTCAGGGCTGTCATTCGCATCTATGGGATATGAGCATAGTAAATTTTTATTTCTTCCTGTGTTGCTGCAGTGTAATAAAAACTTCAGCTATCTTTTATTAAGACACTAACTTTTGTCTACTTCTATTCAGATAGGTCTGTTTAGCACAGGTTTGGCACTGGTTTGCTCAAAGCTGGAACTACAGGTGGGCTGTTTCCTCTGTTCTTTGTCTCTCTTTTGAGATTTATTTTTTCTTTCTCCTCTGTAGGACAGGTAGGGATTAAAACCTTTTGGCTACTGAAAAGTAATGAGTGACACTAAGAAAATTCAGCGAGTTGCAGTGAAATAGTCCAAGGTCAGCCTGAATCAGGAATACCAGTCAAATGGCTCAAGGACAGGGGAGGAGAAGGGGAAAGGAGAGACCGGCAGGAGTCCTTGGCAGGACTTCAGATACTTTGTTTTCAGGGGAAGTTCGATAGCTATATAAGTCTAAAATTAGAGATATGTGCTATATTGAGGAATTCGCAGCAACGAAACTGGGCAATCTTTCTGAGATATCTAAAAAACTGTAGTAAAATAATTTCCCAAGGTCAAATGTCTTCTTTTCATACTGCTTAAAATATCTCTAAAATCCTTCAGCGAAGTTGTGTGCAAGTCTAAAATCAGTCTTCAGTCCTATAGAGAAGGTTTTATAGAGAAATAGAAGATGATAAATTGGTAGGAGGGAGCACACCACAAATAATATCTATAGCTTCTAGTAATGTCTTTTTAATTCTGGAACATGTAATAATTATTAGAAGTCATATTTACTTGATAAAATAGGAACTTGATAGTCAATAAGAAGGAACATTGTCAATAAAAGTTTGCCATTTCTGAGCTAAATTAGCATGATTAGCTCCAGCTGCTATTACTTTTGAATGATTTCAGGTGTTTTGGACTGAGCATGAGTTGATGTTCACTGCAGTCTGCCGTAGTTGATATGATGGGAGCCTTGTGTTCTAAGAGTTGGGGGAGGCTGGCCAACTTCTTCAGATTTTCCTTTCCTACTGCATCAGGTTGCAGAGATGGCTCCAGTCAGTGCATCTCTTTTTGCCTTGAGGAATTTATTGGGACACTTAGTACACCTTCAAACACTACTAAGGCTGTGGATATGTTAGTGATTTCTATTCTGGTCAGTCCAGAAATAATCTGACTGCTTGTTCCAATACACACTCAAGGTGTTTTTAAAAATCTACACCATTGTGTTGAATGGAGTTCGTCTGGGATCACTAAAGTACTATTAAACCAGCATATTTTTTGTTATCTTCTTATTCTTAAAATTTTAGCTCTAACTACATGGGTGGAAGGAGATCTTTGAAACTATATGAAATATAATAATAAACAGCAATACTATTTTGCTCTTGGGTAGCTATTTTCTTTTCAGGATCCTCTAGACATAAATTAATTTTCTCTTACCTTTCTGTTTTGAAAGCACAAGCAGAATTCAGAAACTGAAACATGAAATCAGAATTAAACGCTTGAAGACATTTAGAAATAACAAATGCTATTTTCATATAAAGAGCCAGAGCCAAAAACCAGTTTTAAATGTTCTTGAAAGCCAAGAGTGTCAACTTGCTTTAAATGGGTTTATTTGCAAGTAATTTTGTTTTTATGCAGTTGTTGCATGGGTTGTGCAAATGGGAAAGCAAGTCAAAGGTGATGAAATTTATAGTGAAGTTTCCTTATGTTATGAAGGGCCCTGCTAGCTCCCATTTGGATGCTCGTTAGCCTGAGTGGGCACCAGGTCAGGCTCTCCTCGTGTCAGTCCCTGCAGGATTTGCCGTAGTGCCTGTCTGGTAGAGGAAGAGCAAGCAGGAAAAGCTGGAATTGTGAGAAGCAACAATGTCCGCTTTAAAAATCAGAGATGTGACATTTTTATTTTTATTCAGAGGAATATTTTTCTGGTATATGCTGTTTTACTTCAGTTTGGTAAAAACAAGACTGCATTGACTACTGGATGTAATGATTCGTTGTATTACCTGTCAGAAACAGACTGAAAGCATACTTGAGGTTTTTTCATATCATTCAAGGAAGGCTCATTTACTTCACGGTCTGGTTTAAAAAACTCAAGCACGGGACCATCTTCAGATTTAATGTAGGCTTGATGACTTATGTGGAGCTCTATCTGTTAATTTCATATTAGAAAAAGATCTTTCTATGAGGAAGGTGAGTGCTTTCATTAAGAGGATGCAAATGAGTGGGGCCATCATTTTAAATATTGCACAACCTCTTTTGTACCTGAATACTGTGAGCAAAACACTAAAGCCTCTGTACCCACAAATTCTTTTGTGCCTTTTAGATCCTGCTCTGGGTACAAAACTCATTTCTCTCTCTCCAATATGATTTGTTTTTTACCAATATAACGGAGTTACCAGTCTACTCCTACTGGACATCATTTTATAGTCTGTCCTCTGAATATCCAGATTAATGAGGAATTTACTAGGGTTTGAAATCTTTGAAATGTCAGAAAATATTTGCCAAATCACTGAAGATTGAGTAGGCTTTTAGAAATTAACTTCTTAAACTGAAAAAAAAGCAAAAGTTTGTTACCTCATATATTACAATTATTTGCACCATATACAGTATTTTAATGATAACTTTAAAAATAGAAGATAATGGTCCCATATAAAGGTTTATATAAAGAAAACAAGTAAAAAGGGACAACACTGCAAAGACAGCTGCAAGAATAAACAATCCTGAATTTCAGTGAAGGATTGAGACTTAGTTTTGTAGTCAAAGCTCATTTGTCTAGTCAGAGCCTTACAGAAAAGGAAATTCCATCTGCAGATCTGTTCAATAAGTGAATAATATTTTTGCACGGTTGTTTCTAACACTTGAACTGCATGAGAAGTACTTCAGTGCTGATTTGAGTCTCTTGGAAAGTCCACTGAAATTGTTGAAAACACAAAGAAGCTTTATGTCAGATGTAAACTGTAGTAAAACCATACACCCAGAAATAAATCCCATTTTTGGGTAACTGATTTTGTTAATGAAAGTTCTAGCTCTTCTAGCCCCTTTCATTCTTGTTACACTGCCATTTTTGTAGAATAATTTCTTTTCTTATCATGTTACTTGAACTTGGGTGACAAGTTCTGCACTGGCTGATTCCTGTGGAGTCAGAATCCCCTTGATGCCCTGCAGCAGATGTCAAACAAGCAACGCTCATGCAAGCGCTTTGGAAAATCAGACCACAAACCCATGAAATCCCAGCGATCTACCTTGTCTGTTTAGTTTACCTATGGAGTCATTTTTTGGGATGTTTTCTAAGCGATACACGTAATTAAAACAAACAAAAAAACAAAAGCCATTTCTTCTGGAACTGTAATGAGTATATTTCTCTCTCTCTCTTTTTAATTAATATAAGCTATAAACAATAATACTTGCCTATCTTAAAATGGCAGTTACTGTTATAAAAATCGACAGATTTTTTTTTAATGGGAAATGAGGGGAAAACAAGGAGGAAGAAACAAAGAATCTCAGACTTGAATAACTCTAAATACCTTGTAGTTTGGTTGAAATATTCAACTACATAATGAGATAGATGCAAATAATTTCTGATGTTTCCACTATTGCTTTCCTGATTTCAGCAGCTGTGTTTGAGAGTGAGGCTTGTTTTAGTATGGGACTTGGCAGTGGCCTTGGCTTGTTCTGTGCGGCTTTTTCCTCACAGGGATACATCTCCCTAGGTCTAAAAAAAATTAGGATTAACTTCTACATTTGTTGTACATTAGGAAACCTCTGAACAAAATCAAGCATTTAGGTTGCAGTACAAGCAATGTTGGCTACGCCAATAAAGAAAACTTATTTTAATGTGAAGGATTTAGGCTAACACACCTATTTCATCTTCTATGCAGGTGATTGATAAAATTGCTTAACTTACATATGTTGCACACTGAGATTTTATTTAAGCCAGGAGATCTGGGCAGTGCCAAAACAGTATCATACTGTATGGGATGTCTAGAAAGGGTTTGCAGTGCCCACAAAGTATTTGAGTGTGTATATTTGAATACATTTTGAACACACACATTCAAATACTTTAATTAAAACACCTGCTACTCAAATGTATTTTTTTTTTAGAGTTTATTAGGCACCAAATTATACTTTAATGCATTTTTGGAACATCCTATTTTCAACAACATATATTAAGAAAACCCAGCCATATAAGGAAAGGCTATAATGTGCATTACAGTAGTTCTTAGGGACCAGCACAAATTGAGATAATGGTAGAGATAATGTATTTGATATGTTAGCACACATTGTAGTTACCTGTCTCAGCTCCCAAAGAGCCTCATCTGATTTTCTATTAGAAAAAAATAAAAAATAATGTTATGGCTATGAAAAAATAGGAATCCTCCAATTCTTCAAGACATTCAAAGTGCATCTCTTCGGAGGACTAAAATAAATTAGAATATAATGCTCCTCCACAGATAAATTTGATTTATTATCACATTGTTATGAGAAAATTCACTAGATTTAGTGATTAGATTTAATTAGATCTGTTTTTGTAGACCTGATACTTGTAGGCATGACCCACATTTTCAAGGATAATAGTGAGAAGTGGCTGGTGAAGGCACTCACCTCAACTCAGCAATTGCTAGTCCTCTAATGCTTCTTGTTAAAGATCTCATCCCTGCTGCTGGTTAAAAGTATACTCTAGGAAAAATTCTAGGGTAGCCACTAGCCTTTCTGACAGATCGAAAAATGTTTTGTAGAATAAGGATCCAGGAGCTCCTGAAGGTTTATGGGTCAACTCTAAAGAATTCAAAAATATAAGTAAGAAAAAGTCAATTTTTATGCAAGTTCACCCTACAGGAATTTTGCAGCAAATAATACCAGGAATGTGTAAGCTTGCAAATTCTATGTGGTTGCTGTAAGAAAGAAATGGGCCTTGGCAGCTCATTATCTGCCCCAGCTGGGCCTGATGAACCCGGGTGGGCAGAGAGGAGCCCTGGGAGCTGGGCTGCAGGTGAGGAGGGAGCGTCAGACCTGCAGGCTGGGAGGGTGTGTGTGCTGGCCGTGGCGTGGGGGTGGTTGCTGGGTCTTCTTGCTCCGAGAGGAGCGTGTTGTGATGTACAGGAGGACGCACAGGAGGCCTGTGTGCAGGTGAGTGCGGTCCTGTCCTGTTGTGGTTGGTCTAGCTGTGTGTTTGTGACATTAAGCAAGTTCTCTTTGAAGCTTTCTAGGCTGTATGCATGTAGTTAGCAATGTTCTTAGTTTTAGATATAACCTTGCTGAGATACTGCTTTTTACTTGCAATACTTTGCTCTCACTCTTATAGTAAATGGTGTAATACTTTTGGTTTTGTAACAAGACAATAGGTGATCAGGAATCAGGAAAAATACCTCTGTAACATTTTTTCTTATATTGACATAAAGTCTCTACTTGCAGTTTCAAGCAAACTTCTCCTAGAAAACTGCATCTTTACCTTGTGGGGCAAGGAGTGCTCAAACTGAGTGTGAAAGAGTGTGTACCTCCCTTCCACCTGTCTCTGTTGTAGCATCATTTTCAAGACCCATAGCATTCATCTTCTCTGTAGCAGTGTCAGGAGACAGGTTATTTGTGTGCTTTGACTTTCAGCATCTTGGCGGTATGAGCATAATTGTGTAGCTAATACAACTGTTTGTATCTTCATGTATTACACATCCAAAAAACTCTCAGTTCTTGATAGTGTTACTTGGTTCCTGATAGTGTTACTAGTAAAATACTTTAAAATAATTTTCTGGCTTAGTAACTGCTGAGTCAATTTTTCTAGCAAGGCAATAATTAAGGTTTTTGGTTTTGGGAGTTTTTGTGTGTGTATTTTAGCAGCTGCTTACACTTTTCTCACATGTGATCTCTATAATTCTTTATTATCTCTAATGTGTTCTTTTATAGTATTGACACTGTATACTTGAGCCTCAACCAAGCTGTATGGAAAATTATATGTCATGCTGCTGCCACCATTGCATGGAATTGAAACTTGTGAAGTCTGTTTATCTGCTGGGTCATCGTCCCACAGCTGCCTAGGTCCTGCACAGTGGCAGTACTGTCACTTGTCGTTCATATTGCTCTGAGTTTAAGAGTCTTTTTAACATAATTAGGTTAAAGCTTTGAACACTGATGTTTCAAGGTCTACAGCTTCTAAGCCATTATTATCATAGCATGAAAAGCCAATGTGTTTTATGGGAGAGCTGGTCCTTTGCTTCTTTTCCTTCTGTTGCTGGTTTTTCCTCACCACCCTAGTCCCTTCTGAGCTAAAATGTAAAACAGCCCCCTCTCAAATAAGAGAAATACTCTATGGCCTCTTGGTAGAGGAAGTACTGTAGTGTGAAGCAGGCAGAAAAACTTGCTTAGAAGCCTTGCTTATCCTCTAGTATTTTCTTCCTGGTGCTATAATCTCTACATTGAGCAGATTGCATGCTATTCTGTGTGCACTATGAGAAATCTCCAGTAACATATCATTGCCTTTTGAAGTGCTGCTCATAATGATAATTGTTTGCAGAGCCAAAGTCCAACTTGGGAACAAGGTCATACATGGAAAAATGTTGTGATTTCATAGGAATGTAAAAATGGGGACTTGTCACTATAGCCACAGGTCAGATGTTATCTCAAAGGACTTTTTCTTTTTTTTCCTTGACTCTGGCATTTCCCTTTTGTGGATGGGTGATACTTATCTTATTGTTGATGGGTGATGGATATTTTGTGCGTGTTAGCACAAAAGACTTAGCTCAAACTAATATGAATACTGTGCCTGCCTAGATATGCAGAAACTCCCAAGTTAGCCTTTGCACTCATGGGCTTAATATCCTCTTACTGGAGGCACATGCTTCACATCAGACTCTCTCAAAGGTTATCAGAGTAACGGTGTTAACATAACCCTTCTCACTTTATACATCTTGTAATGACCGTATTAGAATTCCCATCCACTTCACATAGACTTATCTACTTGCCAGTTCAAACAAGGAGACCTGACTGCTTTGTCTCCCCTTGAACCTTCTGGAATTAAGCACTAGAGTTATGTAGAGCCCAGTGATATTGCAAGTCTGGACTATTTCAACCTAACATTTTAACATTAACTGAGGACAAGTATCTTCTGTAGGCTTGTGCTGGCTTGTTTGCCATGCAGAAAGTCTACCAGCTGAAATTAGTTGAAAATTGCTGATTGAGGCTGTAATGCACCTGCATGAACTTCATTGCTCCAGTTTATTGCTAACCCTGCAGCAGCTGCTTTGGGGGCAGAAACCTCTAGAACATATCCCCAGTCCTTCCTCTCCTACCTAGGACTTCGCTTTGTGTTGTGTCAGTGTTGACTTTCTCACTGGTGAACTCGATGGTCTGATTTCTAAAATGCTGCAAGAGATGTCTTTGTTCCTGCAGGTGACAATCACCTCTCCTCGCCTTTCCTATGGTGAGGGTTCTCCAAACATCAGCGTCCCCATCCAGATATTACATAGTTACTCCGTGGGAGTTCTAATATTACTGCAAATTGCAAGAATAGCTTTTCATTGGCTGTGCACAGTTGCCTCTTGAATGATAATCAGAAAGAGGTCTGTAAGGTCTGTATATTGAGATAATTTGATAATTTACATGTGTCTTCACTCTCTTCTTTTTTCTTTTTGATGGTGTTTCAAGTTTTCTACTAAACTTGCACCAAATCTCAAGACCCTAAGTCCGAGTTTCATCACAAGCCATCTGATTTATTCTTAGTAGTAGCTGCCCTTGACTTCCCCAATGCTTGGTATGTCTCTTGCAGATGAGACTGACCAAGTTACCCACGTGAGCCTGGGTTGCGATATGGCTGTCATGGTCCCTTCTTATCCTCTTGTTCCACCTGTACTGCTGAGTCATCCTGTCCTGTCTCGTGTGCCGGTGTCTCTGCATGTGACCAGGTGCTCTGTGGCCTTGGCAACTCACTTGCAAGAGTTTTATTTTGGACTGCTGTGGGAAATATTATGAAGTTAAAGCTTATTCAAAATGAGACTGCAATTCATATTCTGAGAAATGCAGACTGCTTGAAGAGGAGGATTTGGACCAAAGGGGCTCTAATAACACCTTGATTGTGCCTGGCCTTTCCCTGGAGTTGGCGGATAAACAGGACTTGCCCTTGGCATCCTGTTCCCCAGCTCTCCTGGGACCCTGCTCAGTGTTCACTCACTGCTGGGCTCCTGCACCCAGCAGCTGGGGCACCCAGAGCTGGTCGTTGAGCCAGGGTCTGCCGACGTGCCACTGTCCTGCACCTCTCACCTAATCCTAGAACAAGAATCCATGGGTGATGCTTCTGACACTGGTGACTGAGTTTGTGAACATCTGGTTTTGCCCTTCGGATAACCTTTAGTATGCAAATGTACTTTGCCCTTCTGCTGAGGGAGGAATCATCTCTGATGCTGGTTCGCTTTGTTTTCTTCCTATTCTGGCATCTCTGAACTTCTGGTAAAGGAAAGAATGATTCAGACGATTGTAGTTTTATTTTTGGGGTGGTGGTCATGGTATTAAAAATGTAGAACAGCTTTTTAAACATAATAGCTAAGAAATTGTATGTAGTGCTGACAAAATAGTTTTCAGAAAAGTGAAAACTGTATCATGAAATATATTTCATTTTCCAAAGATAGTAGTAGCATCTATAAACTTTTATTAAATGTCATGTTTTCTCATATCACGCTAGCACTAGATTTGTCTTTACTAAATGTATCTGTATACAATTCAATGCTTTGTTCATTTGACTTCTAAATGACACAAGCACTAGCAGGTTATTTCTGTTTAATGCATCTTGTAGGAAAACATCTATTAATTTCACCTTGGGATCTGATCTGATTCTTATTCTAATACCAAAAGCAGTATACACTTTGAATGATGACAGCTCTTGTTTAGTGCATTGATCCTGTCCTACTTGTAGCTTTTCCTTTTCCCTATTGGTCGGAAAAGGTATGGTAATGAATGCTTTTAAAATTTATAAAAGATAAGAAATTGTGTTTGTTTCCTGTGTCTAGATTTTTCTGGATTATTCATGTAGTTTGATATAATTCTATTACTGGAATTCTTGGAATTTAGTACAGGATTTAAAATAGGAAAGGACATAAAGTGGAAAACGGGTGGGTATTCTTCACAGTGATCAGTAAAGCGCAAATGTGATGTTGATCTGCAAGAGCGTCAAATGCAAATGTGTTGCTCATCAACTTCCATTCTCTTTTCAAACATCATCTTTAGAGAGATTCTGCTGCTCAGGAAGCTAAAAAATGAATGCTTAGTGAGAAATCAACTGTGTTCTTCTACATGTATAAAGTAGTAGATAAAGGCCTATCTGGAGCACAGCTGTCTTTCTAGAATGAGATTTAACAGTATGCTTCAAACCTATGGATTTTCTTTTTTTATTATTTTTTATTTTTTCTTAAACAATTGTAATGGAGAATTTATCAAGCTCCCTTTCTGTAAGGGTGACCTCCAGTGCTAATGACTCTGGCGGTAGTTGTGAACTGCAGGTATCATTGACACTGCAGTTACGAAGCAGCAAAATACTTTTGTTCTACTTGTGGGCTTGAGCAGCTGTCTGTGAGATCAAGTATGGTGAGCTGTCCTCTAGAAGAAAGAACCTGATTTTTAAAAAGGAAATTTTAGCTTGCCAAACTGAACCTTTATATTTAAAAATAAAATGCCAAAAAAAGTCCTATAATAGTGGAAGCATTAACTGGCCTCTTCATAAAACATCACACATTTTGGAGAAGGATAATGCTTTCCCAGGGCAGAAATGACTTGCTAGTTTTATTCCATTACTTCCAATTTTCTATTACCTATAAAGCATTCTTTGATTATTTTTTTCCTCTTCCTGTTATTTTATTTTTTGTAAGTGAAGATCTATGGACAAACACAAACCAGACCTGAAAAAATAAGGTTTTCCCCTGCCCCAGATTGCAGGGAAAAAAATGTGTTGTGGGCTGTAATTTTCTTTGAAAAGAAAGTAGGTAAAAAGGTTGCAATATGCTCTCTTATTGACACTTCTAAAAGCTAAGCTGTTGCAGTGAATTTTATGGAAAGCCTTGCTTTAGTTTGCCAAATAGTATTTCAGTTTGCCTAGGTATTGCAGTTCATAAATATTTTTATTTTTTCATATCATGATTGTGGCACAGAGACCTTGCACATAATTAGGTTCCCTTTTATTTACATGCATCTACATGCTCATAGATAAGAAATTTGGTCCTCTGCGAAACTAAAAGCCTGAGTATCTTTAAAAGAGCAGGAGAGGAAGCCTGTTAGGTTTGTTTTCTTTAATGTGTACACAGGGGAGTTCCTAAGGATGCAATTTTAATGTGATACTGAAGTTACAGAAAGATGTGAATTCAAATTACCTTAGCAACTTTATACGTTAAAAGTTGTTGCAACTTTCCCTTGTCACGAGCTTTATGCAAGGGTAGCAGCTGATTTACCAGCTGATTATCAGCTCTCTTGAGCTGAGGTATCAGGTTTACTCACTGAGTGGAGCTTGAAAATATACAGGGCAGTTTCTTATTTCTTATTTCCACAAGAAACAGGAGGCTCAAAGGAACAGGGAAAGAGATCCATGTTCCCTCTCCGCGGTGATGCAAGTGTTGCTTTGGAGTGCGCCAAGCTGTGCCTTAAACCAGAGAGGGGTTGGGTTATGCAAGCGCGGCGTTACTGGGGCTTTCAGAAACCTCACAATCGGGTTGTGTTTCTCTCTGGCAGCATCTGGACAGGACCTGACAGCACAAGGGGCAGGGTTCGCCTGGGAACTAGCACGTAGATGCGTGTGTAAGTACAAACTACTTTGGAAAATGCTCTCTTGAAGTGATAAGTGACTATATTGCTCTTCAAATATGTTCTGAGGATGGATAGGTACACAGTAGCTTTGGTTGAGCTGCATGCCCTTCAACCTGCTAGTGTCAGAGTTCGGGCATAAACAGACTGTTTAACTAAAACATTTCTTAATGTAAAAAAGATAGCAATGACCAGTAATTGCATTGCATTGCATTACTTCAAAGTTCTTGCAGCTGATGATAATGATAATTTAATATCAACATCAATTCCTAATATCATACTTATTCAATGTTCTTATTTATTCATAGTTTGTATGCTCTATGGTGTGGTAGGGATGAACAGGCCAGGCTCCTTATAGAAGTAGCCATTTGGTTTGTTTTGAAGTTCCCTGTATCTTATTGGTTGATATCTAAAAATGGGAACCATAAAGTAAAGGGCGATTTGCTGAGATCTGAGAAGGAAGGAAAAAAAAGTGAAATTATAGTGACATAATTAAAGAAAATAGAGTTAGAAGATATAAACTTTAAATGACCAGTGCAAGATCCAAACATATTATTATTCTCTATTAACTCTCTAAAATGACAGCAATGAAAATAGAGTTTGCAGATGTTGTTGAACTAAAAGAATGAATATGGAGCAGTGGTGATAGAAATGAGGAAATTTTAGTTCATAAATACCATGTGTGAAGTGGACTTTTCATTCAGCACAAATACAAAGGCAGCAGCTGAAAATGCCTGTGGTATCATGGCATCATCACAATTTAGTCATGTTTTTCCTCTTCAGTATATGAAAGTGATTTGTATTTTTAGAAGTATTATAACTAGCTTTTACATAATGGTGAGACATTACAATATACTATGCCCAAATTAATGCAATACTTGGATATTAATTTTGATGACACAAAAATGCATTATTACTGTCTGAAGCCTTACACTAGTGCAATAAATCTTGCTGTCATTTGAAAGTGGCACTGTATTATTTTCAAAATCAAGTGCAATATTTTAATGATGACTTAGTTCTATGTGAGAAATTAAAATGAAGTATCTAATAAGATATACAGGTTAAGTCACATTTATGCATCTCTTGGGTTCTGCATTGTACTTGTAAGCATTTTGGCTTGGTGTTTCTCAGAACAAATATAGCAGAATGTCCTTGAGTCCAACTTGCTCTATTTCTTATACTGCTGAGCTGTATGCAGTGTGCACTTCTGTGTAAGTACTGGTTTAACTGACTTGGGAAGAGGAGAGCTTTGACCTGTTCCAAGTATCCTCACATGTTGGGATATTTCAGTAGCATCATGCAGATCTTCTCTGTGGGGGCTTTTTAACAGACTAGTTCATTTTAGTCTTAAATGGGCCTATTAGGCTGCCTGATACTACTCCTTGCTCACACTTCTTGAAATTTGCTTATATTTTTATATCCTTGTTCAGGCCTGCAACATCTTGCTATTCAGTATCCTTGGCAATTTTGATAAAGCCCTATTGGAAAGCACCTTTACAAAATAGAACCTGCTCACTTACCAATTCAGTCTCTATTCATCTGTCAGGTTGTTACTTCTTCTTCTTTTTTTTTTTTTTTTTTTTTTTTTTTTTTTTGGTAGGTCTAGCCAGTAACTGTGAAAACTACTGAAAAGCCTTGACTGTATTAATACAGGAAGTGCCATGTTGGATTTGATGGTTCCTGAACTTAGGATATATTGCCTTTGACAGTAAAAAGTCCTGGGAGCTTCAAAGGGAAGTGCAAGGAAACACAAAATAGAAAGTTGTGAAAGAACATAATGATTGTGAGCATTTGTTTCCAATTGCAACTACTTTTATTTATCGAAATGTCTAATGATTCTCTTGGTCCTCTTCCACTTTAAATTCACTACTACTGAAAACTAATATTGCGTAAGAAAGCTTATAACATCCTTTAACTGAGGTTTAAAGGACAACAAATGCAAGCTATTCCTATGTTTTAATGTGATATATATTACATCTTAAAAGTCTGTGGAGGCAAGGCTTTGAACTGCAGTAAGGAATACTCATTATTGCTCATATCTCTCTTGCTTTAACTCGCAAAAGGAACAACAAAAAAATTATTCAGAAAGAAACCATAAGTGTTTTTTTTTTTTTTTTTTTGGTTTTTGTTTTTCCTTTGAATGGAATAAATGCTGTCCCAAATTGGGCCAGGTCAGCAATGGGGTTTCAAGACAAATCCTGGGGATAACAAGAGACAACATCTTGAAATATGTTACTGACATTTGTCTTAAATGCATGAGCAGTATTAAAAGAACCAGGATTTTCTGATCTATCTTATGCAGGTCAAGTAAATGGGACAGATTTACTCTTGGTAATGGTTTTAGTGTTGCAAGCACTGGGTCAGTGTGTCCTGTACCTACTTTGGGGAAAGGGAGAGAGGAAGGGGAGAAATTTGATATGGAAAAATGACTTCTAAATCACTGCATTCGGGTAGAAACAATCTAAAGAGAAATCAAGAAATAAAACCAAGAGCCGAGATGACTGAAGTGATATGTTTGACCCATTATGAAGCAAAGAGATTTGGATACTTGCCTTGTTTTTTTCTTTTCCAAGAGGTGTTTTTAATTCCTCATTGCTACTCTCTGTGGTGATTCTTTCTGGATGAAATGGGTCTCTGTGGTGAATAAGGCTGGGTTTCGTTTCCTTACAGAACAAGTGCAGTTTGGAAATGATTACAAATGGGAATTTATGAGGACTCTCCATAATTAGAACCCAAAGTGAACTGCTGTATAATCCTGCATGGATATTAGTAATTCAACTGTGAACTTGACCCTCTGTAAAGCTTTGAATATAAAATGGAGGTACAAATGTATTAGTGTCTTGTATGGGGTGGCGTGGAGGGAGCAGTAGTATTTCTAGCCCTAGCTCCCAGGTTTTGGTGGTGATAAACTTATATTTATGATTTTGAGCAAACCTTTATGGCAAGGCCTACATACCAGGGGGGAAGGTTTCTGCCCAAATATGAAAATCATAATATTTTAAAATTTCCTTTTTCCCTGGTTGGTATACGAATGTAAATTAGTGCTATTGAAGGTAAGTTTGTGTTTCAACTTATGTAAGTTTTTATTCAAAAATCTAAAGACTCAACAGATACCGTGTCCTTAAGAGTGGCGGTGACAGCCAACTGTTTGCTCCCATGCTGAGGAGGTCCTTTTATTCATACGTGTTCCTTCACTTCGGTCAGCTGGGCGCTAGGAGAGACTCTGTGATAAACCTGAACCACCTCTCCTCACTGCTGTAAGGAGTGAGCACAAAACTGTGATCTGGACAGAGCTGGGGAGCCTCTTGGGTCATGTAGCCACTCAAATAACTAGGAGCACCTGCCGCTCTACTACTAAGTGTGAAGCAGCTAAACTTTATTCTACAGCTAGTAGTTGTAGTACAACCAGTGCCCTTCTCTGCCTTCCCCTGTTAGTTGATTTCAATCTGCTTTTAATTCTTATCACCTTTGGACCTGGCCAGCGTGTACTGTTCTCAGTTTACTGTTTTGCAGTAGCTTTTAGTATTAATTTTCATAATTTGTAGCAAATTATTGCAAAATGTGATTAAGGCACAAATGGAAAGTAAAGATTGTTTATCTCTCTTCTGGATGCTCTGTCTCATGGTTGTGGTTTGTTTTTTAAATAATATAGGTTGTCAGTGATTATTTTCTGGCTTCTGTTTTGGATGTTTCCTGATTTTTTTCTGTGTTACCAAGTGTTGGAGAAAATTGTTGTGTGTATTTTTTTTTTTTCCCCTCCTCTTTTCTTCCTTTGTTGATTTCTGGAAACTAAAACTTTTACATTTTATTTGTCACTGTGTGCACAGTAGTTTGAACCCCCTTTTGGGGTGGAGGTGCAGTAACAGACTTACCAGTTTTTACTGTTTGAGGCAGTCATTAATGGAGGTTTTGATGTGCTGCTTCCCATGGCAGCCTCAAGCTGTCTCCTCAGATGGCTTTGCAGAATTCCTCCTTTTCCTTCCCCTTTCCACCTGCTTTCCCTGGTTGAACTTTTGCCTTAGTTATCATATGTGTTTTGACAAATGGATGCTGCCTTTAGAGTTTCTAAATATATACTGTGTGCACTAGAACATACTCAAGGCCTCCTCTTAAGTGGAAAGAAAGAATAAAGCCCATAAATAAACCATCACGAGCGCTGCTTTTGGAGACGTGTCACACCTGTGGTAGAATTTGCACTGTGAAACTTCAGAATGTCAGAGTGTTCTTTAGAAAGAGCTTCATTAGGAGGAAAAAGCAGGGGGAAAAGGACAAAAAAACCCTTCAAAGAGTTCCTTGCCTGATTGAGTTGGGGTGGAAAATGATTTAATACTTTGATCTTTCCATCAAATGAAACAACATGAAAAGGGCAAAATGTGTGGCTTTATAAAGTAATGTTACGCTGTCTGATTACCACTGAAACTGTTCATTGGTTCCAGTAGACTATATTATAATACACATAATTTGGGGACACCTTAGAATTACTCATTATATTAACATTCAGTGGCTGAGAAGTTAATAAATCAGTAATAGGTTGTCTATCTGACACTTTACTAGGCGAGTAACGGATTCAAATTCAACATTACTTTGCCTGTTTGACAGTCCTTGTTCTTTGCAATATTTATTTAGATAATTTTTTTTTTTTTACTATAAATTACCTAGAAATTTCTTCTGCAATGCTCTTGCTTGAGGGAAAGTGGAGAAAACCTTGCAGCCTGTTAATTTCGTGAAAAATCTACCATTTTTGTAGCTGTCTCAAGGTATGAATCTTGAGTTGTTGTGGGTCAGTTCTATAAAAACTCTTATGGGTTGGAATTGAGCATCTCAAAGCGGTGTTTTAGAACCTTTTTGTCATTCATAAGTATAGAAACAGCTGAGGACCTTGAGGAAAATGTCGGGAACATTAGCTCCATATGCCGGCTGGTGATAGAAGGAGCTGTCAAGTCTGTAGCTGTCACAGTGACTTCCAGGTACGTGGTGCTGGAGCGTGCACAAACCCAGATTGCTGCTGGAAGAGAAACGTGGTCAAAAAAATTGGCTCAGGCATCATGTTCCCTTTCTAAAACCAGTTATCTCCAGGATTCTGCACTTTCTGCCTGGCCCAGGAAGTTATTTCTGTTCCTGGTGCTGTGTGGCTGTGACTTGCTGTGGAAGCCAAGTTCTGTAGCTGACCTTTCAAAGCTGAACCGCTATCTTCTGCGGCAGGATTCTAAACTCCCTTTTCCAGGTAACTCTAGAGTGTTCAGGCTTTTCTGTTTCTGCTTTTTGAGACATCATTCTTCTAAACTGTTCAGGTTACTCGTAATGATAATAGAGAGCAGGACAGAAAACAGCCGTAGCATATGCTTTAAGGTTAAAGCATATTAACAGTGAAAGAACATTATTTTAAACAGTTATTCAACTCCAGTCACAATAGCTCTCTTGTCATCTTTATTCTTAGCCTGCAATAAATAATTTATTTCTGCACTATTTCTGTACAGGTTGGTGTAATGTAAAAAACAGCTGCTGGCTGGAATTTAGGTCTCATTTGACTTATTCCCTTTAGTGAACTAAATTACTCTTTAGTGAATACAGTGACCTAGAAACTGTCATTGCCAACCAGAGCAGTGGTTCATCTGCTTCACTTCCCTGCATCTGACTGTGACCAGGGGCAGCTGTTTTGGAAAACAGTGGGATAAAAATCTGCAACAGAAATATCTGGAATAACTGTCACAGGGAGGAATTATTTCCTAGCATATGTGATGGTGCAAATGACATAAGACTGAATAAAAGTATCTCTAGATTATGTAAGTAAAGGATGCTCAGGACATATATGTGTTGGTTTGGATGTTTGCATGGATGCTCAGAGCACATTCACATACTGTTTTGAGCCTGCATGCTGAGGAAAGCAGTTTGTTTTGCTTTGCAGCTACAAGCTGCCATTACAGCCTGTTTATTGTGTTTATGCAATACTTAAGCTGAATAAGAAATATTTTTCTGAGTGGGAAATACTGCCTGTTACTTTCAACTGGAAAACAATTTTAGCCAATTCCCAGAGTTAAGGCCCCTGAACTGCTAGATGCTCTTGAAAATCCTAGCAGATGTCTAACCCTGTTCTTAGATGCTTTTTTAGAATTTGAGAATCTGGTCTGTAACAGCTAAAACCTCCTGAAGATACCATCACTTTTTTTTTTTTTTTTTTTTTTTTTTTTTTTTTTTTTATAGTGACTTAGTGCAGCTACATAACAAGTCTTGTTTAGTTAGTTTGGTTTCTCCAACCATTGTGAATGTTCTCTAAGATTTATTGCTTTGTTTGAAAGGATAGCATTCCATATCATATCAGAAACTTGCTATTTACTGAAATACTACAAAGATTTCTTTTTTTCATGGTGGTGGTTGGATGCAAACACTCACAGAAATGCTGTCTAACTGTACTGTTATTTTTCTGACACTGCCATTGAAAGCTATTGCTCCTTCTCTATGCTGCCTTTCTGGATGCCTTGTACCTTTGAAGGAGTCTTTGATCTTTGTTTTGGTCATGATAGGTGCAGGTGTCTTGGAGCGTCTGACTATTTTGTTCAGCTATCATCTCTTCCAGACACTTGTTTTCTGTGAAGCTACCTGAATTCTTTTTTTCTTCAGAGGAGGTGGGGAAAGAGAAACCTTTCCATTATACCCAATTTTCTAATTGTAAATAAACACTTATATCTAGATCCTCCAAATTCATTGCAAATTTCAGACTTTCTGATCCTGCTTGTCCAGTCCCAGAAGCGCATGCCTGAGAGATTGTTCAGTGCTTACATCTACTCTCTGTGTTTTCGCATACAGAGATTGGAAAGCTCTTGGCATGAGAATGGAGGTGTCAAACATCCATCCAAACAGTATGATCTAAATATAAGGTAATGAGTACTTCAAACCATTGTAGATAAAAATCTGAACACTGTGTCTTTTAACTTATTTCACTGTCCTTTCCGTTGCTGAAGTTCTCTCCAGGTGATCCCTTTATCTGATATCCCTGTAAGTGGCGCTAGCTCTGGTTGGTCAGGAGTGGGAGCTGGTTAGATGGTTACTTGCAAATACTTTTTGTTTGGTCTTCTATTTCCCCTAAGTGCAAGGGCAGGACAAATGCTTATACATGGAGGGAGAAGGTAAAGCTGGAGAGCTCAGAGGGTGATAGTCAATGGTGCGGAGTCTAGTTGGAGGCCTGTGTTGAGCGGTGTCCCCCAGGGGTCAGTCCTTGGTCCAGTCCTGTTCAATCTGTTCATCAATGACCTGGATGAAGGCACAGAGTGCTCCCTCA
>JAWLRI010000906.1:5606923-5691460 GCA_034781795.1 Crypturellus tataupa | reverse complement strand
CGTGTGCAGGGGGGTTGGACTAGATGACCTCTAGAGGTCCCTTCCAACCTTAGGCATTCCAGGATTCTATGATTCTAACTGAGTCCCGGCTGTGCTTGGGCTGAAAGCAAGCCAGAAAAGCAGCACAAGTCCCATTTGGTTATTTCTACGCCTACCTGACTCGAGAGAATGTTTAGTTGTATCTTGCCTAGTGGCTAGTTTTTAGGTAAGAAATGTTTTAACTAGGCAAATGATTAGTATCAGAGGAAGAAGCTTAGGTTTTTGCTTTGTACTGTTACTAGCACCACATGTCATGGTCATGAAACACTTCCAGAAGGACCTGGTTGGAGTGAAGAAGTCAATGTTCTGCATTGCTCTGCAGGAACTTGTATATTTCAAATATAACCTGCTAGGGAGGGCTTCAACAAAAGGAAAAGTGTAATTTAAAATAATGTTAGTGATAGCAGAAAAGCAGATGATGGAGATATCCACTGTGAATTCTTTATATTTTATAATTCAACAACTTGGTTTTTTTTTCTTCAGATTACATGTTAGATTGATATATATCCTTTTTTTTCATCCCTTTCCCTTCCCTTTGCTGCAAAATTTTCGGGACAGATTCTGTTCCTTCTGCACAAGAGTTTTTTTTTTTTAATCTTTGCTCAGCCAATAGCATAGTGAGAAAAATGGAAATTATGGATAAATGTATGAAGTAACCAGCTGATGATTTTATAGATTAGCTTATTTTTATATATGCTAAATAAAATTAAGTCTTTTAATAGGTTTATTTTGCACTATTGAAAAGCAGATTAGTGGAGATGATAATTTTAATTATTTCACAAGAAAGAAAGCATAAGTGTATAACTTTGACCCATAATTTGCCAAATGCATTGTAATTATTTTCAAATAACTGTCTGGGTGCTGGTTTCTGAACACCAAAAGTAGATTGTTTCACAATTGCAGCAGTAGGCAGATGTAAAGCAGGTTCCTCAGCTGACCTCTGTTTCAAGGTTGAACTGCCGGCAGGCGCCGGCTCGTCCCCCGGCAGCAGGGGCAGATCGCGCCCAGGTCTGTGCTGACGAGGCTCCGTGTGCACGCGGAGCCTTTCCTCCTCCTCGTCCGCGATGTCGACTACATCACTTTCCTTGTTTCTGCCTTTTAAAGTGAAAATACATCAGAGGTGACTTTAAGAAAAAAGAAGCTGTGTCTTTCTAGGCAAGTTGAGCGTGGCTGTACTACTGTCAGAAGTCACTGTGGAATAAGCATGGCGATGGGGCATAAATCAAAATCAAAGTCAAAATCAACGGGAAGAATTGGACACATTTTATGTAGTCTGTTGTTTTGCTTGGATTGGAACCCTGTAATGGCAAACTTTCCAGAAGCAAATACTTCTGGAGTTGATGACTTTGAAGACTTACAAGCTTTAACCAATACTTCCTTTAAATTGATCCTCTGAGCTCCTGGTTCAGAAGTAATGTATCCACCTAATTTATTTTGGTATTGATCTGGTTCTGTTATTCCTTTGAACGTCCTCGTCTGTATATTTAATACTCAGCTGGTAGTTTATTCAATGAATTTTGTATAGTTTCATTAGTCATATTGTAGAATAATTCCCTCCTGAAGGGGCTCCGCTGTCAGGACTAAAAGGTAGTCTGAGAAAAGCCTCTTACTTAATATTGACAAATGCAGTCTGATGGTTTACCATCCTGTGCCATAGGCTGATGTGTCTGATTTGCCTCCTACAGACCTATAACCAGTACTAGTATTACTGTTTGCTGCTTTACAATTTAATTAACACAAAGTGACCAAATTTTTTACACTAGCCTAAGGCTTCAACTGTGAAGAAACATGTTAAATATGCTCTGCTAATGCCACCTGCTGATGCCGAGAGTACATATCTGCCTGCAGTTTCATTTTATTCAAAGTTATTGTATGCAATTCTATAACTGTTCAGTGGCAAATAACTTTTTACATTTTGTGTCCTGGTGTTATTTAGTTTCTTAATAATAAGAGCTGGAACTAATTCATTCTAGCATGCAGTAATTTATTTTAGCTGTAATTCTAATTCAATTCTTAGCATAATTCTAGTTGTAAAAGAGTTCTAGTCCTGGTTCTCACTCATGTATACTAAACACCAGACTTATAAAACTTGGGAATTGCTTATATTTTATTATCACATAAGTTTAATATTTTGTTTTGAGTATGAAAACTTGTGCATAACTCTTTGACTTTGAATATGCCACAGTACAGTTAATTTCATTTTTGTGACCCAACACATAGTGCTGCAGACAACTTATGCCTACAATAGATTCCTGGTGATCAGAAAGGGCCATAAGTAAGCTATATATAAGTATATTTTTAATGGGACTAATCCTAAACTCACCTCTTGTTTGATGGCAGACAGACTTATCTGTCAATAGGACTTGAAGGCATGTTGCAGTGTTATGGTTTTGCTTTCCACTTTAGGATATATTTTGCAGTGAATTGTTTGCAGCTTATATGTCTATGTTTGAATTTGTTTCCTTGTGGACTTCAATGTGATATAAACACAAAAATAACCACGTGCTAGAATACACTCGTATCAACAGGTAGATGAAAGACTAATTGACCAGGTCAGAAAGAGGTTATGATGAAGCAGGTATGAAGAGGTTTTATGCTATTGAAATTCTATTCCTCCCATTAGTTTGGGTTGGGATCTCAGGTTAGTTTGGGATGGAAACTCCTGGAATAGAAGGGTGTTTTTTTTTTTTTTTTTTTTTTTTTTTTTTTTTTTTTTTTTTTTTGGCGTTTTTGTTTGTTTGTTTTTTAAAGAACATAGTAGTTCATTTTACTTAATGTACCTTGATGCTTTTTCCATTGCATTTGCAGACCCTGAATTTGGGAGAGTTTTTCTGCTGTGCCATAGTTTTGCTAAGCTGTAGTGAGAGTAGTCATTCCCCCAGCTGAGAACCCTCCTGCTCTTCTCCCCTTGGCCTCCTGCTTGCTGTGTTTCTTGCTGGTCAGTAACTGCAGAAGGCAGAGCCTTGCTAAGGTGACACCCCGTCCCACTGACAGCACAGGGCCGTTGCGGGAAAGGGAATATGTCTCTAATTTCAAGACTCTTATGCTGTAACTCAGTAGATTACGTGCTCTGGTATTTTAACTTGACATTTGTATTAATTCCGAGTGGAGGTTTTAAAGGTAATTTGAAAGAAGCTGGTAAAATGTCCTCTATTTCTGCTTATTCTCTCCTCCCTAGCAAACAGCACTCATCTCTGGAAGTAGCCTGTGCCTTGGTGCTGTGAAATTTTGTACTAGTGGCTGAGCATGGTTGTTATAGCAGATGTGAGCAGATAAACATCGGCTTTGCCAAACTGAGAGAGGCTGTATGTGTGGAGACGTGCTGCTTTCAAACAGATACAGGACAAAGATCGTGTCCTTTTAAAATCAATGTTGTAGTAGAAAAGTAGTGCTAAAACCCCTCATGAACACCAACATTAGAAAAGATCCAAACTTAATCTGTAAATATGTATGGGTTTTGCTTTTCAGTCTTATGTCTAATAGTGGCTGTTTATTTTCATATTTTGCAGGATAGGGACACATAAGGGTATGGAAAAAGTAGGAGACTGAACAGGGTGGATGAAACTACATCCGGTCTTCTCCTGGCCACCCTTCTGGTGTGCAGTATGTGAATTCTGAATGTGCATTGGAAGTCCAAGACAAAGTAAAAATGCCTGTGTCTAACTGGCAAAGTGTTCTGGATATGTTCAAAAACTGAGCAAATTCCTGCTAGTTCATAAACCTGCAGCTTGCAGGAAGACTTTGGGGTAGATTTTGAATGTGTAAACACCGACAAAAGCCTTGCCCAATCTTATCTAGCCTACAAATTATGAACTGGAAAAGAAGGGCAATGCTGTATATTTGTATCCCCTTCTCTCCACTCAGGTTTTCCTTAAATTTTAAATTGCATACATCGGTGTTTGGTGTCAGCAAGAAACTTCTCCTAGCAGGATTCAGATTTGGGACTTAAGGATCAGGATTGGTGGATTACTTGCCCCTATCCCAATGGAACTGTATGAGGTGGCTGCACCTCGAATACTGTGTTCAGTTTTGGACCCCTCACTACCAGGACTTTGAAGTGCTGGAACGTGTCTGAAGAAGGACAAGGGAGGTGGTGAAGGGCTGGAGCACAGAGCTGATGACGAGCTGCGGAGGGAGCTCATTAGTCTGGAGGAGACCTTATTGCTCTCTACAGCTTGTGGAAAGGAGGTCGCAGGGAAGCGGGGATAGATCTCTTATCCAGAATAACTACTGACGGGACAAAAGGAGATGGCCTTGAGTTACACTGGGGGACATTCGGGTTAGACATTAGGAGTAATTTCTACATGAAGAGTGGTGAAGCATTGGAGCAGGCTGCCCAGGGAGGTGGTGGTGTGAACGGTGGTCCCTGGTGGTGTTCAAGGAACATGTAGATGGGAACATGGTTGAACAGGCACAGTGGTGAAGGGCTTACGGTTGGACTCGATCTTGAAGGTCTTTTCCAACCATATGTTTCTATATAGCATACTACCTGTTAACTAGGAGCTCTGCTGAAGAGGCCTCTTACTTGCAGGGTGTGCATGCTCCTTCCTGCGTGTGATGATGGTTGTCACAGCATCTCTGACACGGAAAGTTTCCCTGCTCTCAGCCGGCTGCTCGCCCACTCAGACCGTGCCTCTTCCGAACCTCTTGCGCCTCGTGGCAGTCTGGTGTGACAGCATGTTCTGCAGCTGCTTTATTTATTTTTATGAATTGGAAATGGCATTATATGGGTCCAGGCTTACTGTCAACCTGTGATTGATGTATTTTTTCACTAGGTAACTTGGTATGTGCAGAACAGGTAAGTTTCCCTGCACACAATAGGTTCATTCTTCCTTAGATAAATGTCATGTGAGTAATTGCAGTTCCTCATATAAATACCCACATATGAGACTCTTTAAGCAGTAATTGATTTTGCAAAAGGAGGGTTTCTAAGCTTGCATCTTAGGGCACTTTATCATAAGCTGGTCTGACAACTTTTTGAATTTGGGGAACGAATTTGTCTTTAATGATCCAACTGCCCACCTTTTGGGGCAGTGGAGGAGGTCCTTTCATCACTGGCTTATCAAACATTTCCCAAGCAGCTCAGTGGTGCGATAGAAAAATTTCCTTAAAACGTGAAAAGAAATGATGCTTTTATGTACTGGAAATACTGATTCAGCAGTGATGACATGTCAGAAGGCTACATGGAGATGTATGTAGTGTAACAGCACGAACATATATGTATTTTTCCACAAACACCTAAATCACGGAAAAAGAGCAAGGACTGAATTTAAGAGGGGAAAAACATATATTCCTAAATAAAGGGAAAGAGAAAGGAGGCTTAGAGAGCTGTGATGGAGAAGAGAAGTTAGGGTCCTACAGGGATAACTGTAGGAGACCAGGTGATGCCTAAAGGTACGAAGCTTCCTGCTGCATCCTGAAGCTGGGTGGCTTATTCCAAATATTTTTTCCATTTTTAACTGTATGTATGCTCATACCAATACTGATACAATAAATCAAGAGAACAGAAGTAGTACATCTCAGTTTGGAAATATGAGTGGATCTTCTGTAGATTCATTAAGAATGAAATGCTAATCCTAAATAACTGAAAAGGGTTAACTTGAGGGTATGTGAGTTTGTGGCGGGTTTTTGTTTTTTTCCCTCTCTGATCTGATGATGTATTTTTAGCTCTCATCTTCTCAGATGTAACTGTAGCTCATTGCATGGGTTTTACATCCTGGCGTTCTCCCAGCCAAATGGCAGAACACCTGGCTGTGCTCTTACCCCGGGCTGCAGTGCTTCCATGGAGCTCTTCTGCTTGGACAATGGCATAGGATGATCCTTGTGTCTGAGCACTGAAACCTAAATGATGAAAACTACTGTTTCATTACTGTGTCCTCTACTTACAAGGCGAAAGAGGCCAAGTGCCTCTGTTTCACATGTTGTCTGGCAATGCAGAGCTGCCCTAAAAATGCTTAAGTCGCATTGGGCAGCTCAGTGGGATGGAAGGTTATGCAGGTTTGCAAAGTCAGAGCCTCTGTTGTCATGATGAATTGCAGTCAATACTATAATATATCTGCAGAGCCCTCAGTTTCCTTTTTAAGAATATTTCTAATACAGTGGCACATACAGAAAGGAAGCCTTTGTGTGTTTTCTGCTAAACCCAAGTTCCTTACATATTGAATGAAAAAAACCTATGACAGGAGAAATAGCTTAAGCTAACTTAGAAAAACAGCCCAGGCCTATAAATGAAGGAAAGGGAAGTGAAATAGCACAGCTGCTTTGTGCGATGGTTAGCCTGTCTGGAAGCAACTCGGCTGTGAAAAGGCACAAGGCTGGTGATTATTACTTTTCCCTATGGGCAATTTGTATTCTTGAGAAGCCAGTTCCCCCCTGTCTCAGGGTGGAGAGGCATTGTGCTGGGTGCTGCATATGCTCCACTGTGGTAAATAAGGTCAATTAGGACACACGAGGTTCTTATAAATAAATCTCTGTCTATTCCTTCTACAATTTTCAAAAATGTAAAACACCAGTTCTCTTGATAATACGGTTGAGGCAAGATGCCCAGAAAGATGACATATGTTGTCTTCCAACTACTGCAGCTCCCTGGTCTTACATATTTCTCGAAGCAGTAAGTGCTGCTCTAAGAATTGCTGCTTGAAGTGCCTGCTGCCGTGGAGAGCTGCTATTCCCTGACGGCCGAGCTGTGCTGCCAGATGTTACTTGGGCAGCAGGGAAGAGATGTGCAGCTTTGCAAAAAGACTGTGTTGACTCTATGCATCAGTGGTTCAAAACCTGGACATTACTGATTATATCCAGAATAACTTTAAATGTTGTCTTGTTATAAACTGTTGGTAGTAGCTTTTTGTTTACCGTGATTTTGAAGAACTTGGCTTTTCCTTTTCTGTGATATGTTATGGTCGCCTTTCATTGCCTAGGGTAAAGTATTCTGGTTAACCAGGAGAGGATGGGGCAGATCCACTAGCTCTGTAAAGCAAGCAATACCTCGAGCTCCAGTTATAGCCTGACTGATGTAAGTAGGTTGGACTAAAGTAGGGCTCCAGAATAAGCAGCTGCTCCTAACTTCTTTCTTCACCATCTCTTACACTCAGGACTGTATTGTCTATTCCTGCCCTTTTCCTAAACCTTTTTTTCTTTTTTTTTTCTTTTTTTTTTTGTTATCTTTATGCAAAGTAAGGCCAAGAGCGAGTAATGCTTGCTAGTGTCGGGGCAGGGCAGTGTTGGCTGGAGCCAGTTGGCTGGGAATTGGAGTTACCTGGTAATGACGGGATGGTACCAGCTTCCTTGGGCGTGCTGCAGCACCCCAATCACAAGCGTTGGCAAGGACCTTGCCTTGTTCACGTGTTACACTAACTTGTACAGACCGTGGATATCAATTTATCAAAGCATTTGAAATAGAAATATACCTGATACCTGTGAGTAACATTTGATGAAGATCTGTAGCTGGGGAGTGTCTTGGAGAAGCATGTCTGCTGGTTACTGCTACGGACTTGATCGTGATAAGTGCACAGTAAGTTGAAGGCTTGCAGTGATTATTATTATTTTAATCTCTTTTTCCATGACATTATTTAAAAAAAAAAAAAAAGACAAAGGAAAGTGATACCGAGTGCTGACAGTTAGACGTGAAAGTAGGGAGTTTCCTGCAAGAGTTGTGGGAGAGGAGAATTTTAAGTGATTGAAACTAGGTTAGCATGTGGGGTGAGATCCTTTGGGAAATGGCTCTGCAGGGAATTTGTGGTGCATGGAGGAGTGGGGTCAGTGTTGGAGAGGGTTGAGAACTGAAGGTACATATGAGATTGGGGAATAAAATCCCATAATCATATAGAAAAATATACACCTATAAATAAACATTTAACTAATAGGACATTATAAGACGTGTGTAATCAGTAAGAGTTGGCAGACCTGGCTTTGATTGCAGAATATTGATAGTGTAATGGTCTCAGTCTCCTGTGGATGTAAGCAAGACAAGTCTTGCAGGATGGGTAACCTCTCTTATTAGATAAACATTTTATTTTAGTAGAAATGAAAGATTGAGTGAAATTGTGATAGGTTATCTTTTGTAATCATAATAATTGGGGAGGCTTGGTTCAACACTGCTTCCTTTCTGATGTTTTTTTCCCTGTTGCTTACTTAATATTGCCTGCTTAAAGGTATAAAATGACATTTGTGACTACAGTTATTTGAAGATGATTAACATTACAACTTAAAATGTAGTAATACTTTTAAAAATATAGTATTAGTCTGGTTTTTGCAGTGTTAGTGAAACTGATGCATTAACAGGGTGCTTAAAAGAAAGGCATGCTTAGGCAAATAATTTACTTAATGCTACTTATGGGTATTAATTTTGTTTTTATTTTGAATCTCTTAAACCTACTTTATGATATTTGGAAAAATAATAAAAAGCTATTCTTCAGCAAGGGATGCCTGAGCTTTCCATAATGTGCAAATTGTCAAGCTGGAATGCTAAGATAGAAATAGAACTGGACTGCTGTAAAGAAGTCAGAATTTGAAACCCTGAAGTAAGGCTGTCTTTTGGCTTGCTGCAATACAGTTTTAATCCATGTGATGCTGGGGTTATCTGGTCATACCCAAGGTCCCTCCCAAATTCCACTACATTTAGGACATTCCTACTCTAATACCCCAAATCAGACCCCTTCCTGGTGTAGGGATAACAAAGTTATGTTTGCCAGAACAAGCATTTGGGTTAGACAGTCAAATGTTTTCACTGATGTTATTTTGGTCCAAAGTAACAGTAACCGCTGAAGAAGAGGAACTTGATCGTTTGCATTAGGCAGCAAATCTTCAAGACACTAATGAATCGTCTACCTGCTCCTGTGCACGGTCAGATAAACAATGTTTAAACTCTATGGAGAAATTTAGGAAATCTACTTGGTGCTTCCTACTATTACTTAAGTCTGCCTCTTTGTAATCATTGAGGGTCTTTCTCTGTAGCTGTGGTCAGATATTTAAAGCAAACTGATATACTGGCTGGCTATTCAGAGTTACTATTTCTGTGTTGAAGGATTTTATAACAAGTTGGTGAAATTCACATTTTTCCACCACTAGAATTGAGTTTGCCTCAATTTGACTTTTTTTCTAGGCCAGTTAATGTTCATGATAAAAATAAACAAGGTCCACCACCAAAATGATAGAGCAAAAATAGATTACAAAGCAGCAACTGCCATAAAGTTATACCAAATCTTGTATGCTGATTTTTTCACATTGACCAGAATTGTAGTTTCTTGATGTGATAATCAAAGCTTCAGAAAAGTCATACTTTATCCTTGAATTTCATACTCGTGTTGCTAGAATTAATTGGAGGATGACAGAATTACAGATCTCTAAAGTACCTAATCGCTTTATATAACCATTGGTCATAGAACCGTTTCTTTGATCAAATGCCACGTTATGTTTTGTATCTCCATCACAAGGGCAGCATTTTCAAAACAGCTAAGTGTGTTAGTCTGGAGTTTGCAGGCTGTGTTCAGCTGAGAGGTCGAAATCTTTCCCTCGGGGAAGACGATGGGTCAATAAGGGATGTTTTGGCTATTGATGTAAAAGGAGTTCGCCCTGAAAGACTCTGCTCAGTGTCTTTTTTGCCTGGTTATAATCAGGTTTTTAGCCAGCCATGATCTTCCTTCTGAATACATAATTTTTGATACCCACTGTCTGTGTGTCAGTAACACTGCCAAGATGAGAAGGAAATGCAGTGCTTTAAATAACCTTTGAAGTCCATACTCTGGACTCGCAGCCAATATGAGGGACCCTAGTCAGAGGAATTTGCAAGATTTAAATGAACATTCTGAGGTCATTAAACTGTAGCTAGTGGGTTCGTACCAGCATGTAGACAGTAACGCACTAACGCTTCAATATCTTGTCACCTTTAATATAACATTGGAGAAACAGTATTGTTTATTTTCATCGTCTTCTGTCCATTATGTTGCATCCCTCAACTCTAGGTTCTCATTTTAGATCCTATGTTCAGTTTTCAAGTATTTTTGAATGCATTGAAAATGTTAACACTTACAACCTAGCAATAGCCTTGGGAGTAAAAAAGTAATTTATTTGCTTACAGAAGAGTTCATTTCCTAGCCTGACACTCAAAAGAAGCCAAATGCAGGCTTTGTCTTAATAGTTGAAAATTCAAAATAAATGAAGCTTATGTAAAACGGCACTAACAGACTAGAGCTACAGTGGACCGCTGAAATTGGATTTGGTTAGCTATAAACATCATTAGCTTAAAGCATTCTAGCTTACCAGGCAGTGTGAGCGCTCATAGGCTGGGATGCAATAATGCTCTCCTCTTTCACATTTTAACTCCTTGTGGAGATGCGAAAGCCAGCTGAATATAGGCTTTGTAAAAGCTAAATTAACCATGCATTCCTTGGGGGGTTATGGCAAACTGTGAGGTTTATTTGGTTGAACTGTGAGGTTGTGAGGTTGAACTGCACTAAAGATAACATGACAGTAACCCAGAACACTGTGCTTGCAATGTATTAATTGTGCATGTGTGTACTTTAGATTTAGATCTTTTATTGAGATTGCATTCTCATATAACTGATTTTGAAAATCTGTAAACGTAGCTTGTAAATGTAGCCTTAATATTCTCATGAAATGAAATACCAGTATTGGATTTTAGCTATGTATTTTCTTTTTAGGTTGAATCATAGTAGTCTGAACTTGCATGAAAGTGCTGATGTGTTTCAGTATTTTTGCAGTACCTTATTTGCCCAAGTCACTCGCTCATGCGTGTTATGTGGAGCTGTGTTAATTTAGTCCAGTGATTAATGTTACTTGACCTCAATCTTGGTTCTAAGCAGGATGGAATCAGTCAATAATTAGGTATCCCTATACCAATAAAATACTTCAATTTGTACGCAGGGGACCTTCATAAAATTCTAAGGATACATGTGTATAGGTTAAGTCTCTGCAGATTAGGTCTAATATGTAGCCTCTTGGTCTCTTTCTCAGATGTGCAGCTCACTTGGAACAAGTAAACCTGTGTTCTCACAGCATGAAAATGCTGTTTTATGGATCCTTCCACCATTGGGTTGTTTCCAAACAATAAATCCTGAGTGTTCAGGTTTTGCCTTTCATCTGACAATCTCCAAGTGATTTGTGAAACTATGACTTTTGTTATATCACTCTGCTTGCCCTGTTTCCATTTTACATGTGTAATACATGAAGGCAGGATGGTGGGGGGAAGAAAGGAAAAATAAGGAAATAGTTGTGAAAAGCTTAAGGGCTGGAAGGATTTTTCAGTAAAGGATATCATTTTAAATTACAGTTACTGCATGAGGTACCAGCTCGTTCCTCTCTCTCCCATCCCCCTCATTTCACAGGTCATTTAGGATCTTTTGGAAAATGTTTCAGTGGAGGAAATTTCATCTTATATTTCAAAAGCAAAACCACTGTGGAGATCATATTTGAGTATCTTAAATGCTTACTGCTACTGAGAAATACTACAAAGTGAGTATTAACACAGCATGTAGTACAGTTGAGTTCATCCATTTTTGCAGTATGTGAGTCTTCTAATATATGTATAATGTAGAGAAACTGATGTACTTATTTTTGAACTAATTTCACTAGAGGTAGCTTGCATCTTTCAGTCTATCTTTGAGCACTTTAGTTATCCATTTATTTTCCTCTCTGGGTAGAGCTCATTGTAGATAGGAAGCATCTGAAAAAAGAAATACAATAAACATTTGTGTTAATTATATCACTTCCTCCTACTCTTCTCCCCTGCACCATATGTTCTCTTCTCTCTCTGCCTCTCAATTGATTTTTATTAGGACTTGATAAGTGTCTCATCAGGAGATCTCAAAGGTAGGCTCTGGCAGGGCAAATTTGACCTTATTTGTCTTTATTATAAGTGCAAATATATTTGAGGGTAGGAAGAGGAAAGACCAATGCATTGGTTTGTCAGGAAAAGGCACCTTAGGTATTTGTTTACAGGACTTGTCCTCAGCCTGTGCGGGCTACTTGAGCCCTTTCTGCCAGGTCTCATGCTGCTCAGTGCGGTTGACCTGTCTTTCCTTTCTTCAGTCCCTTGGTTATTTTTCTCAAGGTGGCCAACTGGAAAAGCCTCTGAGCATTCACCAGGTTTCTCTGAGCCTGCCTAGGACTTTCTGTTATAACATTTAGTGATTCACATGTGTCTAACTTCATTCTAACCTTCATGAGGGAAGTAACTTCTCTTACTTTCTGTAATATACTAAAATGTACCATTACAGTTGACCGTCAAAGACAGCACAGGCCATACATATATTTGTCCCCTTGAAAATGATGGGGACAAAGAAGAATTCAGTTCAGTAACTTAGTACGGGGAGCTCTGCTTCTGAGACCCCTGGCATGTTGTCACTTACTTGCATTTACTGGCACTGGGCTCTACTTTGGTTTGGGAAGTAAAGCTTGCTGGGCAGGGAGGCATCTTCATTTTTTGCTTGGTTTTTATACTTTGATTTTTCTAGCAGGTTCAGGAGTTATCTGCAAAAGTATAAGTATACGATAGCAATGCAGCTAAAATACAATCTTTCATTATTATGAATCTCAGAAGCTCAGAAGTTTTCTGACTTGCTCTAGGATATCACAGAGTGTGCTAAATTGTGAAGGCCACTGCTGCCCTTACAGTATATGGAGGGGAACCATTCAGCAGATCTTACCTGAGAGCAGAACTCACTTTTTCACTCTTATTTATATTTGCGCTGCCCTAGGGACTGTTTCCTGTGTTTCCCCCATCTCCTCAACATGAGCAGATACTGAAAATGGTAACAAGGCAGCGTTGAACCTTGGGTGGTGACTGCAGTGATCTGCTTGCAGGCCGTGCTTGGGCCAGGAGGCTGTGTTTGCTCTGCTGCCGGGGTTTGCACACGCGTGTCTGGAGCGCTGCCGTGTGCAGGTTGCCTCCCGTTCGCTGAATGACCAAAAGGAGCCCAATAGCTGCATGAGGGTGCTCGTGAGCGCTAGTGAGAGACGCTGAGAGCACTTTGCAGTATGAAAAGGAATACAAACATCTGGTGGCACAAAAGGAGGTGGTGATTCTTGCACTGCTTGGCATAAATTTCTTTTTCAATGAACATTTTCTGAGATGAGTAGCAGTAGAAGTAGAGTTTCTGTACAAAGTGTACAGGTTAGTTGCACATGCTAGGTATAAAAGCTGTGAACCAGATTGGTATTAGAGATAGAATCTAGTCAGGGTGTGACAAGTGGATTTATTTTGCCAATAATTAGTGATGGTTTAAATGCATACTAAATTTCCCAGACTGTGTAACACCCTGCTGTAGTGTGTGAGCTCTCACACAGTGTCAAGGATGCCCAGTACTTCTTTAAAGGAAGCGGGCGAGCTGTTGGCTGTCATCGCTGAACTGTGACTTGGAGCGGGCCAAGATCACTTCATGCGAAGACCAAGTTAGCCCTGCACCCATCCTGCCTAAGAGCTAGCGGAGTAATTGTGCTAAACCCAAGTGGCAGAGCTGCAACCTGTCCTCCTCTTCCCTTGCTATCTCTGAAAAGGTACATTTAAAAAAAAAAAAAAAAAATATATATATATATATATATATGAACGTAGAAGTGCTCCAAGAGCTACATAATTCATTAGACCCGGTTTGTCAGCCATGTGTGTTCTTGCAGCTTTCGCCCGGAGGTAGCTGAGCACCTGGTGCCCCGGCCGTGGTTCAAAGGCTGCTCCGAGCTCCCCGCTCGCGCTGGCGCGGGGCTCAGCCGCGCGCGTCCCTCCCGCTCCCTGTCCCGGCAGCTCCCGGGTGCTGAACCGCGGCTTCCTATTTCAAGCTGCCCCTCGGGTGCCTTTAGGAGAGGCGAATCCCCCCGCAGGTGCGGCGCATCCCGCGCGGGGGGGACCTACCTGGGCCGGGGAGCCGGCGTGCGCGGGATGACTCAGCCCGGGGCTCCGCGCCGCCTCACGGGCAGCTCGGAGCGCGGGCTGCAGCGCAGGGGCTGCGGGAGGCACGCGGAGGGAGGGCGGGCTGGAAAAGCATCCAGCCGGGAGCGCGAATACCTGGAGCCGCCCTGCTGCTCCATCTCGGGGTGCTCAAGTTGCGCCGCGGCGCGCTCCCTCCGCGCTCGCTGCCCGCTCTGCTCCGCGCGGCTCCCGCGGACTTTGCGCTCTCCGGGCAGGCGCGGGCGCCCTCCCTCCGGGCCGCCTCCTCCCGGGCCGGCCTCCCGCTCGCCCTCCGGCCCGTTAAAAGGCGGCTGCTCCGCGGCGCTGGACCAGTGCGCCGGCTGCCGCGATGCGGGATGGAGGCTGGAGGCTGCCGGCGAGCGCGCGGGCACCGCTAGGCACCTTCCCGCTGGCCGAGTGAGCAGTGGCCGCGAGAAGACGGCCTGCCCGCTGGGATCGACAGGCTGATTCCTGGCTGCCGGGGGCACTTGGGAGCAGCTCTAGGTCACCGAAGTAACTCGGGCGCTCTGCTGACTGCGGAGTTGTAAAGAACTGCGCGCAAGTGGCTGCAGTGGCGCTGGGAAACGCTTCGCCGTTACCAAGGACACAATAGTTTTCAAGTCATTAGAGCGGCTCTTGTGCTCCTCTCTGCCCGTTGCCCAGGGAGGGTCATTCCTGGGAGGGATGAGGATGGAGCTGTGACTTCTTGCCTTGGTGGGGGGGAGGGGGGCAAGGGAGGGAGCAGAGGCTTTAGCGAGCAAAACCCACGGCTGCTGCAACCGGCTTCACTCGAATCTCCCTAAGTCTTTCCAGGCACAGAGAGGCACCATGCCAGACACTTGGAATCTTTTTCGGGCTTTTTGGGCATTCTTCCTTATCTTCTGGACTGCCTTTAACACAGCCTTAGTGGATGTGGTTGGATCGGAGCAGCAGATCCCCTTGTCTGTGTAAGTGTTTTCGTGCTTTTGCTATCGGGATCGTGCTCAAGGGTTAGAACTTGATTGTTGAAGTTAGATTTTTATTACAGATATTTACCTGTTCAAGGCACATTTGTGCTTGTCAGCTGTGTCTGGAGCCATGTTCTGTAATGCATGCGATGCTACTTTGGTTTTATTGTAGGAGCCTGTGTTGGAGGGTCTGACTGTAGACGCTTCTATTTACTGAAGTTGGTGCTGTTATCTTAACTCCTTCTCATATGAGAATTTATCATTTGAAAACATTCTGCTAGTTCACCTGCTACTTTCTTCTCGATGAGTACCTGTTTGTATGGTGCTAAAGCCTGTTTCTTTACAGGTTGATTCTTTAAATTAAAAAAGTGCAGGTCAGGTAGTTTGATTAGAGGCCCTGGCGCTGGCAGGGTTTGTGCTTGTACATGAATAGCCGCGCTCAGCTCGTGCTGTGCTGAGGTTCCTTAGTGATCTATTTAATGCAAAATTGCTTGGATCCTTCTGAGTGCAGCTGAAGCTGTTACAGCCTGTGTTGCTTGCTATGACACGTGTATTACATTTCTTCCTCTCTCCCTCTCTTCTTTCTTTTTTTTTTTGTTTGTTTTTTTTCTTCTCTCTCCATATTCACAGCGTGAAGCTCTGGGCCTCAGCATTTGGTGGGGAGATCAAATCTATTGCAGCCAAGTACTCGGGTTCACAGCTCCTGCAGAAGGTAAGGATCTCTTCAGTTGTAATAAGCAAGCTTTTTAGCAGATAAAATGGAGGCAGATTTATTTTATTTTATTTTATTTTTTTTTTTAATGTGGGAAAACAGAGCAGTGCATCCTTTGGTCCAGGGTCTATTTCTGCTTTGTATACCAGTCCCTGGTTGACTCTCTGCACTGCACTGTCTGGAGACTCGTGGATTAAACTGGCTTATTTTTTGGTTGATGTTTTTGCTATCAGTAGAAAGTCAACTCCAACATCCCTCTCTTGAGAAGTTGAGGTTCAAGAACTGAGGACTGCGGCTATTTTGTCTGGGTGCCGCATTGTGGTGGTGGTGATTCTGTGTGAAGCAGCTGCTTCTCTTGAAAAATGTTAACTTGGTTCAAGGAGCAGAATTTTAGTGCATATTCTGTTATTCTTTTTACCCTGTGCTGCATGTGTGCTACTCCCTATATCAGAAAACAGAGCTGCCCTGTTGTTTGTCGTCGCTGCTGTTTTTACAATCCCATTATTCCCCAATCATCTCAAGCCAGTGCTGGGATGTATTACATCATTACAGATAAGAGGAATGAATGTGGTTATCTTCCTGCTCAGCTGCACAGCCGGGTAATAAGCTAGTCAAGTATTGCAAAAACTTGAGAAATTGGTCTAAGTCGACATAATTGGGGTAGGGGGTAATGAGAAAGCAGATTTGAGTATTAGACGCATATCAGGGACTGCATCTATTCTAATTTAAATATGCAACCTATATTAAAGTTCCATATTCTAGACAGCTTATTTTTGTAGCAGTTAATGGAAAAAATATAATGAGGAGTATGTTAATTCTAAAATTACAGTTTTGTGGTGTTTAATATACGATCTTCAAACGGAGATAGGGAAATGGCAAAAGCACGGAGACATTTCCAGACTACAAAGCTGCAAAGACCACTCGTTCCGGTTAACTTTGTTGCTGCCGTTCAGATGCGATTTTAATCCAGAGTAGCATCTACTTTTTAAATGGGATGAGACTTTGAAAATAAAGGCTATGACCTGAAGGAATAATTTCCTTTATAAACAGACCAAAAACCATGTAATGGATGGTATGTATAACAGTTCAAACAACAAGCTTATGCTTTCCATTTAAAATGAAGTAACTAACCTAATGATTACACATGAGTTTCTCTTAGTAGTATCTATTCAGTGTTGTATATTCAGTGAAAAATATGATCTTCGTACTAAGGTAAAATACAGTCCAATTAGGACCAAAAGTATTTGAAATCTGCTATTACCTTTCAAGACCACTAGATAGTCTGATTCTTAGTATGTTTGACAATTTCTTCTTTTATTTTAATCTGAGATTATGGACTCTTTGGGTTTATAATAGTTCTAGTTCATGCTCTTTAAAATCTGTGTAGCTGTATGTTATCTCATTTCTTCTGTAAACTCCATTCATAAAGCAAAAGAATCTTTAGGTTCTGCATAGTTTTGGTTAGTATCTAGCCCAATATTGTTATAAAGTTTTAGCTCTTAATTGGGCCCTAGCAAGCAGGTTGCTTAATCTAATTTTGGAACAATTCCATCCTAATGTTTTTGTACTTACAATTTGTAAAAATCATCTCTTTATCTACCAGGCATAAATAGTAGCACTTACAAGGAACATGCTGGGTTTTGTAGTGGTGTTAAAATACATAAAGAAACAATAGGAAATCTTTAATCATTCTTCTTTTCCTCATAGTAGATAGTGCTGTCATCCCTTCTGTAATGCATTTGCCCTCTGAAGTAGTAAGATTTCTTCCTATTGGTGGTTGTTATTGCAGGTAATTGGAAGCTATTCATTTTGCCTTTTCATCAGCATCCTTTCTGCTTCACTAACAAATCTGCTCCTGTTTTTGAAGGTGGAGAGTTTATGCTCATTTCAAGCTATTTCATTTTTCTTTTGTGCTTTTGTTGTGATACTTCATTAGAGGGAAGGGGAAAGACAAAATGCAGGTATGACAGGTATTTAGGGCAACCTTATTTGATCCCCTAGCTTTTCCTTTCTGTCTGGCCAGGATTTGGAGAAACCTTAATTGCTCTGTAGTCTTATTTAATGTTCCACGTGTATCTGTTATCTTAAGTTTGATGTTTCCTACTGCTGACTGCAGGAAATGAGCCTGGATGAGAGTTTGTTTTGTTTTGTTTTGGTATTATGTTGTTTTAAGTGTATATTTTTATAAGCTTTCATGAATAAGCATGCACTAAACTTAAAGACTTACAAGTATTTTTAAAGCGCAAAGTCAGTGGCAGAAATTGTCCTAACACTTGACAGTGATAGTATGGTAGTGTTTCAAATGTGAAAATTTAGTTTATTTTTTCCCCTTTCTTCCTCACTAGCTCAGCATCAAGGAGCCACTTGCTATTTACTATGAGCCTCTGGGTGATAAGAGTCAACACATCTTTTTGAAGTCCAGATTCTTCTCTTAAAAATAGTGCTGCTTTTAATATTACTAGATGAATTCATACTCTCTGCTCACAAATTAAGTGTTGTTAACAGATGAAGTCATAAAACATACACATAATGATGGAGCTGGGCAATATAGATTTCTCAATTACAGACTGCTTTGAAGCACCATTTAGCTTAATAAAGGCTTGCTAAGTGGAAAAAAAAAACTAATATAAAGGTTACTTGATTCATTTTGTTAGCATATATGCTAAGCATCCCACTTGGAGAGGAACGCATTTCAAACCAAGGCGTTGTTGCCATGCTCCACTACCCACCCTTTTGCACATTAAAGGTCATTTGACCAATACTAAAATTTCCCTGAGTATCTGAAGTTATGCGACATACCCTGGCAAAGTTTGGATGTGCTGAGTGTTGGTGTGAGTATTGATTTTAGTTATTGGAGTTATTTTTAAATATTGTTATACTGTGAACATCAAAATGAGTCAACAACACTGCTGTCCTCTTGACTATTGTGAAGATGGTTAAGAATATTTTCATCACTTTTTGAAGCTATGTATTAAAAAGCCATCAAACTGTGCTTACATTAACTCAATTGAATATTTTTTATCTTTTTACTGTGTTACAATAACCTTAACTAAATATGCTGTTAGGACACATAACATATGGGATATATATTTTTTCTCAGATCTGGCTTTAGATAAAACACAGACACTATATGTATTTCTGGCTTTCAGAAATGAAGATTATCTGCTTGTAAGCAAAATTACTACTTATCAATGCAGATTTTTTTAATACTCCATTATCTCCAAAGTGAAGGAAGGCTATTCAGTGTTCAAAATGCAAAGCTAGAAGCAAGTAGGCAATATTGTGTGGAAGCCACCTGATTTGGAAAGGCTTTACAGTTGTCCTGTAGATTTGGCAGCATTTAAGGAGCTGCTTGGTGCTGTAGAGACGTGCATGCTGTGCAGCTAGTTAGCAAATGCTGCTGGGGCCTAAAAATCAGTTGAAATTTTAATAATCTCTTGTGTGATGTACACTACAATGTTTGTGGAAAAAAAAGTATTTTTTCCTGTATACTTTCAAAAGTCATTTGGTGTATTTGAATCTTGACATTGATTTAAATGCTTATTTACTTCTTTTCATAACAGTCTGATTATGTTTAGTTAGAACTGTGCTAAATGCAAGAGCATAACCTGCTGGCAAAGCCAGGTTTTTATGTGTAAGGTGAAAAGCAAGGGCTAGGTGCCAGGAAGATGCTCATTTTGGCTGCTATGAGTAGAAATTTAGAGGACCTGAATTTGGGGAATGCTCTGGTTCACGTGTAGCATCCACAATAATAATTGTGAATTCAGTTTGATGCTGTAGCAAGGCAATGGCAGTAATAAAATAAAATACATTGAAGAAGATGCAGGTAACGCACCTTCTGTTAATGTTAAAAATAACTGATGTTGCTGCAGTAAAGCTGCTCCAACCTCGACAGAGTATCAGGTTCCCTCAGAATGCAGCGTGGCTTGTGCTTTCTCAGATTTCTTTGGGAGGGACTTTTCTTTCTACTGAGCTGTGATATTCCTTCATAGCGTCCAGAATAGTCAATATTATTAATAATATAGAAGTTTTGATTTGAAAAAGAGGTGACTAACTATCAATTTTGTCATTTAAGGTTCCTTACTGAAAACGAGCTTGTCAAAAGCTATCGCGGATTTTTATGTAAGGCGCTTCACTGAGCCCTGCCTGTTATGTAAGCACTTACTGCCTTAATTTCGAGCAGTCTATAGCATGCATATGCCTGCTCCTTCCAGCAAATGCTTCCTCATATTAGACCTTCTCAAATGGGTGTGCTTTCTCAAAGCAGCTCTTTCCATCACTGTAACATCTCTCTTTTTAAAGATTCAGAAGTGCATTTTGTCTGAGCGGTTAGATTTGGTGCTCTGCCTTGACAGTTTCTTACAGCTATGGAAATGTCTGTGCAAAATTAATATAAGAGGGTGATTTAGATCAATTAGCATTCAGCTAGTGTATCTGATTCATGTAGTACATCTATCTTTAGTTTTAAAACATAGAATAGTGACTTAAATTCTTAGAAAAATTTAGTCGGATCATCTTGACATTAATTGCTTTGCTTTGACTTAGCCTTATGATGCTTTTTATGTTCTGGGTCTTTTAGGCTGATTTTTCTTTGCTTGAGCTACTGCAAATACTGCTGCCTGCTTTGCAGGGGAAGGGTCGGTAGCATTTACAGCTCATACAGGGTTGCCTTGAGGGGACATCAGCTTAAACTTTTACCAGCTGAAGCTAATAATTTTAATCATGAAATAATAATATTGATATTTTTCCCACCAAAAAAGGGAAATAAAGAGCACGAAAATACTGTTAAGTACATGAATGTGACTTTTAAAATGTTAGCTAGGTGAATGGCATCAAGCTTATCAAAGCTCTACTTGGAATTAACTTGTTATTATTCAAACTCCTGAAGTTTGAGATTTATAAAATATGCATCTCTTATCACTGTTAAAATCAACCATTAGACAGTAAACAGAAATATACATGAGAGAATCTTAAAGTATTCTGATTCTCATGGTTCACATAAATGATGCTCTGGAACTTACAAAGCTTCAACCCTCATCCTATCTAATTCATACAAGATTTGGGCTGCGTATCAAAAAGTTATTTTCTATGCTAATCTGGTTACTGCGCCTTACAAAGTATTTTGCTAGGCCTCTAATGTGGAGACATAGGGGTAAAGTCTTCTGGAAAGACACTATTTTTTTTCTTTTAAAAACAATTAACAACAACAAGAAATTAAACATTCGTATTCTGCTAATGTTCTAGATGGAGAAAGCTCTGAGGTGTAAAACTGATTTTCAGGTTACCCTGAAATTATTTTTGTTGTTTTGGGAGGAAATATCTGTGTTGTGCAATATTATCTGTGTTTCTGGGGTTTGCATGCACAGCCTGATCCACTGGTGTTACTGAAAGTGTGTTCTATTGTTGATGTGTAAGAGACATACGAGATGGTTTCAGTGGGTTTGATATGTGCATTATTCTTTCAGTCATGTCTTTTAATATGGAAATTGAGTGGGCAATCCAACTGGAAAACATTAGTTTTTAAAAGGAAATGAATGTTAATTCCACTGCTTAATGCATTTATGACTGTTTGTTTTCATATCTTTTATTGGAAAATGCCAACATTTCAAGGTTAAGAGCTAGTCTCCATGCAAATTATCTTGACAGTGAAGGTGCGTAGAGCCATGAATAGACGCTGCGTTGTAGTGGTGATTCACTCTTAAGCAACTGCTAATCAATACTCTACACTTTCAACTGTCATTACTGTTCTGTAGGGTACAATTTTTTGTTGGTGATAATAAATGGTTTCACATTGTACAACACAAAATATGTATTGATAGGACAGACTGTTTTAATTTGTTGTAGAAACAACACTGAAATTTCACTGAAAGGTCTTTGTGAAATGCTTTGATTATATACTGCTTTTATTAAGTCCTCATTACTTTTATTCTTTTGTATAGTACCTTTGCGAAATTGCATGGAGGTGTCTATCTTTGGTTGGGAAGGGTCTTGTGTATCTTTTAAGAGAGAATGAATTTAAGGGACAGGTGCCCTCTAAAAATGTCTTACCCTCCGATCTTACAAGCCTTTGCAGATAGAGTTACCATTACTGCAGTTTGTAACTATTGCATCGTTTCCCACTAGTGGTACTGTGATAAGGAAAGTGGGCTTGGTCAGGAAAGGCAAGGACTCTCTGCGTGGGGATGCACAGATATTGCAACCAGCGAATTAATCTGGGAGTTAAATACCAGACAGTCAAGTGCCCAGGACATGTCCTCGTTCCCTGTGACAGGAGCGAGTTGGTTGCGTGTGCTCTGTTGCCGGGGTCTTGGTGACAGCCGTGCACAGTACCTCAAAGTGCTCTAACGGCCTGAAGCTGAGCTGGAGGAGAATTGTTGGAGACTGTGGTTAAGAGAAGACCAATTGTTAAAGGTAACAGAAAGCCATTTTAGTTGTGGTGCATTTAGAAAATGGAAGGAGGAACAGGTGCAAGTTTACAGTGAAGTCGGTGCCTGTATGTGTAAAGTAGTGTGGGTTCAAATCATGTAGGTGCTTTTTGGTGAGGGCTGGTTGTGTGTGTGCATATTTGTGTGTGTGGGAGTCTTGTTTTTTTTTTTGTTGTTGTTTTTAGATTAGCTTAATAGTTTTGGAAACAGAGACGGGCAGAATTGTTGCTTCCACTTCTAGAAAAATATTTATGTGAGTGGACACTTGTAATTTTGCATAGAGGACCTCAGAAAAATTGAACTACTTCATTATCTTCCTGAGGTTTCCTGCATGCTAGCAGCAGAAATTAGCTTTCTTTGGTGGTGCTTTCCACATGCATTTCTTTTGCACTTTGTGCAGGTGAAAGGTTCTCCTCTTCAATGTGTTCCCTCTTTGGTATCCCTGCTTCCTGGCAGCTCCCCCCATTGTGAACTCTTACGGATGTGTCAAGATGCTGATTTATAGAAGAGCTCCATGGAGGAGGTCACTGGCTTCAAGTGTTCTTGCTACTTGTAATATCTGAACCTCTTATGAATGTTCAGGGTAGATAAGGAATGCTTAGTTTCTGATTTGAGATATTCTACCTGGTTTCCAATGTGTTTGGGGGAGAAGAGAAGAAAGAGGAACAAAGGACTTTTTAACAAGGAAATGATTTAGTGTCTTGGGTGAAGCCACACTTGAACAAAGCTATGGAGAACTTGAAAGGAAATATGGCAACAGCTGCCTTAGGTAGAAAAATGGGAGAGAAATAGACTTGTTCTCTATAGTCACAGTAGTTGCAACCCAAGAGAACCTTAAAATCACAAGAAGTGAAGTAGTCTTTCCTCAAGTCAAAAAATTAATTTTCTTTACTGAGAGGCTGTTGGGGAAATCTTGCACTGAGGCTTTGCAGAACAGGTTACAGAGACATCTACAACCAGTAATACAGATCTAGTAGAATTGCCTTGCAGTAGGAAGGTGAGACAGGTAATCCTTCCTTTTTTGTGTTGTGCTTTTGTTTTGGATTATAAATGATGAACCTAACTTTTTTTAATCTCTACATCTGTGTGCTGCTAAGCTTTGTATCTCTATATCCTTGGGACATGACTAAAGAATCCTTCAACTTGAAGAGCAAAATCTCTTACTTCGCATATATACTGCAGAGTAATATAGGGCTTCCATAAGGTGAAAGAGAAGCATAAGTAACTACAGCTACTGTTTAGATGCAAACTCCTCGTTTCTTCCTCCTGAGCTACCGCGTGTTGTTCCAGTGTTTTGCTATTCGTGGTGGTTTTTATTTAGTTCAGTACTTAGCTTTTCTTATTTTTCAGAGGAACTTTTTGTAAATGTTCTCTCTGCCAGTTTTTGATGAGAGTCTCTGTCCTCTCCTCCAGTATATTGTTGAAACCACTAGAGCCCAGTATGTCTGTCTGAGGACCTCTGCTTGTAGTCAGGCTATGGGGAGAGTATGAGGGATTAACCTCTTGGCCTTGGCTGTCTGCCTAATTTTTCACTCATCTAGCAGCCCGCTTGCCCAGACCATAATTGCCCAACTTTGATACAAGCATGCTGTGGGAGACCATGTCAGAACATAAATGATTCTCCCAGCTCTCTAGTCTTTCCCAAATATAAACATTTCGTTATAGAAGGCTATGAGGTTGGTTTTCAGTCTCTTTATACTTTTGTTTGTCTTTTTGCAGACCTCTTCTAGGTCACTGTAACAGACCCTATTATGCCATCTTCTAGTTGCTACATGAGGTTTTTTTTCTATTAACCCTATCGGTTCATAATCTAACCTAAATTCTTGTTCAGCCTTCAGGTAGACTTTCTTCCACAGACGTGACTGTTCTTGTAGTCTCAAGAGTAATTTTCCACTAAGCTAACAGTGTGAATGGCAAAACTTTTCAATTTGTCATGGTAGGGCAGGAATTTTTCTTCTAGCTTAGGGGGTAAACCAGACTCCTTTGGTCTCCTAGTTTCTGTGCTCTATCTTCTTGAATGACAGAATCTTCAGTGAAGTTGGTGTTGTGCAGAAATGATTTGTCAGCTGATGAGTTTTCTGTCCCTCTCTTTTTCCTCTTTAAATTATTCTACAGTAGCAGTCAATGTGTTTCTTCCTGGATCTATGCACAAAAAAGGATTTGACTTGCTTCTCTTAAAAGCAGTAATCTAACTCTACACTAATTTTATCTCTAGTGTTTTAGATAAAAGCATTTTGAAAATGCTATTTGGAAGTCATTATGAAAACTTTGGTCAAGACCACAGCTTATAGTGTTCTTAGTGTTCCTCCAGGTCATATTTTAATGTTTGGCTATCCAATATACTTGTGAGATTTTGTGTCAAGCTATTTAAGTTGCTAATTTTCAGGACTCAAGAAAAAGATCTACATACTATGGGTATTAAAAATTGATCTATTGGGAACACTTCATTGGTTACAAAATGAGATAATATCTTCTGAAGTGACTAAGCTGCAAAGATGAAAAGCAGGAATGTTCAAACTTCAACTTTACCTTGAAGCTAAATGACTATCATTTTATGACAGCTGTGCAAAATCTGACTGCTGAGCTGTTTATACATGATGCTATCATGCTACATTAATAGAAATTTTCACTGATAATGGAAATGGGTAGGAGGCTAAGAGTAAAGCTTTGTTATGACTTGCAGCCACTGACTATCTGCATCCAGCAGATTTATTGCCCTCTACATACATTGTGTCTTTTACAATATTTCCTGCCATTACTTCAACAAAGTGCAATATAAAAGATGGTATGTTATAGATGGCACTTTAAAAAAAATCCAAGTACTCACTTCAGGTTTTGATCTTCCACCTGTCGGTACACAAAGTGCAACACAATTTGACAGTAAAAGTAGAGATGAGTTCTGCCATCTCTTGGAATTCTCCATGAAAGACAGTGAGCAGAAAAAAAGATTAAAAAAAGACCATTTCTGAATTTCTGTTGGCCAGTTCTTTTTTCTTTTTAATTAGTGTTTTTGGATATTCCTATTGAGTCAAGGCGTTAGACTGAGATTCAGGTAACTCTGGCTTCTATTTCTAGATCTATGGTAGCTGAAACTCAATGTTAGACACAAGCAAAACTTTTTCCCCAGCTGAGCCATCTTTGTTTAACATCTGTAAAATAGGCTTATTAGTACTATTTCTTGTTCAATATTTGTTCTGACTTTCTAAATTTTAGAGTATTTTGGCTCAGGAGCAACAGAGCATAGAGTTTAGCATATGGGGAGAATCAAGTGGTTAAGAACAGTGCTAGCATGGTTATGAGTGTAAAGGCAGGTTCATGGAATGCATCCCTTCCATGAACTCTGAGCATTCATTTAAAGTACTTCATCTTTTTATTAGTAGAAGATGTCCTTTTTCTTTTTCCTTTTTTTTTTTTTTAAGAAATTGCTTTATGTAATAAATAGTCATGAATAACTACCAAATGAACACACACATTTGTGCATTTCTGCTGTTAGTGTTTGGTACCTATCTCTGGCAACGCATGTCTGTCCAGTATCATGCTTGCAGGTGAAATCAAATCCCTTTTTGACAGAGAATTTGCTCTTCCCATGTTTTGAATACAGTCATGTACTCTACAAGAATTAAACTAATGTAAAAACTTGCAAATGTTTTCTCCTTTTCCTTGTACTTTTTTCTTCCTTGTGGTATTGCTCACTTACCCTGTGCTTGCTTACACCGCCTAGTTGTGCTTCCTATGCAGCTACAATTTTGCACTGTTTTTCACTTTTTTTTTTTCAACTGCCCCTTTCTGATTTTGCTCTGCCACCCAGACCTCTAGTACTTGTTACTGAATCCATTTTGCAAACATTAAATGTGTTTAAACTGGTAACAAAGCAATGTGATTTATCCCATTTTATCTAACTGATCATTTTTGTCTGGCCATTTTTATCACTGGTGCTATTTTCCATTAAACAGTTGCACCTGTAACACCACCAGAAGGAACTGATCAGCTGAGAACAAATTATGCAAAACTTATGTAGAAACAGAATGAATAGTGGCTTAAGATTTGAATACATAAAGGAGATAATGCAAATAGAAGCGCTACATTTAAAATAAAATTTAATTAAGTTATAATGTGTGAACTTTAAAAGAAGAATAAATACATTAGGACCTATCAGTACATGCTACACATTGTGACCATTATTGGGAAGGGATTATCATTTTCCCAGTAAAACCCAATGTGGTTAGTCCAAGGCTATAGTTGTAGCTTGGGTGTCATGTTCTAAAACCATGTCATGATTCCCTTCAAAATTAAATGAAACTTTTCTGTCATGGCTGAGGAGATGGATTTACAGTGTCTTTTTGACACGGCAATACAGCAGCATTGGGAAGTGAAGGCAGTTCCTTTAAACAGGTAAAGGAGACACCGGGGGGCACAGGGAGCAAGATGGACAGCAGATCGCACCGGGGAAGGCGGCCGAGGGGCACAGGATGGCGCATGCTTTTCCCTCGTGTTCTGGTACAGTGGGAGAACCTGCTTCATGAAAGTCAGTTCCTGGTGATTATGCTTGACAAATTATGTGTGTACCTACACACACACACAAGTATCTGTTACATGCATATATTTTCATCTTTAAAATTTAGAAGTTTTAAAAAACCAAGTTTGCTTGAACAGAAAACAAGAAAAGAACAGAAACAAGTTTACTGTTTTAAAAATGGAGAATAATTTAAAAGGGTGAATACCACATGATTTCAGAATGTTTGCCACGAGATAAATTGTAGAAGAAATTACATGATAGGAAAGGCAAATTTTAGTTTAATATTAAAAGTCTTTCTAAAGCTGACTATTATTAGTAATTTCATAATTTTAATTTTTTTCTCAGCTACCCAGATACTTAAATTTCAATGTTAATTTTGCTTTGCTGAAAATTTTTATTCTGTACAGCCCTGGTGAAGCAGGAATTGAGTCTAGCTGCATTCATAACTTGGACACTAATGCTAAGCATATTAGTAATGGAAATATATGTTTGTTCAGGAGAACTTCCTCAGCATTACAAGTTATCTGGGGAATTTGGTCTGAGCAAGGACTGTAGATAATGACTTTACAGGTCCCAATCCTACAGATACTTACATATTAAAATAATTCAAATGGTGGTGTATAGAATTACTTATGGCCGAACTTATCTGATTGGACCATATTTCTTTATCTTGATTTATAAATATCAGAGAGTCGCGTAACTAGCAACTCTAGATATCCTGAACATATATTCTCATAGAAAGATGTCTATTAACTCAGCTGCTCCCCCCCAGAAAACTTCAGTAAAATCCCAACCCCAAAAATTGTGTCTTGAAGTACAAAATTCCCTTTACACAAATTCTCAGTGCCTGTCTGATGTTTTCCTCTCAAGTTTAGTAAAAAACAACTATGCTTTTGGGAGTGACTAGATGGATAATAAATTGGGACAGACAATATGTGGTTTGCATTGCATGAACTCGCTTAATAGCGAAGATTTCAATATTGCAAGACAATTATAATTTGGGCAGAGATGATGCCTTCATGTTTCAGTTACTGGCTTGAATATGATATAGCATGAATGTCAGCATGTTTGTCAACTTTTGGATATGATCTTGTTTAATATGGAATGAGTATGCTCGCATCAAATGTAAAAATATTAGTATATATTGAATGATTGAGCTGGGTGACTAAACAGGTCAATACTTGAAACTGGTGACAGTCCTGGTAAAAATGAAGTAGGCCTGGAGTCTGAGTGCCATCCTCACAAGGATTCAGTAGGGTTAGGAACTGAATGAAAGCAAGATGAAAGCAGGGCAATCTAAGTTTAACATTACTCTTTCAATATTATTTAAGGGTAAATTAATTTGCACAACGGTTTGTGGTTGCATCAGTTCAGAAGGAAATGTGACAAATGCAGTGGAAATTACTTTGCTGATACAGTTTAGCAGCAGCTGTGTTGCACCTGCAGTAAGGTCAGGTTTGGTTAACAGTATGCAAGATTTAAGGCACAAAGCGCTTATATGAGATGTTGAGTTTTATGTTGAGTAGCTCAAGTCTTGTAAAAGAAGAGATGATTCTACCTAGACCTAAAATGCTGATGTAAAACAAAGTAGAGAAGGGAACCAGGGTGAAGGAATTGCACTGGGACTGGCAGCTGTTTGTGGTACGTGCAAGTGCCATAAACTACATGAGGGTAGATCTACCTCTACTGCGGTTATGCACTTTGTTGTGAGGTCTTAAACCAGCGCTTACACTGCTGACTATTGTGTAAATTGCAAAAGGATTAGATCTGCAATCTGTAAGTTGTCTTTTATAGTCACAGTAGTCATACACGCTAATGAGACTGTTATCTGTAATGAGATGTTATTCCACTTGGAGGAAAAAAAAAAAAAATAAGCGTGCACTGGAAAAATATTACCGTTTAAATACAGGGAATAATTATAAATCTGACAACTACATATTAAGTCAAATAGTAATTCATTTTGACTGCAAAACTGTATATACTTTGTCTGACTTTTAGTTTTCCTCCTTAGCTGGTAGGAGGTAGGAATTGAAAAATTCCTTTTTAGGCAATTAAACATGGAAACAAAAGCTAAGGAATTGGAATAGTCATTTTTTTTATAGGTAAGCAGTAAGCTACAACTCTCTCCTGTCTCTTACCTTCTTTCCAAATCTGGAGGAACTGACAGAAATGTGTAAGTCCACGATATGAAAAAAAAAAGAAGAAACCGTAATTGAAAGTAACATCCAGAAAATATTCAGAATATTTTTCCTTTTAATTCAAAAATAAAATATAAAAATAAAAAATAAAGTGTGAAAGTTTCATCTTTAGGTCCCTTCAACCATGTGCTCTTTTTGACACTCATTTTCATCAATAATATGTGTTTTAACTATCATTTTGTAGCTTAAGGTATGCTTGCAGAAGAGTTTTCTGGTTTTGAGCTCATGTCAGTGAAGCGGCATGAATGAGTTTGAGGGAAAATATGAAACAACTGAAGTTCACAGTGAAAGCAGTGAAACAACCTGCGCTTGCTGCAGAGGCCTATTAAAAAACCAAAATTCTGGAAATGGACAGGGTTGCTCTTTAAAAAACAAACACACACATTTAATTTCCTTGTGCAAGCGTAACAAATCATATGACCTTGAGCTAGCTACTGTACTTAAAAGGGGGTAAAAATAACCTTTGTATAATTTCATACTTCTTCTTATTCATGCCTCTCTTATTTAAAAACTGCATTTTTAAAGCTATTTAGCTGATCTATGTACCTCTTAAACCTTTTCTAATTGCTACTTTTTGACTGAAAAAAAATTAATACATATCCCATGGTGGTTTTGAACCATGCTGAAAAACACAAGTCTCAATCTTGTATGTGTTGTCTGTGTTACAGAATTTTATAGACTGTTATGTAATCAGATAAAAGAAGCTATAAAAATGTATAATACTGTTCTGATGCGTTCTACTGCCTGAGATTGTGAATTTTGCTGGGTATTGCCTATTGCATTGCCTCTGCTGTGTTTCACCCATCAAACTGTCCTTTTAAAAAGAAGTCCCACTGATATGATTCCACATTTAGAAAGAAAAAGAAAACAAAGATGTATGGGGTGTGTGTGTCTGTTTTTTATATTTTTATTTTTCCCTCTTCTGTTTGTTTCCTAATAAAGGAGAACCCTACCTGTGCAGGGATTAAAAACACCTCAGCAAGAGGTTGTACTGCAGGTAGCGTTCACTTAGGCATGAAGATGTCCCTCACTCCCACCTTTGTGGGAAGTGGAGAGCGCGAGAGCTGCTGCGGTGCCGTCTTGTGCTCTCTGGGTATTTATGTCAGTCCATTATGAAACCTATAAGTAGAGGAAATGCAGTAGGTGAAATTGGATAGCACGGTTCACCGTGCTAGATGAGCCAAGTCTCTTGTAATCTGGCCTTCTGCGAGGAGGGTTGATTTTTTTTTTCATTTTCACATGATTACTTCTGGATCCTTTCTTGATCTTCCAAAGGAAAAATCCTTTGCATGTGGAAATACTACGTAACTTGCCAAAAAAAAGGACTTTATATATAGGTATAAAAAATAATCAGAATTAGATCATTCATTAGTTTAAACTATGAAAAAACTATTTTTTGTGTGCTTGTGCATCTTGAAAAGGTATGGTTTGGGAGTAAAGTTAGTTATGATTACAAAATATTATATAACGAGAAATATTCTGAACACACTGAAAACTTTTAGTGTGGTTTCTCTTAAACTGTTGTAGAAGCATTTGACTTCCTTTTAAACAAAAACTTTGAGTGGTTTGTTTACGTAGAACCCAGCTTCCTCTTTGACTCATGCAAGGTGCTCTATTAAGGGATGGAGTCAATTTATCTTAAAATATATGTTCTTCTTAAAAATATGGTCCTCCTTAAGCTAATAACAATTGCTATTTAACATTGTTACTTTTTGTATGGCCCTATTAGCATGAAATATGTTGAGCCAGGCTTCAGTTTCGTTTTGTCAGGTTACTTAATATGGTTTCAAACTTGAAATTTAAAATTTGTGGAGCTGAAGGAAAGAATGAAACCAAGAAAGTCTTTGACGTTGCTAAGCTAACTGGCACAGAGAGGTTGTTCTGAGGTTTGGTGTTTTCGAATGGTCAAGGTAGTTTTTAGCAGTTGTATGTTGTTTGGGGGTGAGCCTGGAGCTCCTGGAGGTCCTGCTTTTGCTGCAGGAGACTCCCAGAGAGCCCATTCGGTCTCCAGGGTTTTGTCTCTGCTCTTGCAGTTGTTCATGTATAAAACAGCTCTTACCCCGTACAACTACAGCTTGTCTAAAATGAGCCATTCTGAACTATAAAAGTTAACACAAATCAACCTTCCTCCCCATCTCCTGCCCCCTCCCCCAAAAACACACTAGGGGGATGATTTCCCCCGAGCAAGCTCTGAAAAGGATTGTGGCTCTAAAGTTTATTAAACTATTGAACACAGTACCAATTAGGTACTTAAAACATAAACCGTACACATCAAGTGATGGTTTATTAGTGCTTAGCTATTGTGTCTGGGGAACTGCGTAGCCTAAGGCTGCTACTGCATTGTGTTTGAAAGGAAACAGGACTAGGAATAGTAACGTAAGGGAAGGGGATGGCTCTCTTAAATCCCTACCCCTTGCCATTCCTTTTTGGTGCAGCCTGAGATCTCCTCTTGTTTGATACATACCTTAGAAAAACTCATACTAAAATAGAAAATAGTAAAGAAATTGTCTCTTGTGGAAACTTTCTTGCTGATAAGGCTTGGTGTATAGCTGACCTCAGAGGGAATATATGGGCGAAGCAAACCGTCATCAAGCATAAAGTAAAAAGTTTTCATTTGAGGGGATTGCCTTTTAGCCAGGTACAGCAGCAGACGTATTGTAGATGCAGCATCTCCTCATCTGCATCCCTGGATTGCTTTTGAAGATCCTTTTTGCTCAGAACCTTATTGGATCAGAGTGTGCTTAAGTGCTTGAAGGGAGATTTTTTTTTTTTTTTTAATTAAAACTTTAATCAATTTAAGATGACTTTTTTAATCAAAGGCTGATTATTAATGACTTATCACACACTTTTTGATGTATCCTCCCCATGTGTGTCAGACATCTAGACAAACGTGTTTTAGTATTCCTTTCTGAATCTCTCAGTTTGCTTAGACACCCTGTTTCTGAGACTGGGAATGGAAGGCTACAGTTTAGGCCACTGTTACCACATTCCTGTCTGTGTTTGGAGTATAACCTTTTGGGAAAAGCCTTTTTCATGGAATTTCCAGACTAGCTGTAAAGCAGTAAGGCTTTTATTCACATCCAAAGAGGTAAAACCTTCCAAGACCTTCTATTCTTGACTCTTGGTCTTAAGCTCTTAGAGTTGACCTGCTACTCGCTGTTATTCTGTCACTTGTGCAGTTCATTTGTTTCTGCTCTGAAAATATGCAATACTTAAAGACACTTCTATTTTTAACCTCAGCTATATATCAGTTTGCATCTTCATAACTTGGACCTTATGCTATTGGTCGCTAATTAGTAGCTGGACAGTTTGTGGCTATCTCGATAGACCTCCTTTAAGGTTTGTTCTTAATATCAAAATATTGGTTCATCGTGCAACATGATTTTAGGGATTTTCTGTGCTTAAGGGTGGGGTGAGGCAGAATTTTGAGCTTTTGCACTATTCTATGGATATTCTATTAACAGGTACTAATATATGTCAAACTCTATATAGAGCTATCTGAATTAAAAAAAAGGAAACAAGTGTTCCATTTTATATGAAACATCTCTTTGTCACTTTTTTTGTCTCCTATTACTTGATTTTCATTAGGAACTGAAGCTTCAATGTTAGAACATGTTTCTGTTTCTTTTTCCCATCATCTTCCTCATGAAAACATTTTTTTTTTAATTGTTAACTTGCTGATACAAGAAGGTAGATTGTGGAAGAGCTGTAGGGTATTAAATCACTCTGGGAATCTTAGCTGTGTTGACTACAGCAAGACTAATGACCTCTGCAGTGGCTCATCATTGTGTGACTCTTAAACTAGCCCATACATGGTTTAAGAGCAGATTCTTGACCTCATTAAACTTAGTTACAGATCTGGAATCAGAAGGATGGGGAAATACATATAATATATCCCTGCCCATCTCTTGATTAGCTATTCTGAAAGTTCCTGCTATGAGGTTCTATGCTGAGCCTTTCCCACTCAGGTGCAACAATAAGCAGAAATAAATAAAATTTCAAATGCTAAAATGCAAAAGGTGTTCTGGTACAAACCAAGCAAAACTTATTTTCTAAATTTGTATTAATTTATTTTGATTATTTGGGAAAATCTACTTTTTTTTTTTTTTTTTTTTCCTCCAAGTGCACACAGGTTTTCCATCTTCCATGTTCAAGGCAGCCTTTCAAGCTAATCCATCTTGTCCCAGCTTTGAAAAATAAACCCTTCAGTAACTTTGTAGCTGCCCGGGAGCCTTTCTCTGCTCTGGCTAGTTATTCTTGGGGTTTGCGTGTGTCTCAGCAGCACAAGCGGAGGTACCTCTAGATGATTGTGGGGGGCGAATCTGCCTTCTGCTGGGCTCGCTGCCAGGCCTTCTTCTCGGGGCCGCGGCGGCTCTGTCCGACAGCCGCTGCCAGGGCTGTGCGAGCAGCCTGCCCTGCGGGCTGTTCCCTGGCCCTGGCGTGGGGCTCTCGAAGGCGCCTGCCTCAGCTGCCAGCCTGCGAGTCCCCGGGCAACGCGCTCGGTGACCAAATCCTGCTGCCCGCAGTGCTGCCATGCACAGCGCTAAGTGACCAAATCCTGCTGCCCGCAGTGCTGCCATGCACCCGAGGGCGTTCTCCAGCTGCAGCCTCGGGTTCAAGGGCCTGTCCCCTCTCGGAGAGGGTGCCCAGCAAGCTCCTGGCACTGTGATCTTTGCAGGGCGGGGTGGGTACCTGTCATTCAGTTTGTCATGCTGTTCCCTGCAGAGCTACCTCTATTTTGTCCAAGCCGTGATCCTATTTAAAGTGTTGGAGATACTGATTCAGACCTTGGATAATGTGGATGGGGCTGATATGCAGCTGAAGTCACTAATACTGTCAGTCCTTCTCATGCTTTCCTGCTCTTGCTGTTCATGTACTGGTGGATTTTATGGCTCTCTTGTCATCTTTTGCCCAGTAAACCTGGTGCTCTGTCAATACTGGAAGAGAAATTCCCATGGAACTCTCATCTCCCTAGGATTTATCACAATTTATAATAATAAAAAAAAAATTAAGAGTGTTCTGTTAATGTCTTGACTTAAATGTTGCACGTTCTTATCATATTTCAGTAAGCTGCAATATTCTCAGCAGCTCTTGGGCTCCTATGAAGATGTCCTCAGAGCCCCGTTCCTGCTCACCTTGTCTCACATGTGATGGGGATGCTCTGTTTCACCAGGCTTTTTAATCTTTTAACATTGTGCCAGAAGGACAAGACGTGTTACCTGCTATGTTATAGTGAAGTTAAAAAAAAAAATATATCATATTGCATATTAGGCTTTTATTAGCTTGACCTATTTAGTACCATTTCTTCATTTTTGCAGCAAGCGCTGTGATAGCAGTTAGGAGAAGTGCCAGTTTATTGCTGTGAATATGATGAAGTAATTACAAGGCCCTTTAAGGCATTGCATTTTGAAATTTTCTGTTTAATACATGACTTTTCTCTAAGCTGAGAGGAAGGAATCTCTTGAGTACTTTGTTGGAAATAGTCTTGTGTTTTCAGTGGACTTTCTTGCATTTACTGTTTTTTGTCACAGGATGGCAGCATGAGTAAGACCCTAAAAAGGAAGCTGTGAGAGTTGAAATGTTTTCAAGATTTGTAGAGAGGCTTGTTGCCCTTCAAGGTGAGGGATCAGACATAAATTTGCAATAAAGGCAATAAAGCCTGGGTGTCTAAGTTGCTCATATTTGTATATCAGTGTGTAATATGAATGTAAATTATGGGAAGGGAAAAAGTGGGAAAAATTTTCACATGAAAGAAAAAGTTTCTGATTCAGATCAGGCTTTTAAAACCCTGTGAGCTCAGATTTTACATATTAGACTTTCTCTTTCCAGACTGGAGCCCGTGGTTCATTTGAGCCCACCCGTACGGATTTGAGAATCCTGCTTGTTGTCAGGTTGCAAAGTTCTGGCTCATCTACCTGTTTCATGAAATGTGAACATGCATTCGAGCCAAAACTTGGATCTCAAAATGAGTGGGTGAGCTTAGCTCTATGGACCCTTGTAGGCACGACACATTTTTGACAGTTATTTAATCATTGGCTTAGTCAGGTCCTGGGGAAGAGCTCTCAAAATTGCTGCAAATTGGACGGATAGCTACTGCTGCAAGAATATCTGTGTTGGGAGTTAGGCTTCTGTAAGCAAAGCAAGCAATCAGGGCAACTTCTGATAAATTATATGCAGAAACACTGCTTGTGCAGTTTCTAATTGGTATTTATTTGAACATGTAGAATAACTAGTTTGCTGGAGAGCTATTGGCAGGAGAAGTGGAATGGTGCTGTGCAAGAGATGGAGATTTGTATCTTTGCTTCTTGTAGGAACAGGAATTGCTTGAATCTGGCCCTGTCAGTAGAAGGGGAGACTAAGTGAGGCAATGTTTGACTTCCCATGAGTTCTGTGTGATGCATGTGCTCATCTATCATTTAAGCGTGATTTTGACTGTGTAATCTTTTTTCCTTCTAGACATCTTTCAGATCAGGTCTTCATCTGTCCCTGCAGATAGTTCTGCTGAGAAAGACTTAAAAAGACAGCTTGTCATATCCGCTCGCATAAAGCGAAATCCACCACAAAGCTAACAATGCCTTTGACTGATTCTGTGATGCTCATTAGTTGCTTTCTTTTGGGAATTGTGGGCCCTTTTGGAAGCACCAAAGACTCATAAAGTGATCCCCAGACTTGCATCAAACACAAACATCCCTTCTGCTGCAGAGGGCTACGTGTTCTCCCTGCAGATGCCATCAAGGGCCGGTCACTCTCCTGGGGAGATCAGCACTCAGCAATACGGTGCTTTTTGCTGCTGCTAGAGATCTAGCAAACTTGCTCTGTAGTGCTCCCAGCTGCCAGTAATTTTTGAGTCTTTAGCTATACTGCTCACTATGCAGATTTACATTTACAAACTCTATTACTTTGTCCATTTTATTCTGTGAGTGGTTCATGTCCTTTCTATTCATTTTCTGTGTATTGAGTGTTATTTCAGCTCTAATTTGTTTGACGTTCTTGCTAGTAGTATATTTGTATTCACAGAAAAACATGTGAACAATTTCAGCTATTGATGCCGTACAATGTGCCTATTAGATATACAAGTAGCATTTGAATATATCTGCCGACCATTGTTAGGCCTCTTCAAATGGTAATGCCGCCACGTTCTTCTGCGAGGCTTCTGCAGCATAAAAATGAGCTGTGAATCTTCAAGGACCTGCGTGTTGTACTAGCAGTGACCAGGAATTGAAAGTAATTACTTCCATTACTTAGGTAATGAATAGTGGAGGATATGTGTGGTTTCATTATGATCATTATGTTCATTTGTTTTACTTGTAGATTGCTGCAATTAGGAAATCGTGCCATTGCAGTGCAACAGGTTGTGTTGGGCAGCTCTTTCCTTCTTGTGGGGTGGTACTGTGAGTAGAAATAGAGCAAAAATATTTTCCGAAGACACTTCTGCTTAAAGTAGCAAGAGTGGAATAAAGCAGAGGGTGAATCTTTTGAGTTTCTCGTGATTCTGGACCAACTGCTGCACTGAAGCAGCTCTGTAGTGCAATGGAGAGAGTAGAAAAAGTATGTACAGAGACCTCTTTACTGGCCTTCTTTTATCATAGCTGTTTCTGTATATTTGGAAAAAGATATAGTAAAAATTGGTTTGGATTTCTCTACAAAGAAAAAATTATGCTCATACTGACTTTTTTGGTTAAAAGATCTAATAGTAATAAGTATGTTAATGTGATCTCAATGTAGAATAGCTCAACAAAGCTTCAAAGCTGGTGTGTGAAGATCCCCTTGAAGGTGGTAACCAAGAGCGATACAAACACTGCGAAGGTTCCCTGAATTTTACCGAGCACCCAGCCACATGGGAGTGCCGGACATGGCTGCAGTGTGTTGCCTGTAATCTTCCTTAAAATAGTAATGGAACAAGAAGGAAAACAAGTATTTCTATGTGCTAGCGGGTGGGTTGCGTAGGATCAATAGTTAAAAATGCATGACGGCTGCAAAATGGGAACCAGACGTGCTGAAATGGAGCATTAATACAGTGCCTGCTTGACCTGTTTGGCTTCTAGACTTTCAGAGAGAACTGGGGGAATTCAGGATGGAGAGTTCTTGAAGTTTTTGCCTTGTAAGGGTTCAGGCTCAGTGAAGTGCACTTGATTATGGTAGAAACTCCTGAAGCCACTCTGAAATTAAACTTATAAGGTAAAATATACTAACATATAGTAACTAAAGAAGGTAAACTTAGGAATAATGAAATACTGAAGCTTGCCATGCCATTCTTTCTACAAATTAATATTCAAATTGTCTTGCAATAGTATTTGAATATTGCATTTTTCAGAATAGCTGGCAGCTGTGTAAAGCTTGGTGCTCAAATTGGTTAGTTCTTTCCATTAAAATGTATTTTGGGCTTTTTCAGCTATAGGGTAGACTCTGAGGGGGCAACAAAAATGGCAACATTCATCTTTGCAGGAAATAGCAACCAACCCTTTTTTAACTTGCTGCTACAAGCCATTTCCATCCATAAATACGTTGGGGAAAAATATATCAACTAAAATGTTCTGGACAATTCCTAAGAAAACTTGTAACAAATTGTTGAGAATTTGAAAATGCAATCACATTCTTAAAAATGACCTTATTTGGGTCAGAAAGAATTAGTGAAATCATGTAAGAAATGCAGGCTAAACAGTGATTCGACATGTCACTATGCCAGGAATTTTTCATTTTGAAAAATATTAAAGATGATAGGTGATACAGTAAAACTTTCAAAATGTTTGTTTTTAATAATATCCATGATATGACATTTATTAGTTCCTGGTGCTTTGGTTGCCTGAGACTTCCTTGTTTTACTAGATTTCTTCTTCTGTGATCTTGTGAAAGAGTTAAACAACTTCCATAAACACTGAATTATAGAATTCAACGATTCTTGTTTTATCTGAAAGAGCACTTAAATGGATAAAATTTTAGTTCTGCATATACTGGAGTAGTTGAATGAAAATCAAGTGCTTAAACTTCGTGGAGTTTAATACTTGACAACGTGAAAGGAGCCATTAACACCCTTCAGACTTGCATACGAGCATGTTCCTCTGTTATTCTTTTGTCTGCAGCTTGTGTACTGCTAGCCTTTTTCTCTTCACTAGTCAGAGTGCTCTTTGATTTTTGCTGTGCATGATTTAATAATTTTGATGTCTGAGATGTTTATAGAGGAAAGGATTTGAATCTCCCTTTTTTCTTTCATAAAGACTGCTGTACATGGGGCACTACAGTGTGGTAGGATGGATTACATGGCAGGAGCTGTTTTGCACAAATCTCTGTGCCTTCTGTTCCTGCTGTGCAAGGATCCAGACACAACAATGTCTTCTGAGAGTAGTTCAACTTTTGCAAATGAAATTTTTGAGCATGAGAGGTTCCTACTGATTTGTTCTGGAGGGGGATGGAAAAATGGACAAGAGTTTTATGGTAGGTGTGGACTTCATCCAAAGGTATCGAAGCCCATAAGAATCTCACTGACTTGACTGGACTTTGCATTAGACTTTTAAATTTTTAGGCCAAGTTGTCACAGGTTTGCCTGATCATAATCTCACTGCTTTAAATTACTGAGACAGCGTATTCAACTAATCTTAAAACAAACTAAAAATAGTGGAGTGGGTACCTTGCTGCACTGCTTAGGACACTGAATTTATCTCTTGCTCTTGACACGTTCCCCAGCCATCCACTGCTGGGTAGATGATATAAAGTGCAGAAGTGAATGCAAATGCCCTGCATAAATACATTCTGTAGTGACCATTTTTTATTCCAAAGGACAAGTCCAAGGCTAAAAAGTCACTTCCTTGTCCTGCGTCCCTGCCTATCCCAAGAGCACCGACAGGTTTCTTTCATCATGTTCATCCATCCATGTATGCTATGAAGGATTACAGCACGCGGTTATAGTACTTGGTGTTGAATGCCATTAATCTTAAGCAAGTAACTTAAATTATTGTAGGTTATTAGCTTCTCCTTGAAATGCTATGAATAGAATTGAAATTATCCTGATGTCCAGCATTAAGTGTCAATGTCATTTAACGTATTGTTTTGGATTAGATGTTACTTTTGTGACTCGCATCATCTACTTAGTTTGAATGAATACCTTTTCTTCCTTGGTTGTTCCCTCCATTTCCTCTCTACCCCTCCATATGCACCAAGGCATTTTAGGGTTTGCTTGGAGGGGCAAAAAATCTTCGTCATTGCACTGTTTGTTGGTTTCTGGAAACTAAATTCTAACTGAATTCATCAGACTCTTAGGTAAATATACAGCTTCTGATGCCTCTGCACATCATTTTGTTGTAGTCACAAGAGGAATTTCGCATCTTGATCAATCTTTAAAATTTTCTTAGGAAAGAATATGTTAAGACCGTGTCCATGGGATATGCCTATTAACTCAAAGAGTGACTCAAGGTAATCTAAAAAAACTGCATACATCTGTTAATATGGCTGATAACTTAAAATGAGAATTCTTCTTAAAATGATGGACTTTTACAGGTGGTATCAACATGTAATTTTAATTGTCACAGTTAACACTTTTTTGAGGTTTTATTTAAATCTAGACCTTGTGTTTTTTAAATGGGATTAAATTGGCAGAATGATTCTTCTGTTCCTGACAACCTTGCATTAACTGGTCTTCCTATCACTTTCTCTTTTTGTAGTTTTAATTTCTATTTAACAATGGAAACTTTTTTTGAATATTTAGAACATTTTTGATGTGGCTGGAAATACACATCTGATCAAACAGGCAATTTGCTGGCAGGTCTTAGAAATTATTTCTTTTATTTCATCTTGGAAATGATTTTATCTTATCAGTCCTGCTTGAAATGTAGTGCCCGTTTTCCCAAAAGTTTAAGTAATAGCTAATACCCCAACATAAGAAAACCTGCATCTGTTTGATCTGCCCCATTATGTTGGGGCCTCAAGCAGCAGAGTGTTCCTCCCTCTGCCTTTTTATCTTACTTTTTTTAGCTAAAGCACAAAAGTATCTTTATTCATGAGATTTTGAATATAGAAAAAAGTTATGGTGAGTATGGAAACAATCAAGTGATCATCAGATATTTCTTGTAGTATCTCTGTCGTGAACTCTTACTCCTGTGATGAACTTGATAATTGGTTTTGTCACACTTGTGCGTATGGAAACCCTCACTGCAATTGCTCGCCTGCTATTTGCTCCAAAGCTCCTGGCATAGCTTTCTTCTCCAGGTTTGGCAACCTTCCCCAGAGGGATTTAGTGTTGGTGAAAGCATTTGAGTTGCTGTCATGAGTTTTTATTGCTTTACAGCAATGTTTACTCTCTATTTTGTGACTTTTGTTTGGTCGTGAACTTCTCTATCCTGATGTTTTTCAGTTTTGCTGTGAGCTGGCAACACAATTTACTGCAGTTTGTCTGCCAATGCAAATTAGGATTGAAATATATTCATGCATTTGAATTGGCAAAGAGTAAATTATTTATAGTAGGCATTAGTGTTTACTTGAAGTCAGGATTTTGACATCTCTTTATGTAAACTTTCTTTCTTAAACATTTGTACATGATATTCAAAAGGGCCTTACAAGCAATGATTTCTTTTGCATCTTCTTAGAAATGAAATCTGGGGATCTGATAAGCTATTTTCTATCTTCACAATCGTTTGGTTTCCATGGAAGCCTTTTTTTTTTTTAATTTGAAGTCAACTTTTGGGAATGTTAAATGCTATCTGCATGTGAAGTAAGACTAAACTTAGAGAACACTTCCATGTAATGGAGGAGGTAGATAATGTTTTTTGTATCACAGAGTTGGGATTTCCAAATGCCATGTTAGGAGATGCAACTTGAAAGCACAAGGAAGATTGCAGACTATTCATTTGACTCATTTCATTTGTCAGTGTTTGTGACTTGCCAATAATTTTATTCTTTCTGAAAATGCATATTCATATACTTCTGTGAAAGGACTGTGATAAAGTGGTTGAAGTAAGTTGTTATAGCAACTGAAACAAGCTCATACATTTGAGCATGGCATTGTAGCAATTAGAGATCGTTGTTGAACAAACTTCAATGCAAACAAGCTTTTGTAAGGTACAGATAGCTCTGGCAGCAATAACTCTTTGCAAAATTTACTTCTATGGCTCCAGGATGATTCAAGATGAAAAGAGCTTCCTGAAACTTACTTTATATCAATTTGTGTTTTCTCTCAAATATAAGTATATTTTGGAGCAGAGTTATACTATTGTATCTTATTTCCCTTCTCCATATTTTGTATCAGAAGCTGATGAAACTTGCAATGTTTAAAATTAAGCAATATGTACCAGGGAAAAAAGCTTTGGAAATATTTAATAGTACATGTGTAGAGAATGTGGAGCTGAACACTTTGAGGACCCTGAAAGAAGTCTTAGCTTGATGACTTATTAAGTCTAGCATGATTTTAATAGTTCATGGGACAGTGACTGGTTCCTTGTTGTTGACTCACTTAAAAAGCTATTTAAGCAGTTAAAAAAGGAGAGAGAAAAAAGATTAATTTTCACAAGTAGAAGTAGCTGAGTTATAAGATCTCTGAAGAAAGCAGTCGCCTAAATACCTGTATGGTTTAAAGTAACACTTCTCAAGAACCATGGTCTGTTGGCAGAGCTTCTTGAACACCTCCTGTTGCATTAACCTGGGAGATTTAGTTGTACTAACACAAAGCTATAGTGCTGTTTACACACATGAGCTTAGTGTTTCTTTTCTGTTTTGCTCAGAGGTTGATATTTTCTATTATCAGTATTTCGTCCCTGTTTTACAATCCAGAAGGTTACTCAAGTTGTAGTACATTCAGGGATTACAACATCTTCCTGTGACCAAAGAGCTACGTTAATTGTGTGGTTGGCTATGCACTGAAAAGAGAAAAGAAGCATAATACATAACTCGTGAGCTCAACCAGTATGTTCCGATATACTCAATATGACCAAGTGCTCCAATACTCCAATATTCTGCTAAGTTGCAATGTTAGCGTGGTAGCATTTAGCTGATGTTGGCAGGCCTTGCTACACAAGTCTGTCAGCAAATGATATGGTCATTCCTGATTGCTTCCTTCTCAGCTCCATGCAGTTAACTCTCAGGTGAAGAAAAATTCCTGCCTTTAGGGGAAAACCAAGATGTTCTATCTCTTGGGGAGTGAACTTGCACTATTTACGCTGGAAGAGGAGGACGTGTCATCTCCTTGTTTCTTTTGTCCCTTTCCTGCCCTTGCTGCTTTCATCAAAAGAATTAGGGTGGGGGTCCCAGGGAGTCTTTATGCAGAGTGGAAGTCAAGAATGTAAGAGGATAGTAGGAATCATACGCAACAGAATAGGGAACAAGGTAGAAATCATTTTGATGCTTTTAATCCTTTTTGGATCTTGAATAAAATATGCAGTGTTGATTTTTCTTTTTCTTTTCTTTTTTTTTTTCCATCAACTAGAAGTGGTAGTGAGGCAAAGGCTAAATGCAAGAGGAATAGGACATCATCTTTGCAGGTTGCAATTAAACAGACTAGCATACAAAAGAAATCAAAAGGAGAAAAAAGAAGGATAGTTGTTTGAGAGCTGTTAAAAATCACTGATCACATGAAAGAAGTGATCAAGTAATATTCACTGTTTCTCTTCATAATTGTGAAGCATCAAATTAAATTATCAGTTAAAAGTTTTAACATGAAAGGAGGTGCTGTTTCTGTGAGGCATAATTAAGCTGTAATTCGTTGTCATAGGATATTACCAATGCTGAAATATAGATATGTTCAAGAAGCAGTTAGATGAATTCACATAAAGTTTATCCAAGAGTATTAAATATTAAGAAGATGTAGATGCTAATTCCATCTCAGCAAGTTCCTAAATTGGTGATTAGTGAAGCCCAGCAGAATATATCAGAGAATATTAACATTTCTGCTGTTATTTATAGCATGCTTATTTAATATCCACTACTGTACTACTACTATTGGACTCTGTATAGGTGAATATTGTGATCCAACATGGATATGTTTTTCATAATGAGTTTTTCTAGGCTACATAAAGAATACTTTGCTCACTAGGGCTAATTATGGGTGACTGTGTAAATTGTGTTGGCTTGAGGGTAATGAGCAGTATAGAGGTCTAGGCATGATAATCTACGCTGAACAAAAGTCACATCCACACTGCATCCCTGTATCTCCTAGAACTATTTGCTTTTTGTAAGTTTTTATTTGTGTCTATTTTTTTTTTTTTTTGAATAAGAGTTATTTTTCTGAGTAAAGAATGTGTGACCTAAGCTTTGCAACATCGGTTTCAGCGACATTCCGATGTTGGTTGTATGAAACCTATACGTAATTTTTCTACACAAGTGTGTATTTGTATTACTTATCTCTTGAAACATGTGACATCTTTAACATATAGAAGAGGAAAAATACAAAACAGGTTTTGTGTTTTTGCAATAAATTATACTGAACTGCTTATTGCTACTTCAAGTAATTTGTCATTTTGTTGTAGATGGTTGAATTAGATTTGAATCCCTTTATAAAACAATCTGCTAGAGTCTGACTGTTTGCGAAGGCCAATTAAAATTATTTAGCCATAGAGAAATTGATTCACTTGTGAAACGGGGAAGCCTCTGCTGGTCGGCAGTTATGTACCCCAAAACACAGGGAATGTGCCATGAATTGAGAGCTCTATGCCTAACCGGTGCCTCTTGTGTCTTTTTGCATTTTTGTTTTGCTACTTATTCCCTGGAATGTTGGTTTTTGTGGATGTAACTTTTTTAGGCAGTAAGCTGACAGGGTAAGTCTTTGACTCATCATCACTGTCATTTACAGTCTATTACTCTGAATAGACTATTTCAAGTTATACTATGTTCCTGGTTAGATGTCAGACTTCTTTTATGGCTTTTCTCCTAACTTGTAGCTAAAATAGCAGTTCTGGGTACAGCTAGAACCAATTTCAAAAGAACACTTCACAATAGGTACACTTTTTCACCTCTTTTCCACTTTATTAATGGTGAGCAGCAGTAAATCGACTTGAATCTGGGCTGAACAACTGACATTTACAATACTTGCACCAGGCTTGTTGTGAGAGAGACTAACTGTAACATCATTAATCAAGCTGTCAAGTACAATGTGGAAGCCTTATATTTATTACATAAAGAGGAATTCCACGAAGAAATGAGCTCCTATGATGAATAGACGCTGGACACCAATTACTGAGGTGTCATTAATCATTATATCTCTACTTAACATGGAGTGGGGACAGTGAGCTTAAACTTCTGTGAGAAAGAAATGTGGACGTGCTCACATTCAGATTTTGTGAGTTTTATAGTGTTAAACATTCATTTGATGAGATAATTCAGCAACATCTAGTTTGTCAACTTAGAGATGCTTATACTGGAAAGCGTGAGGGATGAAAACTATTTTAGTTGTGTTCCCCGGGAGCACGTGTATTGCACTGATATTCACTGTTTTCTCTTATTCTAACATTAATTTGAGAGATCTTCTTAGCAATTATTCTTGAGATGTTTCATTTTTTGGAGCTGGAAAATTTCTCAACATATGCTTTCTAAATGAAAAGGAAATGCTTCTAAATAACAAGGAATGTAATATATTCTTTAATAGTTGTCTATATTTCCTAGTGATATGGTGAGGATTCTTCACAAAACTACTTTAATATAAACTCTGTAATAAGTTATTTCCTTGTATTACGGTAGCCAGCATCATGGTTTGCGTTTTTTTATGCAAATTTCCTATGGGTTTCTGTGAAGTGGTCCTGTGGCAAATACTTTTACGTGGCATAGAGAAGCTTTCCCTAATTCCTAGGTTTCTGTGTGAAATTTGAGTGGTGCTGTGAGTTTGTCATAAGAAAAAGAACCGTCAAGCAGTGGATTTATTGCTGAATGGCACCACTGCCAGGCGGATGATGCAGAGAGCTAACGTGAGGTTTACAGCAGAGGTGGGGGAACAAAATAACAGCTGAAGGTCTCCAGGAAAGAACCCTGAGAAATTTCAGAATCAGAAATTGTTGTTCAGAAAATGCTGTGTAATCATTAATGTTACAGAAGCAAATCCCTCTCAAGTAGAAAATACATAAAATGGTTTATATATAAACTTTTGAAATATCTGCTTAAAATTAAGAAAGACACAAAATGATGGGTACTTGGACATATGCCTTTTGCTAGAACTTTGCCTAACATTTTAATTCTTTTTGTTTGTGTAAATTTCTCTATATGGTCTGTCACACATTCATTTCAGATATTAAGAATATTTTGGAAATATAGGAATTTGGATCACCAGAGCCCTAAGCTTACACAGCTAGATTTAAACTCCCTCCAGTTTGGATACCTCATCCTTGTGCAATATTTTCATGGATAACTCTGAGCTGTGGCAGAAACCTAAAGTTCATTTTTACTGTGTACAGAACTATCCTTAAGCTTCATACATACCTATAATGTGTGTATATATGCATATGCATACAAACACACAGATATATATTTATATAAAGCAGGATTTGTGAATGAATCCTGTTCATTGCTTTGCTCATCTCTCTTTTTTTTTTTTTTTTCCTTTTCTTAATTTTATCTTTCAAATCCTAGTTTTTTCAGGATTTTGTTTTTGTTTTATGCTGAAAGCAAGTGCTGCCATCGGAGTGTTGCAGTGCAGAGAGGAAACCAATCACGCGGCCACTTTCTGAGCAATCAAGCACAGAGCATTCAGCCAGAGCTGAGCGAAAATCCAGTCAGAATTAATTGCTAAAATTATATAATTACAACTGCCATAAAAGAGACTAGACCACAGCATCTGTTCCAGCCTCAACTGCGTTTATTCTTGCTTTGGGGAAAAATTGCAAACTAGGATATATTCTTAATTGTAAATTATCAAATGAAATAGTGATTTATTTAACAAGGTATTCTCAAATGAGAGAGATTTTAAAAACAGCATATGGTGTTAAAGGTACCAAAGAAGTAAAGTCATCACTTAAATCATGGAGGGCTTTTAGGACTCCTGTTTTGTGTTACAATATGCAATCTGAGGATTGGGAGAGACTGAAGATTACCTTTAAGTATCTCATCATCAAATAAGCAGTCATTTAAAAATGAATGTTCCCTGCATCTTGAACTCAAACAAAGCAATATCATGTTTATGCATGAATAGCAGCAACCTTGGCACTAAATAACAAATAAAAATAGTCTACTCTCTTAAATCTTCAATGAGAGAATGAAGGAAACAACTAATTGTACCAATAACAAACTTTAGTTTTCTCAGTTGTTCAGTTTTTCTTATCAAATATTGTTATTCTCACACAGCTGAAGTGTGTGAAAGGCAGTTTTATAACAGATACTGCTACATGCACTGACTGTGAAGGAACTCTTTTGTGCACAAATGCAAAACTCCAGCTATCGCTGTGCTCCAGCGCTCAGTCATTTCCTAGCTTTGTTTGTCTGCGAGCCAGCTGGGGCAGAACCGGCTCTCAAAACTGCTACTCATGAGATACTAGAGGGAGAAGCATTGGGGGTTTTTGAAAATGCAGGCTGAGGAATTGAAACCTCTAAATATACAATGTAGACGGCAAAACCTGCACTTAATTGATGGCCTTGCTTATGTGACTGGTCTTTCAGATTATCTGCTGGATCTCTTGAGTAAGCAATAAGGGGAATAAATCCTTATTGCCTAATAATTACCAGTCATAAGCAATCAAAAATTGAGAGAGTTGCCGTGAAAGCAGGAGATGGACTTGAATTCTGTAGGTAAAAACAGTACACTTCATCTTTTTCTTTCTCTAGTTTTTAGTCTTGTGGGTTAATGATTTTCAGGGCATATTCCAAAAATCATAAAATGAAATGTGTTTTTTTGGTTAGAGATGAATTTATATGTGATAAATTGTTTCCAGAAAAGAGTGTTTAAAAAGGCATCAACCAGCTTGAGATTTGCAATGATGAATAATAGTTTGGCAAACACTGCTTCGTAGTGGCAGATCTAGAAGTAGTAACAGCATTTATTAAAGCTAATTTACTGCCAGACACTTCAGAAAATGTAGCTACATGAAAATCACAATGGATGTGAGTTATATTCAAAACCAAAAAACTTTTTGTTCTCTTATTTCACAAATATTTTACTAGTAAATTGCATTTCCCCAAGCCTTATCTTCTTCAGGACGTCTAGTAGGCTATCGTTACAGAATCCTCCTAGTGCCCCTCATTGATCTAATGTCACTGACTGTGTTTTCATTGAGCCTATTAGACTTGTTAATACAATAGAAGTTTGCAGCAAGTCCTAAAGTGTGGTTTAACTGCTGCCTCTCCTAAGACAGTTAGGCAGAATGTGTGAGCTTCTGCTCGAATGCAGAATATCAGCCAAGAGACACTATGTCAGTTCGATAATTTCATTTACTGATAAGTCTTGCTAAGAAGGCAGATTTTTTTTATACTTCACACATATAATAAAGGTTGACAATATTTATTAGAAACTTCTTATTAAATGGGACAAAGATAAAATTGGATTTCCTAACATAAAGAGCAATCAAACTATCTCATTTAGGATGGATGGTCTTTTGAAATGGTGCCAATCTGCAGAGCTTTTTGAATGGTAATGAGTTCTGGTTATGTGAGCAAGGTATTTCAGCAACTGAATTGTTACTCTGCTTAAATTTCAGCCTCCTTTGCAGAAGCATATTATGGATAAAACCTGAGATCTTATGCAATTATGGTAGTTGCAAAAAAGATTTTAACAGATATCCTTGTTTTAAAACTCATTCTATGTTCTTAAAATATTTAACGTCCTGATGCACACTAGAGTTATGTGAGACCATATTTATTTAGGACCTCGTATAGTTTAATAATGCTTATCTCTTTTAAAACTGAAATTGGAAAGGAATAAACCATAGTACTAGACTAATAGTAATAGCAATAAGTTCATATAGTAAGAGTATTTCTGCAGCTTTTCTCTTCATGTGAAATCCTAGTATTATATACCTGAGTATGTTTGTACGCATGTATAGATATCAACAGAGTAAAATGAGAATGTGTCAGGCAGTCTTGACTTTTCAGCGCACTCCTCCCTAGGAAAGTAGAAAAGTTTAGAAAGGTGTGCTGGAAATGTGCTCTAACCCCGTGATGGATGTTGGCTGAGGCTTTTAGGTCACTCTGCTACTGATTAGATGACTTTGTATCTTCAACTGAAGCTAGAAAAAACAAAGACTTGTAGTTGTGAGAAAGACTTGCAGACATTAGGACAACATTTGGATTCACTTTATGAATGTAATATCATTAATATTTGATTTTGACAGACAATTGAACTAGTATTCCCATACAGAAGAGTTTTGAAGGTGAGGTTTTTAGATCTACATTTTGTTAAGATGCTAAATGCTAATACCTTAGTTGCAATTATTTACCTAATTACTGTAATCATAGTTTACTTTAGGTTTAAAATATTCATTATATTCACTGCTGAGGCAAAAGGCCACATGGTCTCTTTAGTTTCTACTGAAAAGCCACATTCTAAAAGAGAGCTGAGTGGGTAGCTCGTAGAGACTTGGGCAAGATGAAGACAAACGTGATGAGCTTGAGATTGAAACCTCTTGGGTTTTCTTCAGGGTGATTGTGCACATCTCTGCGACTCGTCACGTGCGAGTGTCCCACACGAGAGAGCACTTCGGTGTACGCATCAGCCTTGTGCTTGTATAATGCTTTGTATTTCTGGGCTCATAAGCTGAAAATATATTCATGGTTTTCCAGCTGTAACTGGTATAAATACTCAAATAACTTTGATATTTTGCTAGATGGACTAATATTTGTTCTGAAGTGGCTGCAGAGAGATTGGAGAAGGTAGATGAATGTCCAGGGTGCACAGGGAGCAGTAAAGGAATTGGGTATGGTGCTGCAGGAGAACTTGGTTTAGAAAAACGTAACTCCAATCTGTTATAAATGTCCATTGACCTTCAAATGTCATCGTGGTCAGTACAGAGGTGTGTTGCTGAAGGAGGCTAAGCAGCTGCAAACTATTTTGACCATGTGTGGCACATGCGTGATGGTGAAAAGCAACAAGGTGGCACATGCATGATGGTGAAAGCAATCAAGATCTTGGAGAGGAAGGAGAATGATGCAAAAGCTCAAGTTTTTGTGTGGCTTGTGTTTCTCAGGATGTAGTCAGTCATACAAATCACAGATTTTTAGGATGCTCTTTTTAAGTTTTTCTCCTCCCAAATGTTGCTATTGCCTAAGGTCTGTATCTGTTCTCAGCTTCACCTCTTTGACATTTTTTTGTGTTAATGAATATTGTTAGTTCTTTTGTTATCTACTTTTGAATCGATTGCTTTTGTTGCTATATATTTCATTATTCATAAATATTTAACCACAAAGCTTATAGAGTAGCAAAATAGGCTCTTTTAATTACATGATGCAATGTGAGTTCAGTTGAGAATCTCCATTACAATTGCAATTACTTTCCAAATTACAGTTTTTCCTAAAAGTTTGTTAGCAAAGTGAGTGCTTTCCAAAGGAGGAAAGAATGCTGTAGAAACATAATGAGCAACCTTGTGTTTGAGTTGCTTCAATCATGATATAGCCTCGATAGTACCAGTGAGTTTTGGGAACTTGTGGTTACCTTTGCTTTGGATTGTCTTTTAAAATGCAACATTTCCATTGGACAACAGCTACAGCGAGAGAGAAAGTACAACAACCGGTGAGAGATGTTTTGAGGACCGTGTTCCAGTCTGTGCAAAGATGCAAGTGTCTTTGAGGGAAAGGAAGCGAGTACCTGCGAGGGGGAGGAAGCAGCTGCCGGGTGCGAGTTAGCTCTTAGGTAATTTGGTGGTTTCTATGCTGTGGGGAACAGTCCTAGCTCTTTGAAGACTGCTGTTCCAAATCTGTTACTGATCTGTCTGCCCTTACAAGGATTTGAAGGAGGATCAGCTGCTCTGAATCTTTATTGAGTCTCTCCAGACACATAGAGGCTTTCCTTGCATTTTCTCTAGCTTTCTGTGGGGGTGCAGAGGCTATATGGGAGATCTTGGTGTGGCCTTGTTCTGTGTGATCAGGGATAGAGAGTGACAAGGATCTAAAAAAAACCTCCACATAATTATAAAATTACAAAATGAGTGGTCTATGTATCTGTTGTATAAAATTAATCTTTAGAAATGGCTTTAAAGATGACAACTATTATTTATATTGCATCATTAAAAGCAGAAGTTATTTAAAAATATTTGTCGCTCACTTCTTTCTTTTTTTCTTTTCATAATACTTTTATGAAAAATATATTCACCTACCACATCTCATCCCCCTTTTCTCTTTTGTCTGAAAAAAAAACTTATTGCAGTTGTTCAGTTACTATTGCGTGGTCCAATGCTAATCTGATACTCAAACCAAAATTTTGCTGTAAATCAAAAATGAAATGATTCTGTAAGACTGATTCCAGTTGCTACTTGCCACTTCTTTGCTCTTGAAATTAAACTCTATTTCTCACTGCCCAATAGACGATCTCTCAATTACGATGTCCAGTTCCCACAGAGTAATAGTGTAATATCCTCAATCATATGCATTTTCTTGCTCTTTATCACTTTATGGAAAGGCAGTTATTGGAACTGACTTCATTCTAATTTATCAGTTTATTCACCTTGAGGTTTTGCTGGGTGTCTGGTTGCTGGATTTGGCAGTCATTATCTCTATGGTATGGGAAAGTATGAAGCTCCTCAGCCTATACAGTAGCTTTATAACAGCTAAAAGCTTGGAAGTTCATTCTGCAGAGCTGGAATTGCAATGGATTTCTTGGCTGAATTTATTTTTGTATTTCTTCCTTGCTATCTGAAAAAAGCATTTTATTGAAGCGTTTTATTGAAGGCTGACTTTTCCCTTTAGCCTGAGTGCTGGAAAAGCCCTGTCTGAGCTCCTGGCCCATTCCACCCTTGCTATTTCTCTCTTTCAGAAGTTTCAGTGCCCTTTCTTATCCAACTTGGCTTCTGCTTTGTAACTATAGGAACATTTTTGTTTTATTTTCTCAGTTAACATTTACAGGTACAATATGGCTTTTGAGCATTTATATTTGTGTATATGTAGAAATATATATAGTTATATCTGTGTTGCTATGTCTCCAAAGCTTTATGCACAACAATTTCTTGCTCCTCATGGTAGTTTAATCTGATTTGAGAAGTTAAAAAGATCTGTGAGCTGGAAGGTTTCAAATTAGCTTAGGTTTTAGGGTAACCAGGAGTGTGATGCCCCATGTTGCCCAGAGCAGACGGGCTTCATTCGCTAGCTGGGTCTTAGCGGCAGCCTTCCAGGGTGGTTTAGTGACATCGTGGCACTAGTGAAAGGCCCCTTGGGCCACCGTTTCCTCTAGGGCTATTCAGGCATCACAACTGTTGGACATTGTTTTTCTGCTTGAGAGTATGGCAGTAGCTCAGCTATGGGCACTCCACGTTGTGAACTTTGCCTGGACACTAACTTAGCGCCTGGCACCTACCCCGATGATATGGGCGTTTTGTGCTAAGACCCTGTTATGTTTTGCCTTTTCTTCATGGCTTTTGAAGTGAGGTTTTATCTGAACTTGATGAGCTGCTGGGAGGTATTTCCCCTGTGGGAGTGACACCTCTTTGGAGCAGGACTCTGAAATTGGAGATATTATAAAATGTCTTGATGAGCAAAAATAATCAGCATCCTGTTTCATGTGCATTAATTCATAATTCTCTTGCCTTTTTAAGGTTCATCTTAAGGTTTAGTAAGTCCCAGGTGAAATAGAAAATATTTACTATAACATATCTACAATGTGTTTGAGCTTGATATGGTAGCCTTTCAGGCAGCATTGATAATTAAGGGGAAAATTAGTAAGTAAAGATTAAGAAACCGGGATTTTAATGCTGGCTAAGATTGATGACTAGAAGACTTTTTGCGGGAAGCCTTGTTACAGCACTGTGTGGTTTGAGTTATACAGCATCATCTAAACCTTATTGTCTTTGTTACATTTCTAAATTACCTGCATGCTTTTTGCTCTTTGGCTCAGTCTTTGGAGCGTATGTATTTATATATTTTTATTTGTTCTCAAGGGTCCCCTCTCTCATGATGAGGATGCATTTCTTCCCATATGTCATTTAATGCAGATGTGATTTCAAACAAGATGAAGACTGATTTACTTCATTTTACTGCTGAAGACTTTTTTTTCATTTTATTTTATTTTTTAATAGTTAGAATTTCTTTCTGCATAAAACAATTGTTTCCCTGTCAATTACTTTCCATTGATGGGAGACTTCTTTCAAAAGTGGCTTTTCAATGATTACTCTCTTTCAGTGTTCTGATATTTTTATTTAACCTAGTTTGAATTAAATATCTGGGACTGCTGTTTTAGCCCAGTAAAGACACTGGCTTTGAACTTACTTCAACCCACCAAAACTTCACTGCTTCGATGTCAAAAAGACAGCTCGTAATGCGAGTGTTAGGCATGCCCAAACGATGGGTGCAGCAGGATGCTTCCCTTCCCGAGCCTCTTCCTAAGGCAGGCAGGCTGGGGGCAAGGGCCACCTCCATCCCAGGGACTGTCCTTGAGGCTCTACCTTCTGCTCCTTGGTTTCCTTGAGGGAACTGACCTCCTACTGCTGGTACCGCTACTGCTCATGGGCTGAGTTGTGTGGAAGTGACTGCTCCCTGCCCGAGCTTTGGAGAAAATGAGGCAGCTGGGGCAGTACATCCCCTCTTTCCTGGTCTCTCAGAAGCAAGTGAACATACTCTTTATATATATATATATATAAAAATATATATATGTATATATAGTGTATATATACATGTATAAATAAAAGTCTACCAACTTGCACAGATTTCTTAAAATTGATTTAAGAGAGATGCTCATGTAAAATAATATAATAGAAACATTGTTTTCAAGATATCTGTGTGTTTTATCCCTATATGTAACTTATGACCACAAGCTTGTTAGGAATCTCTTTATAGAAGGTCTTGTAAACAATGAAATTAAGGATGCTGTGCAGATGTCAGAGCTCAACAAAAGTGAAATAATAATACAGATCATAATTAAAAAACAAAGCTTTGTAATGACTTGTTAAAATGGCTTGTTTTTTAGTGAAGAAATAAACCTAGGAGGTAAGTGGACAAATGATGTCTGTGATGTGCACTGGTATTTGTTATAGTACAATAAAGAGAAAAGAGAATCTACATAGATTAATAGAAGTGAGTTTTTGAGATTCTGGAAGGTTAGTTCTGCTGAATTTACTCTCGTGTTTACTGTATGCTCCTTGGGGTTTGTGAGGGTGTTACTTATTGTGTGAATTGTCATTCGACCACTTAAATCAAGGATATCAAGAAGATAAATGATGCAAGAAATAATACTTTGGATTTCCTTTATTAGTATGAAATGAAAACTAGAGAGCTAATATAAAATTAAAAAGATATTTTTCATAAACTGACAATTGTGTTGCAAGCCTCAGGTGTGGTGTGTGCAACACTAAAAACAGTGCAGAGAGAAAGCATATATGATATTTGGGAAGATTCTGCTTGCATTACTTATTAAATATGTCATACACACACTAAACTGAAAGTTCAAAAAATTAATGAAATGGAAAAGTGAGCTTTTTCACAGAAGGGTAATCCTTGTTTTATGCTCAGATTGTGTAATCTGATCGGCGTTCTTACTAATGGTCAATCAACAGACTAAATACGTAGCTTAAAGATATGCTGTAATGCAGAATTATTGCATTGTAGCATTCCTCGATCCTAAAAAGGAAGGGGTGATAAAATCCAATTCTCTATTATTTACAAACTTGTAAAGCCCAAAAGGGACTAAAAAAGCTGTAGATATAAGAGGAAAAAATGAAAGAATCTAAACTGAAAGTAAACAAACAACTGGCCCCCCAACCTAACCAAATAAACAACAACAAAAAACATTTCTGTTACCTCTATGCTTTTATTTATTAATAATCATAGGTTACCAATATAGGTCTTGGATATTGTCTTGGACAGTGATGTTAAAAACATGTGAGCCTGGATTAGAGTTCCCATTTGTGCCATTCCCAGGTAGCTGCACTGGTTTTAGTGTAATGGGGGTGATTTCTCGCAAATGCCTGCGGAGAGGAGGCTTTGAGATGTTAATTTGCTCTTATGCAAATTAACCTGTCAGTGACACTGTGCATGTGGAAGACCCAACTCTTTTACTAGAGCCGTTCCTATGGTTTCTGAGGTGTGCTTTGTCAGTTGGGAAGCTATGAATATTTATGGTATACAAAAAATCCTCATCTGTGTTGCAGTTTCTATAATTTTTATTTAATTTTACATTAAAAGATGTCACTTCTATCCACTGCGTAGGTAAATGGCTTCATCAGCAATCATTTTATGCATGCAAGAGCTGGCCTCATTTACAGAATGCAAAACACAGATGGGTTCGTTCCTAATGCTCTTTAGTAGCTACTGTAGGAAGCAGTGCACAGTATATGCCTAATACATTATTTACTGAAGATAAATGCCAGACATGATTATGGCAAATTAGACCTTTTGAATTATTTATGAGAGGCAGTGCTAAATGTTTTTCTCTTCCTTGTGTTACTACACAAGCTGTTATATAATTGTTAGTAAACACTTTTTTGTTAATTATTCAAGATACAGGAAATGTTTGGTTAAGCAAACCTGTTATTTACTTAAAGCCTTTTTATAAATTGTGTGTGTATATATGTATAAAAAAATATACCTTTTGGTTTTCTGAGCTTAAAAAAAAAATCCCCAAAAAGTGAATTGTGTTCTACTATTCCTCATAGTCTTGTTATCACCAGTGCAGAGGAGCAAAATTGAAAAGCAGAGAGATAAATGGGGAAATCTTGTTTGTAGACATTCCCCTCGCTTCCCAATATTCTCTGTAGTTTTAGGAGTGTAAAGAGTTTCTGTGCACGTGTGGCTGAGCTTTGCTGGGTGCGTGTCAAGGCTCAAATGGGACATTAGTTTGTGCCTGGACTTGTTGGGTAAAGAGGGTCTTCTCTGGTCTTCCTTTCCCTGAAATCTTGGCTATTGGAAGAATCCATCTCCCTGCCGTACTGGCACAGCACTGTGTACGGTTCAGGCTCTAGCTGCTTCACTAGTTCATGCTGCTTTACTTGTAAAACACCAAATAAAAATTCTCATCATGATTTAAGTGTTGTATACGTGGGATTCTTCCTCCAACTATCTTAATCTTTGTTTTTTCTTTTTTTTCCAATTATATTTTGAAACTGAACTTTTAAGATGCCACTGTTCCCAAAGGCTAGATGGACCCATTGACAGGAGACTGGCTTTTGGCAACAAGGATCATGCTGACATTACTTTTTTTTTTTTTTTTTTTACCACAAATATATGTCCAGTGCTATGAGAGTGCTTGTGCACTAGTTCTGAAGCATGGCTAGCAATAATATGTTTAAGTCTCATTCTGCATTTTTCATTGAGTTTGTGTGCCTACTCACACCGAAGGAATGGCTCTGCATAACAGTTGGTTTTTATTTTATGTTTTCCTTGTTACTGTTTCAGTTGGTTTAATTAGTGTAATTCACTTGTTTGTAGTTGCTTGGGCGCTGCTTTTAGACTCTGCTGTGAGCATTGCAATTGCCAGAGATGTACACATGAAACAGAGAGCTTTGGGATAATTAATTCCAAGAAACTTCTCTTCATACTTAGTTTGAACAAGGTATTTCATAACTTACCCCATGGATGTGGGAGTGCAAAATGCTGCAAATGTATTTAGACTGTTTTGCAACATTGGCTCAGTTCACATTTGCCAAACGTATTTCTGAGTGAACTTTGGAAAAAAATGATAACTGATGGAAGAGGGGAAAGTGTTGTCTCGCGCTGACCGACACCCGGGAGATGTGGGAACTGATGTTTTCCCCTGGAAATTATTTCCTTTTGTTCTGTAAATGTAACTGGGAAAATAATGTCCCGGTGTTTATTTCAGAAAAACTTTAGGAAGCAATATCAAGATGTACATTTCAAATGATTAAAGTGGTGGAGGATTAAATGCTTAACATGAACATAAATCTGTGAGGGAAATGGGAAAGAGAAGCAATTTAAATTAATTTTGAATTCAGCTTCTCTATTAGTCTCAAGTCTGCGTTTTTACCCTTTAGAGGGCCAAGTTGACACAAGCAGCTGCAACGTGTTTTGGTGCTTAGGCTCCGAGTGTGGAGTAGCCTGGTCTCTGTGTGCCAGCTTGCTTGGATGTGTTTTTTCCTTTTGTGCCAAGTTTGAAACGAGGAGTTGGCTGAGCATGTGGTGAGCAAGAATTTGTTTCCTCTCCTCTCTTACCCGGAAGATAAGAGAACAGCTCATCGTTTGCCCAGGCACATTCATACCACTTGGCCTACTTGGGGTTTTTTAGTCCTAGTAATCTTTTGATAAATCTGGGAAATTGCCTTGCTTGGTTTTTAGATATGGTAAAGAGAGCAGTTAGGAAACCTGAGCCAATATGTATTACAGACTAAAATATCTGCTAGACTGTAGCAAACGTTTCACATCTAGTCTGAAAAGCAATTTAACCAGACAGGGTAAAATATGGTGTTCGTCAGGTGGTGATGAGCATGTATAAAAATGAATTCACTCGGATGGATGGTATCCTGCATTTCACTTTCAAATGGTGGAATAACATATTTACTACCACTTATTCTTTGATATCTAAACAACTAGTATAAACAATTTGTGCAGGTTTCTGCTACATTGTACTTAAACACATCTTTAGAGTTTGGCTACAGAGCAGAGAAATTGAGCAATGTTTTGGAAGACACTGGTTACCTTTTGGCTAACCAATCAGTTATGTCCATGCAGTTTATTAGGTGACTCTTGCAAAGCACATATGATACTTAGGAAAAAAAAGATTGTAAAGCAGATGTTAGCTTTATGAATTTGCAATGGTGATCTTTGAAGTTAGTGTTGGAATGTCACAGTAGTCCAAAAAAACCCTGTAAAATAGCACTGGCACACGTTTCTTCCCCTTGAAATTCATGTCAGATGTGCCTAACTTACTGTAAAAAGCTTCCTTTTCTCTCCTGGTGGCCTTTCCTTCTCCTTTTGAAATGGTAACAATTAAGTGAGGCTCTTTAGTGCATCCTGGCCAGCAAAAGTCACTGTGGCTATAATGTCACTAAGTTTCATAACAGGAATGAGTTGGAGTGATTTCTAGGTCTTCCCTCTGAGGTTAGCTAAGACACAAACCTAGGAAGTGTTCTGTTGTAAATTACATTTCCTGGCAGCATACTGGACGTATGTGGCGCATAGGTTTGCTCCTGCAGAAGTTATCCTTTAATAAGGCAGTTTATAGCCCTGTGGTCTTCACACTTTGCTTGACAGATTTTGTATGTGGTCCTCAAAATAAGACTTTGAGGGCCACTTTTGAAATTCACTTTTCCTAAAAGGTCCATTTGACTGTAACTTGTAGCGAGTCTCTTGCTCTCTCCTGCTCTTTCTCTCTGCCATTTTTGTACGCTGAAGTGCTCTGGGACAGAATTGAATAGGGTCCCTGTTTTTATCCTAATTCTGTGGCAGCCTGTAGCTTTCTGATAAACAGTTAGTGCAATGATTTATCCAGCAGGAAAACTCAGAAATGTTCAGAAGATGCTTTGCCTGGAAAATTGTTTTATAACAAAGTGGTGAAGTAAAGTACCCAGGGGAACATAGTGATTTTAAACAGCACCAAGTACTAATTACAGTAAGGTTTGTAAGCTGAACAACCATCAATATTTACAGTTTCAGACAAATGGTAATTTATCCTGCATTGTTTAATTTGTGCTTTAATGGAAGCACAAAGACAAAAAGTAATGTGGGTGCTGCTCTTTGGAGAGCTCAGGACAAATGAGTTTCTTTTGGGTGAAAATAATGGATGTAAGAGGAGTGGTATTTTTACTGGTTTATAGGAACAACCCCCCCCAGACTTGCATGCTCGGTCTCTCTTGCTTTTCCATTAATGAACAAGAACTCTGTACGGTAAGATGCTGAAGATGCCTTCCTATGAGATGCTGATTATATTCAACTTTAATTTGCTTAAAAATGATGCAAGTTTGGAAATGTGCATATTAATGGCTTGAGAGGAAAATACTAGTAATTTAAATGAAAAATTGTAGTAGCTTAGTGGCATCCTCTTTGCTAGATATTGACACTTGTGCTTACCACCAAGGGTTAACTGCTTGCTCGCCCCCAAGAGTACATCAATAATGCGTTTAAAATTCCTTACTGGTAATTTTATCATTGGGAGCAGTTTACTGTGCTTTAATGGAAGTGTTGATAAGAGTCTGTCTGGAGACGATAACAGCCTTTTTCCTGTTCTGTTTCCATGGCCATAATCACAGATGTGTTTATTTACTTGCATTGCTCAAGGAATCTTAGCTGAATTAAGGAGATGCCTGTGCCCTGCTTCCAAAGCTGAGCAGCGTGTTTTGCCTAGGCTTTGTATTTAGTAGTCATTCTCTATGACTTGGTGATTGCAGAAAATAACACTATGTTGTTGGCGTTCCATGAGTAACAGGAAAAAAGGGGTTTACAATCATCCCATTGTAAAAATATTAGTATGAAAATGATGAGGAGAGAAAATGAGGCTAGGTGTTTAGCTTTGAAAAGATCTCTTCCACGTTATATTTCCTGTAGATCCATATATAAAGCTAGCGATGCCAAGGAAGCTACATCATTCTTCATTGATTCTGTTAGTCCCTGCCTAACATTTTGATTCTCGATTCCCTTTTCTTACAGGGGAAGGTTAGGCAGGTCCCCTCCAGTCGCCTCCAAATCCAGCCTCTCTGCTGCTCCTGAGCAGGGATCGTCACCAACGCCCTGGAGACGAGCAAGGGCCTGAGCTGCCGTGCGAGCGGCAGTGGCCGTGCTGCTCTGTGTCCCCAAGCTCCATCCGTCCTTGCAGGAGGATGGAATGTGAGGCTCAAGGAATGAAACCTCTTATTTGGAGGATTAATTTTCTGAATAATTGCAATGGAATCGTCTCCTTCATTTAGAGTCAAATGACCTGCTTCTGTCTTTGCAGTTAGTGGAAGAGGCATTTGAACAGGAGGCTGTGGGAAAAGCCTTGCTCTCCCTTTGTGTGCGTGTTAGTCCTCAGATGAGGACATCAGGATTTTGAACAAGTGCTACTGCTTAGCTGATGCTATTCGGTTGACTCTCTTGACAAACACTGACATTTCCATGTTTATCTTAGATCAGTGTCATATTATTTAAGCAAAAGCCAAGCTGGCATCAAGTAATATGACTAAGCTCTGTACATGAGACCTTACTGTTCTACATGGGTTGCCAAGTAAAAGCAAGTGTCTATTCCCTATGTTGGTTGAATGCTGACATTGCATGGGAAGGGTCTCCTCCAGTATTCAGCAACAGAACTCTGATTTCAATAGTTTCCTTAAAGAAACACATATCTATACTTCTGGATATTATATAAAGGAAAGAAACCAGTAATCAGTTAAAAAGCAAAATTTCTAGTATGGTTACAAACCTGGGAAATTTAAAGCCTTTACATAATTTTCTATCTTTTTTTCTTTAACTTGCATATGTTAAATGAGTTGGTGGATTTTATTTTAAAGCATTATTATAGAGGAGAATGACTGGCAATGCTATGTAATTGCTTCTAGTAATCATGTATTAGAGTAATGCTAATATTTTAAATTTTCAATATGTTATAGGCTTTTGAAGTCTTGGGGGTATTTTTCAGTTAAACACTGCGCTTTATGGTGAAATGTTTGGAGCAACATGGACATTTTAACCCCTTCTGATGAGTGAATAGACACCAACAGATTTTTGCAAAGACTATAATATGCTGTTTCAGAGATATTTGTAGCTCTTCTTATCTGTAGTTGCATAGAAAACAAAAGAGGTGAGAACAAAAGAGATGAAATTGAGAGAAATAATTGCATGTGTCACTGCTAGAGTGTCATCAGTAAATTGTCTCATCTACTTTTGATATGTTTCATAGGGAGGCAGAGCGTGCTGCACTATGCACTCTTGGACTATTTTAAGGGCTGGTGTTTTTGACTGTGTAAGAATGTGAAGTGTTATGTCAATGAAATAATTGCACATATCTTGATTAACTATACTGAGTGCGTCTAGAGTGCTGGAGTTAGCAAATCTTTAAACTTATACTGATCATCAAGGGTTTAAATGAGGGGGTAATTAGGACTGCTATAAATTTAATTCTGTTCTGCAAACAGTCATGAACATGCACAGTTGTCTGAACATAAATAGTTCTGTTAGCTCTGTTAGAAATGTTTAAAGGGTTATCAACTAAACTGATTAATAGCTGATTGATTAAGAGACGTTTGTGCTGTATAAACATCTGTCAAGTTCTCTTTTGCTTCTGGAAGTTAGTGGCAACCACTGTAGTCTCCTTAAAAAATGTGTTCTATAAATACTAACCAATTACAATATAAAAAAAAAATTCCCCAAACAAAGTCAAAAGCACCTAGGAAAAAACCCTGCTACAAATACGGGGTACAAATACCTGAAAAATATTTAAACCTCTGAAGTCCTATATGACCAAAAATGTGGGCGCTATCATGAGAAATAGCAACATAAAATAATAAGAGACTTTATCATGCCTACTTGATTTGATTTTAATGGAGTGAATCTATTCCAGAATTACTTTTAGTCTTTTATGCCAGTATTATTTGTGTTTTTTTCTCTAATATGGAAATACAAAAAGCAGGAAACCAGTATGTTACCTGGATTTTGATAGACAAAACCATCTTAAAGGCTTCCTAGTTTTCATCAGGTTATTTAACTTTGAAAAACTGATCTGTGACCCCTGTGTAAACTAATGTTATTACAGTACAATGCCAGGTAGTTTGTTGTGTATTTTTAACATTAGTCCACAATTTGACCAGTTCTGGGAGAATTTCCAAGCAGCAAATGCTAAATACTAAAACATTAACTATATGGAGCATTTTAGAATATTTGGGATGGGCAAGATATGCTGTAAAATCAAAATGAAATCCAACTTGTTTTTTTCTTCTTCCTTTCTTTCTCCTCTAGTGTGTTATCAGTGTAATGGTACCATTTGAAGAATTTTTCAAATTATGCTTGGTATTTTTAGAAATATGCAGTGTTTCCATTAATCCATTTTAATAGGATTTACAATCCTTTTTTTTGATCAGCAGCTTCAAGGCTTTCTGAAATTGCAGTTGTAGAAAAACCACAAAGGGTTGCATGAATTTGGCTCACAGTTCCTTGATAAAATTTATGAGCTTTCCTACCAGTAGAAGTATCCCAACACAGTATTTCTAATATGGCTCACACATTTTTCTGGTAAACAAATAATCTTTCTAAATGGATTATAATTAATTGTGCTTATATATAATATTTGGATGCTGAACAGTGAAGCCTGTGGTCTCTGATTTTGGAATCAGAACCTTGTGGGTGGAGACCTGCGCTTGGCCGGTGGTTGGGAAGCGTTTGTGTTGCGCTGCGTGTGGCAGGAGCAGAGCCCCCTATTCAGAAGGGTGATTAGAAGAAAGATTCGGCCTGGTACTGACACAAAGGAACAAGGAGCGGTGAGCAAAAATAGTGTCCGCGGAGTCTTCCCCTGCTCTAAGGGAGGATTTTACTCCTTTGTCCACAGGGAGGATTACATTGAAGATACCTGACTGCACCTTGCTTTCTTACCTGGAAAAATCTGCAAGACACCTCCTGTTTTTCGTAGATATTTCTCTCCTAAAATGGAGAGGAATAAATTCATCTGAACAGGACAGCCCTAGGCTAAATGGAAAGCTCAGGAGGGCTTTGCAAGGGGATGCCAGAGTTACACTAAGTGTCTTGAGTATCGTTATATTTCTTTGCTTTATCTTTCACAATCCCCTTGCCTATTTTTACCCTGTTCTCTCTAGAATAAATACAACCTTGCAGTGTAACCAAACTTTTGCTATTAGCTGATCATAATCTTAGTCTTTTCTTAGGTGTGTAGAAGTTGCTCATTGATAAGATGGAAACAGGAAAAGCAGAGGTTCTTATTATGGCTATCTGTTTCGTCAAAGCCCTAACAAACCAAGACAGAGACCCTGAGCAGCAACAAAGGTTATAGTCATGTCAGTGATATTTGTTTATCTTAACTATAGCTTCTGTTGTTAAAATCTGCATATTCTCAGACCCCAAAAGCACTGAGATGAATCTCATTAAAGAGTTAATTTCCAGAGGAGCGTTTAGTTCAATCACTTTTATAGAAAGAATGAATGAGGCGAGAAAATGGGGAAAACACCTTGAAGAAAGACAGCAAACTAAGAATATTTATTTTTCCATGAATTCTGGAACAAAAATACAAAGTTCTTAAGACACTGGGAATGGAGAAGGTTTCTGTGTCTATACTAGGATTCCAGTTCTTTCCCCTTCTCCTATTTATTCTATTTTAGGAGAGAAGGAAATAAGGTATTGCTGGGAGAGGCTTACTTGGAATCTGAAATCTGCCAAGAGGCTTCTTATATTGCAGGGTCACTGCAATAAATTAAAAATTCACTATAGCTGGTGTCACATTAACTAATGAGCTCTTGTCAACTGAATGCTGTGTCTGCTGGATGCTTTCTCATTTTTAAAAAAGTGAATTCTATGGCTGCCAGGATTCTGATACAAATGAATTTTATTGCATATTGAGATAATTTCAGTTGCAGTATATTGAAAGTGTGCTTTAAAATGCCATCCTATCTGACTGCAGGAGACGATGGATGTGTAGCCTCATTAATCATGTTAGCTCGGGGTAGCAGTGTGAGAGCCCAAGCTGGCATCGCACTGCCCCAATATACAGCTCCTTTGGCAAAGGGAGGGCTTCTGGATGATCAGGGTGTGTTTGAACTCCTAGTTGTTAACATTTATTATAATGTGCATCAATTATTTTTTAACGTGCAATAACCTATCCACTCTGTAGAATTCTCTAATTGAATAATTTAATTTGTCATCCCTTTTAAAAATCATAAATTCAATAATTGCAGAAGGTAAACCAGTGGTGAATTGGATAAACCCCATTTTAAAGGGCCTTATTTCGATTTCATGCTTCCCATGATCATTGCAGGGTGTCTCAGAACGCGGGAGGCAGGTGCGGAGCAATTGGGAAGGCCAAACCCCTGCGGTGCAGCGGGCTCTAGGCCGCAGCGAGGCTGCGGTGCTGCCCTGCAGCAAGGCTGGGAAGGCAATTAGTCCCCTGGGAGACAGAGAGGTCTATTAAGATGCAAATGAGGTTCACGGCGTGGTCAGCATATTTAAAAAGGCTCTGTGTCCCTAGCAGGCGTTTCCATCACACCAAAGAAATTCTCAAGAATTTGCAGGGGAAGGGAGCCCGGAGAGGAGGCGTTTGGGGCTATGGATGGCGATGCTGGGGCAGGTCCCGCTCGTGGTGAGCGCAGGTGCTGTGGCAGCGAGTGGGGGACGTGGCCGGGGTGACGTGCAGTGATGCTCCTCCCAGCAGCTTGGCACAACAGATGCCTAAATTTCCTTCCTACACGTGGTTTCTTTGCCTCTGAATAATCCCTGTTCCAGCTTCTGCTGGGACTCGAGTCCCCAGGTCCCTCAGGTGCACTCCAACATCTCTAAATCTTTCTCAGTACTTTTATCTAGACCCTTATGAGAGGATGGGTGATTTCTGTTGACCTCGAGGGGTCACAGCTTTAATCTACTCCTTTTAATGAGCTTCCTAAGGGATGTGTGGACTCTGAAGAGTGGCCTCCTCTCAGCCATGTCTTGGCTGAAGCTGCCAAGAGGGTCTCGCTCCTCTGGCCCATTCCCTGCCCCAAGGCAGCTCGCAGGAAGGAGCCGTCCCTCTTCGTCCCCGGCAGCCCCTGGCAGTTACCTGCCCTGTGGCCCTCGCTCTAAGGGGGCGTCACAGGAGGTTGAGCCCCTCAGAGGCCAAGACCTGCTGGGAGACTTGTGGGCAAGCAAGCACATAGGTGTGGGGTAAATTGTGTTCATTTCCTTTGTTAAGTTTTTATATTTATGGGTTGTAATCCTTTTTTAAAAAACAAGGAGAAAAAGAATATAAAGATAAGATGTATTGGAATATGCTAATTTTGTTCAAAAACAAAAAAACAGCTTCCAGTAAAAGGTGGAAGAATTTAAGTGACTAAAGAAAAAAAATCATTTTATGATCTGATACAGAAATTGTTTTGCCCCTAATGAAACATTTTTGTTTTCAGTAACAGTGGGGAAAAACTTTAATATGCATTAAAAGTAATTGTTTGCATGAAAAATCAAGAGTCTGGGAGTGAGCTGTTCAAATTGCACAAATGAGCACAGGAAAATAGTTTATTAGTCTGATTTTATGGTTATAGTAATTGAGCTAATATTTTCGTGATAGGTGACTGCAGCCTGTGTTGCAGAATAAGATTGCAAGAGAGAAAAGGCTCCAATATTAAAAGTAAAAAAAAAAAAAAAAAAAAAAAAAAGCTTTTTTCCTTTACAGTAGCAAAACTGAGTTTTTGAAAGGAAAATAGGAAAGATGATGAGTAAATATCAAGGATCCAGAATGCTGGTGCCATTGTCTGTGCATAAAAGGATGTCAGTCTTCACCAGTGGCTTAAAAAACATGTTTGTTTATTTAATGTATGGAAGGTGCTTATTAGTTCATAGGTAAGATAGGAAGATAAGATATAGATATGTTTGCAAATAAATGTTAAGAGTTGGAAGGAGTATGTTTTGAAATGTTTCTCATAAATATAGATTTTTTTTTGAAAGAATATATATGATTTTTTTAAACATTTCCCTTTCTCCCTTAGAGAGCTCTTGACTCTTCAGTTTCTTAGTATTTCTGCTGTGCAGGTAATATTTGGATATAAAATAGTTTTTTTTTTTTTTTTTTTTTTTTTAGCACAAGGTATTCGAGTATTATTCAGCCATATATAGTTATTGAATATTGCTTATTTAATACACTATCTGATGAACAGTGACACTGTTCCTATGCTATATAAAAAGAGGCATTTTAGTATATCAAACAATGAAAATGTAAGAAGGAAGAAAAAGTCATTTGAATTATAATGAAGTGGTATAAAATTCACAGTACATTAGTTTTCATCTGTGGGATCTTATAATGAGTATTATTCTGCCAGGCTAAAAATTAATGTAGTGAGGAACTCCCCTCAAGTGCTGTGTGTTATTTCCTCTCTTTTCTCTGTACTAACTACTGTACAGTTTGACCCTAAATTCCCAAATGTGTATCATTAACACAGAGATTCTTTTTTTTGCTTTGGTTTGAGCAATGGAAACAGTGTTGATGATGGTCGCTGTTGGTTTGCTGGTGGGATGGAAATCTGCAAGTCTCGCTTTTTTTCCAGAAGTATCTTGAGAGCATCTGTACTTGCCCAAGCAATGTTGGTGTCGGTTCCTGTGGTACCCTACAGGATAAAGCTGTTGGTTGCTGCTTCTGCATCTCTCCCAGTATGAAAGTATCAGAGGGGTTTTAGCTGATCACAGATGAATTCCTGGATTTGGGAGATGGCTTCCAGAAACCAGGTGACTCCCAGTTTGTGTGAGGAGCTTTGGAGCCGCGGAGCACCAAGGTCCATTCCAGTCCCCTTTGCGTTTTCTGCGGTGCGCGTTGCCTCTGGAAATCAGTTTTAGCTCCATAATCTTCATGCAGGTTGTAGGAAGTTGTTCTGTCTGCAGCTCCATCTAGACTGAGGATGACAATTTGTGGATGATGATCTATTTAGGATTAAAACCCTGAGAGTTTCTTTTGCCTTGCTTATTTGCATAGCGCATCTCTCATGGCCAGTAGCAAACATCCTTTGTGATGGGCAGTGGTCTTAAGCTACTGTTATCTTTATTATTATTTAAAGCAATGGAAGTGTTGGGATTGCTATCATCTTCCCTTGTATGGAATTGAATTTCATTTGTTTGCTCTCTTTGCAGAGCATTAGTAATTCAGTAATGGGATTGTGTACTTAAAAATGTAAAGCATTTAACCTTTGCATTTCCAGAATGTTTTTGGAAAATTCACAGCCTTGTATTTTGAAATGCAAATGCTTCTCTAGACATCTCCTCTGTTTTGAAATTGACACCTGTATTTCCTTTACAAAGCAGAAGGACAGAAAGCGAAAGATAACTCTTTTCAGGTTCATCTGAGCTGTGGTATTTTTGTTTAGCCACTGAACTGTGAAGTCTATTGCTCGTACAACTTCCCTACTATGAATAACAGCATGAGTAACAAATTGGAGATATACTGAAAATTATAAGCTCTTCACACTGTTTTATTAATTTTTAATATGTTTGTTTTGGTGCATCTCGGAGCTCTCAATGAGAGTTGCTTCCCCTGTTGTGCGTACTTGTGCACGGAGCCTGGAAAATCCTCTCTAGCTCCAGGTATGTGAAATTGAGCCTAGCTCAGGAGAGAGCGGCCGGTCCTGGTGCTGGTGGCGCTGGCTGTGCTTGGGGCCGTCAGTGGTCGCAGCGCGCCCGCTGTCCTGCCCGCATGGCACGAGTTCGAGTGCATTTAGCTCTTCGGGAATTTCGCTACTCCGGGTCGCTGCCCTAGAGCAATTAGGGCGAATAAGTCAATTTTATTGTTTAGATGAGAAACTTGTAGCTGAAATGACATGGCAGTGCAGTGTTTTTTGAGAAGAATCTTAAGAAGGTGACAATAAACAAAACTTGTTTCTTTTAATATATGCTTAGAGGAAGCAGGAATCCCTGATGAGCTGGCAGAGCTACCCTGTGGGGAGGGTGTGCATTTGTGTGCCCTGCAGGGATGTAAACATGAATTGTAGAGACTAGCATAAAGGCAGGCTTAACTGTAATGGAGCAGCTTGCTTAAATAGTCCAGGTATGGTGGGGGAAAGAAATGATCTGTGGTTGGAGCTTTGCTCTCATACACAGCGTGTGGCACCTGGCAGAACACGGCTTACGGATGATGCCGTGGCTGGCATGTTTTCTGTTCTTGATGCCGCGAGAGGAAAAAAATGTGTTTTTTCTCTGTCAGAGCTACGCAGGGCCAAACTTCATCCTGAATTAGCTTAATCCCCTCTCCCCCCTGTGCAACCTGCAGGCAGCTGTGTGTAATCACAGGTAAACACACGATGCAGCCATGCCTTGAGTGCTGCTGTGAGCTGCTGTTAATTTCTTTTTGAGCACAGCAATTTCTTCATAGGAGATGAATAATGGACTTCTATTTCCAGATTATAGCACCATGTCGGCAAGTAAAACTTGCTTAATATTGCTGTTAGTTTTGCCTTTAAACTCTACTTTAGTTGCTGTTAGTTTAGCAGCTTACCAGCTGAATTGCGGTCTGTGATCTGCTTGTGTGCACAAGCACTTGAAGGAGAAGGTGCCGCAGTTAGCTGGACACACTGACTCTTCCATCCTACACGTTTACCAAGTGTGCTGTGTATGCTGAGAGAATTTGTGATTACACTTTCCAATCCTCTTTGCTTCAGCATATGTTGCTTATTAAAACTTCTTAATATTAATAAATGGCAACATTTATAGCAGTTTAGCATGAGCTATTTAATACTCAGAGTGACCCTAGAATTTGTGCAAATGGTTTGCAGAAAATTAAAAATTAGGTTACAATACTATAAGTAGTTTGTTTTTTCCAGTGTCATTTAAGAAAATGTGAGATGTTATATATTTTAAAATAAAAATTTTGATTCAAAATTGTGAAGACTTCATGTGGCTTTAGGTATTGAACATAATAACAGAGGAGTTAAATAGTTAAAACTATTCCCACTGGGAACTGCAATTTTACCAGTTGTAAATGAAAGCAAGTGACACCGCAGATCTCGGTGAAGTTGCAATTCTAGGGAACAATGGGCTCTGTGTATGAATTATTATTTTTTTTCCCCCAAAGGAGAAAACAATTGACAGGATGTGGATGGAAAAATATTTCTTATATTGTTTGGGTTAACTTTGGAGAGTAACCTGTTTTTCTCTGAATAATTATCGTGCGTTTGATTAAAAAGTCAGTGGGTTGATGCTAGTAAGGAACATGAGGACTGGCATGAGGAACACGAGGAGTGCCTGGTGCACGGAGAGCCCCGCTGCCCTCATCCTAGAGCAAGTGCCCAGATTGGAGTGGGGGGATGGCGAGGAAACAAATGAATTTAACAAAAGTTCTGCACTGTAATGGTTTAAGCGGTTTCAACTTGCAAAATGGCATCAATGGGTTTGCTACTGTGTATTTTAGAAATATTTCAAAATGCTGAATTTATTTACTTTTTTTAAGGCACATGAAGAATTGGAGGAGAAAAGTGCTACCTGTAAGCATATGATACTAATTATGCATTTTGCTTAGGTTCACAGATTTACATTTGGTTTGTAAGAGACTTGATGCATGCACTAAAATACAGTCTGCTATGAACCTTAGTGGCCTGTGGACCGCAGTGAAAGGTTATTTAACTTGGGGTGGGGGGAGTAGACTCAGCTTTGAAATGGAAGGTGCATTTGAGAGCTGCAGCTGCCACGCTCATGCTGTATGGCTGCTTAGGAATCAGGCAATATGTTTAGATAGAAGGCTGATAAACTAATTAAGGTACTTTTTAGGGTCTTTTTGCTTAGCTTATAAGCTCTTCATAAATACAAAGGCTGTCCATAATAGAGAGTAATTAATAGAATTGGCAGATTTATCGGAGCCCCGCGCACACTTCCAGTGACTCCAGTGAAAGTGGCTGAAGGATGTGATGCTGCCAACTTTATGGATGTTAGACTGAGCAGGGAAAAGGTCAAGTCAGGAGGGAACTTAAAAAAGAAGAATGTGGAGTAATACAACGTGTAGTAGCTTTATAGTAATTGTTTTATTAAAAAAAATAAAAGTAATCTCTGCAATTCTTCACTGGTGCAGAGATGTTTCTCTTGCTGTTTTTTTATGCCAGTCTTAGCTAAGGCAGAGGTTTGTGAAACAATAGGAAGAAAAAGAGGAATCCAGAACATGGTGCTTAAAAAAAAAATTAGGGTATAATAATATCTCACGTGGCCCAACAGCTTTCTCACAAAACTTGTAATAGTTGGTAGTCTTTTGTAGCTCCAAGCAGTATCTGACAACTGCATTTACTGTACCCGCTTCTAGGTAATTTTCATAAGGGAGGAGGGAATAAAATCTGCACATCTCTTACAGGTTTTGTCAGGAAGGCTCGTTGCACATGTATAAAACACGGCCTCCAAAAGAAGCAAGGACCCTCAAAGAATGAACATTTCTTGCATTACTTTCCGCCCTTTAATACAAATATTTATCCACCTTCTCATACAGTCAATTTAAAATCTAGGACAAGTGTGCCAAAAGCAAATTAGTGGGAGAGAATGTGATAAGATGCTGTAGACCTTGATGGTTGTTACAATATTTGGCTAATCAGCTCTGCAGCCTCAGCTATTGTGGATAGGCAAGAGAGCTAAAACAGTGGTTTAAATTTCAAATGCAGCTGTTGGTAGGTAGTTTCAAATGCATGTAACCATCATCTCTGTGCATCTCCTTACAGAGCAAGCTGGTGAGCCTTTGATCTCAGCCTCTTTGATGAAAGCAGGGGAGAGTTGCATTAATTGATGTCAGTTTGTTCTTTATTTCACTGTACTTGGGCGTGAACGGGGACTATACTGGAAACTGCCTTTGGCTTTACATCTTGGCACAAGATGTATTAGAATAATAATTAATAGTTTTTAATATTCAATGTGTTTTTTCTTTCCCTGGATGCATTGCTTGGCAGCTGACTCTCTGCCTTGTCTCCTTGCCACAACCCACGTACTCGGACACCTGAGCAAGGCCGGGGATGGTGCTCACACTCGGGTATGGCAGTGTGAGCACCTACGTGCTGTCAGGTGGTTAACATTTTATCACCGCTCAGCTCTCATATAAGTGGGGTTTTATCCCCATCTTGGAGCAGAGCAAGGGGAGAGCCCTGCGGCCTTGCTGCAGCAACATAACGTGCTGGGGACAAGCTGGAAAATTATTGTATGTTTTGCATGAGACTTCTACCAAGCAAAAGGTTTCTAACGACTTGTTTGCAGTGATGGTTACTGGTTCGGGTGCTGGCTAGTCCCCATTAAAATAGAATGGCCACTTGGCTCTGCAAGGCCATATCATTAAACGAAGGGGGAACCCACAAAATCTAGCAAGATAAAACTTGAATTAATAGACCCTTTGCATTGAGTGATTCAATAATGAAAAATTGCTAGCACCAACATAAATAATAATTGGTATAATAATCAAAAATCTCTACAAAGTCTTATTTTTTTGGATTGCTTATGGTATAAATTCTGCATAGTTATGTATAGGCTAGAGAGGAGCTCCTCAAAGCGTTGCATATTATAAAACCTCTGTAGGCTTTGTTGCTTTGCATAATTATCTGTTCCTGAAAGTTTATTTCATGGGGGAAAAAAAGTGCATAGGTGGCTCCCAGGCTATTAGCAAACCTTGGTCTTGGCTGGTGTTCGTGAAATGCAGTTGTGTGGAAAGTAATCACATTACTTGAAATAATCTGTAAGCATTAATTACATTCAAGGGATTCATTCTGTATGAAATAGGCAGAAATGGGGAAAGCTGTGATTAAAAACTGTTTCTATAGATATTTGAAAAAAAAAAAAAAGTGAATTACTTTCCCAGTTTTTAGCCAGAATGGTTTGTAATCACAGTAACAACCTGTGATAATTGCAAATTGCTAGAAGTGCATGTTCCTTGCTTAATAAAATTTCCATCTTCACATATCAGAAATAAATGTGACTTTCAGGATTTTTGATTGATAGTTCAAGTGTAGTTTTGAATGACAGCAATATATGATGCAAGAAAACTCTCTGCTTTTCATACCAGGCAAACAGCATATGTCACTTGGCATATGATTTCTTTTTTTCTTCTCAAAGCATATGCTAAAAAAGGATAGGCTTAAGTTTCTACCTAAGGCATCCGTAGATGTTTGTCAGCTAAGAGCAGAGGGCAAGATTTTTATGATTTTTTTCAGCAGCTGTGCATAGCTTGGCTTGAGGAAGAGTTTGGGAGGAAGAAAAACAACATACTATAACGAAATAAGTGCAAGTTATATAGACATAAGCATATATATTCTGAATAGACCTGTCCCTGTGTGTCTTTCTGTAAACTCTATATGTCTTGTAACTTATAGCTATATCTCAAACATTCTTTATTTTCATATTCTGAAAGTGTTCTTTCATAAAATGTGGCCTTTTTACATATACAAAATAATAATTTTTTTTAGGCTGCTTTTATTCTAGTATTTAGTGTTAGGAGTTGTGAAAGCTAATCTAGGAAAGCTGCACTAACCCAGACTCAATGCCCTTAATGCAGGACAAATATGTTTGAACGGGGAAACACTGAACACTGAAGGAAAATACTGACTCTCCGAAGAAGGTGTGCCGTCCGTCTGGGCTGACTTGAATCCCAGGCTTCTTTGGAATATTTGTTTAAGCTTAGTATTGTACATTTTAGGCTTTCCATTTGGAAAAGCTGTTCTGAGATTTCTATAGCATGGGATAAAATATCGAGACTTGTTTTAACTTGAACTTTACCACGCGCTTCCTATTGTCAAATGCAGAAGACAAAGCAAGCGTTTCGGCTCAGCATAGATTTTTATCTTTCTGAAGGATGGGAATATAATCCCTTTGAGAGAAAAAGGAGGAGAAATTTGCAACATGGGATTAAGTGGAGTATGCCTTAGAGTACATTAATAGAACAGTATGGAGAAAAATATTTAGGTATCTAGATGCTCAATAAAATATTAAATATTCTCACTGTATTGATAGTTATGGAGGGTGCAATATTATGAGGCCTGATGCAAATATCATGGGAGGGGAAAAAGAAATTTTCTCTTGATTTCAGTGGATTATAAATCAGTTCCTCTATAAATTCCTGGGCTGTTATTGTTGCCACCAATGTGAGAGCAAAGGAGAGCTGTCATTAAAGACGATAGTTCCTGTTGTCTTTCTTGCTTTGCAAATTTTCATTTATTTTAGGGTAAGCATCCTAGCTTTGAAATCTTCCAGGTTATTAATTTCACTTCTAAGAGCTTTAGTGATTTATACAGGAGACTCTTTGCAGCTGAAGAAAAAATGAGGCAGTGCTGGCTGGTTTTTGTTCACAGTTTGCATTGGCTGCCTTTCCATGTTTTACTTTATCTTTTTATCTATTGAACAATCCAAATATTTATACTAACCTTATCATGAGAGAGGAAAAAAACAAAAACCAAACCTCTTCTGGATTGCTGTTATTTGCTCTGCTCTGTCTTGCCCGTTGCGGATGCCGCGGTATCGAGCGCGGCCTCTGTGTTTAGCCGTAGCAGAACGGGAACGCTTAAGGTCGACCACTGCATGAAGTCCCGGGAAATCTATTATGGAGCAGAACATTTCACACTTCAGTAAACCCCAAATTAATTGCACTGATGGTACATGAATACCAAGAGAAAGTGAGCATAATTAATGCTACTTCAGCAAACATCAGAGGAAATATTAGTGATTTCCGATTGATGATAATGCTAATGTGTTATAGAAATGTATTTTATTAGAAAGGCTATAATGCTATCTCTTGCTGTGTTTGCGTAATGTGTTTGCTAGTTTATTAAATTAAATATGTTTTTTATTGGCTATTTAAGATTATATCAGCACGCAAGAATATCTGTATATAGTGTTAATTAGCTGCAGTTCAATAGCAGGACAGAGCAGGTACGAGGACACGCGAATCCGAGGTGAAATGGGAACGAGTTATGGAGATATCTCCTGGGGTTTGTAGGGCGGCACGAGGAGCTGATGCTACCTCAACACTATCTGTAATTCAGTGAGTGACACTTTACGTGAAAATATCCCATTAGCGGCGTGCGACGTGCCGCTGTTTACAGCGCGCACCTTAATGCATCCGCCCTGCCCATTGCCGGGTGCCGTAAGAGCAGCCACTGTAAAATGAGCTGTCTGCATCCAGAATGTGGCTTCTCACCCAGAAACGATGTAATAAGAAATATAATTAGATTCTGTGATTAGCAGAACACAGTGAAATCATAGAAGGTGTTTTTGCTTTTTTTGCAGATGTTAGCACTTTATAAATTTGCATTGGAATCTTATTTCAACTGCCGCGACTGACTTTCAAGCAACAGTAAGCAGGCTATAGTTAACCACTGAAGCAGAAATCTAGAGTCAATGAGTAATTATTAAGAGCTTTCCAGAATATTAGCTGTTTCAGTTGCTGCAGTGATGGAATAGTCCATTAGATATTTCTGTTTCTGGCAACTCCTGAGAATTGATTCTGATACGAAACAACCAGCCCTTTTGATCAATACTGTAATTACTCTTATTGATGGATTGTTTTACAATGATAGTCATCACTGCAGTACGTCTACTCAGGAGGCACCGGCACTGTCCGCCGCATGCCGTAATGCGCCGCAAATATCTGATTCAAATCAACACGCTATTGAGACCGGGCTGACAAGCGTGAAATTAATTGTTCCACTTCATGTAAGACCTGCATTCTTCTTTGGAGAGAGTGATTTGTTGCTGTGGGCAGCGCGGGGCCGGGAGTGCTGGTTGGAGGCTTTGCCTTTCCCTGCGAGACGGGTCCTTCCACCCGGCCACGTGCGAGCGGAGCAGCTCGAGTCTCGGGTGATGCAGAGCGCTCAGCCCCGGCCCTGCGCCGAGTGGAAGGGCCTGAGTAAGGGGGATGCTGCCTTGGTCATGCAAACTGTTGGAGAGCTTCAAAATGTAGGAAATAAGCAGGCAAGAAAGTGCTGAATCCTTGCACAGAGTAGTACAGCAGAGCATCATAGTGTTACTGTTGCAAGCAGAATTTTTCATCTGCAATATTGCGTCGTTTTTTTTCATGGGTGTTCATACTGGCAATTTATAATCTTCAAATTGCTTTGGTGGTACAATAAGGGCTACCTCCAGTGAAACTGAAATCTCCAGGAGCATAAATATTGATATGCTGTGCCATACCACTGCTCTGCTGATAGCTGGTTGAACAAATGGCATATTAGAAAATGCTTGCTAAGTAATACAGTGTTTATTGTGATAACACAGTGATGATTACTGGTATTGCTCACAAAATTATGCTCCCCATACCTCCTTGTGTGCTTTCTACTTTAAGGCCACATTCTGTTTTGGCTTTAGGTTTCATTACAGGATATGGTTGCTATTAAAATATCCAGCTTGAAAGTGTTTAACTTATTTCCTCTTCCTACACTTCTTTTAATGAGATCTTGTCCCTTAACGGAAGGGACATGGGACGATTTAGATTCACTACAGTCTAGCATGGTGTGTGTGCACACCGTACATGTGTACAACTACTACAAGATTTCTGTTTAAAATCCAACTGTGAATTCAGAAGTGGGTCCGAGTAAGCTGAGTTGCATATGGCAAATATAGAAATAGCTACAGAAATCCCTGGTGTTTTATCAATCTGCTATTTTTGCCATTCTGTATTATACTGCCAGATTGAGGTGTTTATGAGAATGATAAAAATATTTCCATTACTGACAGCTTCCTGCAGAAGTCGTGTAGGGTCCATCACTGAGCCCCGGAGTTATTTCTGCAAATTTTCATATTTCTTTTAGATACTGGAAAAAAAAATCCCTTCTAAATCCTCTATGCTCTCATTAGCTCAGAAGTGGTCAGTCTTTTTAAAATACCACTTATTTAGTAGATTTCTTTTTTGCAGTGAAGAATTTCTGCACTTTAAATATGTGTGTAAAATAATTTTTAAATGCTTTAAGTGACTTGACCGCATGTGCTGACATTGCAACCTCACTGCTTTCTTATGATATTCCAAAGGATTATTCCAATGATGAAATGCTACCGGCAAGTTTTTAGAGCACCCTGTGCAGAAAGATGCCGAGAGCTGGTCCATTTCTCAAAAAATGTGACTTATCAGACAGACCTTTGGTGCTTGCCCCACGGCTCTTCAAGGACCTGACCTGTGCTCTGATGGTTTTTATCGCGTTGATTCCGTGAATCCTCTCTTCCTCCTCTCTGCCCTGTGCCGAGCTGCTCTGTGCTCACTTTGTGCTGCACGTGTTGGTGGTGGCAGCCGTGCGGCACCCTGCCCGCGGTGCTGATGCGATCGGCACTGCAGTTATCGGGTGCTGATAATCTTCTAATATCTGCAGTGTCAGCTGGTAGCCGCTCTCTCCAGCGAACTCTGCCATCCGCTGGGGCCCTGCTGCTTTGCTCTCTCTTGTACTCCAAGTGCTCACGTCCCCATGTGCCACCGTGTCCTTCTAGCACCCAAGGCTGGCGGTGATGTTTATCTGAGACCTGGTGGTCCTGGGTCCCTGGGGCTCAGTGGTCCTCAGAGGCACCCCCGGGGCAGCATGAGGGCGGCATGAAGGCATGGCCAAGTAACGGGATGCGCTGAGGCTGGCAGAAGTTCTTCTGAGGGTTTTCAGACAGATTTTGGTTATCTGGAAGATCTAGTCTCCAAATTAAATGGCCGTGTCAATGGAAAGACCCCAAGAAGGAAGTAAAAGCAAAATGTGTGTCTGCAAGCCAAGAGCAGTCCTCTTCAGGAAGAGGAGATTGTCTAATATTTCTGATCTTCTCTACACTGCCAGTTAAATTTTTGAGCTGCCTCTTTTCTTTCACTGTGCTCTAGCTTGGTAGTTCTCAGCTATTGCCCTAGATGCTGCAGACATCTGCGCTAACGAGGATTCATTAAAGGAATGTGCTGGAGTACAAAGGAATGGGGAAGATGGGAGTTGCTTGTGACTGAAAGTGTGTCTGCTTTCCCTGAAAAGGCATTTTCTGTGGAAGTGTTTACAAATGTTGATGGAACACTTGTCTAGCAGCAAAGCTGCTATTGCTAGTCATTAATAGTACTTCATGTAAGAAAATGTGAATGGTGTAAAAAAGACTGAAGAGGTACAGTTGTCTCGAGTATTATCCTGAGGGCTGGGCTCCTGGTCGACTTGCAGTCTACATAGTGGCATTGATTGTCATTATAATAAAATGTTAGTTAATGTCAAATAGTGATTTGCTGCACAGGTATAGCTGAGTGAGCTGTTTGCAAGACTGAATATTTGAAAAAAAGTTCAGACGTTGCAACCTTGATCTGTGACCACGCAGTTAATTTACAAGGTTTCCCTGGCCATGTCTGTTGAATGCTTATTCCTTTTAACAGGAGAGCTTCTTTATAAATGATTTTATGATGAGCTGTATACATTATCAAAATAAAATTCAATGGCATGAATAATTAGAAGTATATTTAATATATTCTTAGGTACAGTTCAAATGTATACTCTAGTCCTTACAGTGCATTTTTGGGGCATAACCGTAAATCAAAAACACAGGGGACAGTGCCAGTCATGTGGGACACAACTTTGTAGCAAATAAAATTAATAATAAAAATAACCCACAACCCAGAGACCGTTTTTTACATCTTTTTTTTTCTAGTAGTTTTGCCTAGACAGTTTTTGTGGGATCTTATTCTTTCAATTTTATTTTGGCACCTAAGTTTTGCAATTCAATTGTTTTTCCGTTTTGCTCTAAAATTTCGACTGTGGGTATTGTTGAAAATTGTTTTCTCCTAAAAAATACTAATAATGTTTAGTGTGCCTTCATATGTTTAAAAATGAAAGAAAAAACCCTTCCTGTAACCCAACATCCATCTTTAATACATCTGTAGGCAAGGTGCACAACAAAGCTCTTTCCTCAAGACAGATTATGCTGGGGTAGAAGAAGAAAAATTATCAGACTATTGGGTAGGTCAGGAACACAAAGAGCTGCTCCTTGCTGACTGTCCAAAATTCGGCAGATATTTTATTGATCTGTCTGCATCTTAATTACCATAATCCTGTCCACTTTGTCGCTATTATGGTACATGATCAGTGATCACTTGGCTTTTGTTTTATCTACTGGATCAAGTGCAATGCACCTGCAGTCACAGTTCTAAGATTGCTTCTACGTGTATTGATCTTTTTAGCTTGTTTTATTAAATTGCAAGGAGAAGGAATTCAACGGTTTGCTTGTTTGATAGATGTCTTACCACTCTGGCTTCTCATAAGTTATGCAGAGCAGGAAAAGGAAGCCAAGGTGCTTGGTTTTTCTTTAGAGGTCGCTGCAGCCGGGGCCGCAGGGCAGAGCCGCGGGGCTGGGCTGTGCCGGGGACCGCACGTCGTCACTGCCCTGAAGACGCAGGGAGCAGCTACGTGTCTGAGTGCGGGATGGCTTCTCCCGGGACTAGAATGCTCTGTGCAGAGAACACGTCTGCCCTCACTTGCGGTTTGAGCAAAGCTTTGTGTCTGTGGGCGGCAGGAAGGAGTTGTCCTGTGGGAATTGCTGTAGGTGACGTTCTTGGAGCTGATGCTTGCTGCTGGGGTTGGAGCAGAGGACCATACGGTCAGCGTGCGGCCCCTGCCTTTTTGTGCATGGGGATTTTTGCATGCGCATGTAGCAACATGTGCCTGTTTTTACTCATATTCCTTAATAAATGAAAAATTACTGTGTTAATTTATTCCTACATATTGATATGTATTGTGTCAAGAAAAGTTGGCTAAGGTTTTTTTAAGAATTGGAAGTTAGAAGAAATTTGGGTGTAATAAAACCAAACAGCATGATATCCTCTGAATCTTGATGGTCTAGCTGGTAAAATTCTGTCCTTCATATATTCATTTTTTGTTTTGAAATACTTGCATTTGCTTAATGGATTCTTACCGTGCGTAAGTTCTGTATTCTCTTTCATAGTTGGGGTTAACTCAAATATCGTCAGTTAAAAGTTTATGTAAATTGTGATAAATTTCCCATTTTTTGTACACTTAAAAAAATAAAAGACATTCCTTTTTATTTAGAACTTTTCTGTAGTGAAGGCCACATATGTATCCCTTTGCCATAGATCAGAATGAAAATACCCTATAAAAGCAAAATGGCAGGATAACCATGTCAATTTTTTTTTCTGTGCTGTCCTGAGCAAAGTGAACACAAATCAAAGAGGAAAGACAAAAAGACGAGGGTCTGCATTGCCATGTCATGTGAGCAAGATCCTTAAAAAAAAATGAAGGTGAGGAAACAGCTCTAAAGAGAGAACTACACTGCTGAGGGCTTTGACAGAAGTTTTTTTTGTGGCTATTGATGCTCAGATCTGGTGCAATTATGAAACTGAAGAGTGTGTTATTAAAAATGTCCGTTGCGCTGTCTCTGAAAACAGTAATTTGCCTCCATTTCCAAGAGCCATTTTTGAAGTTTTGTGTGCCTGGGATAGAGCTGCTTTGATCAGTTTGTCAGGTTTATGAGCTTTCCCTGTCCCTTTCTGGAGCAGAAAGCACTTTTCCTGCAGAAAAGGTGTTAGCAAGTGTGTAGAAATTGTAGTTTTTGGAAAATTGCTGTTTCTTTCCTTATATGTGCTATAATCCTATAATGGAAGTACAGCATAGAGGTGATGGTTACAAAGCAAAAAAAAAAAAAAAGGGGGGGGGGGAGGAGAAAAGAATATTTTGTTTGTTTTTTTGTCTTGCAGGAAATGGAAGCAAGCAGCTTCCATTCACATTACAGCAGTAACTCTCCTCTGGGAATGTTTGGGAAGGGAACTCATGTGGCTCTTTGGAGGGGCTGAAGGGGGGATATAAATGGCAACTGTTCTAGAAGCCCTGTCTAGATCCAGTGTAATATTGAATACACCTTGGAGTCAGTGGATTGGGATGTGTCAAACTCAAGGTCAGACTCAAGGATGTGTCAAACTTTGTCCCAGCTGATGTGTTCAGTTCTAAATGGGTTGAAAAATTTTTAAATTATTCACGTTTAGTGTCTGAGCTGAAAATAATCATGGGGCAGGACCTTGTGCAGGGGTGGGTTGGTCTCTCTAATATTAAATGTGATTCAAAACTCAGACTTCAACATTTCTCCTTTTTTGGAGTGGAAAATATGGAAGCTTTTTGTGTGATATGGACAATTTACCCTGGAAATTTGAGGAAATATATAAACAAACTATATATAGGAACTTGCTGGTTATGTTTTGAAAAGCAGCCATCATGCATGTGCAGGAACTTGTTTCCAACAAAAATTTTTCAGTGGTAGATTTAGCGAAAAAGACCCATAGCCAAATTGGCACGGCACAACCTCGCAACTTCTTTGGGTCGGGATCAATAATCCATACAGTAAATATAGATGTGTGTGTATAGGTGACAATTTTCAGGCTAGAATTTCATGACAGAAGTGATTTTCATGGTGAGGACTAGTTTGATACGCTTCAGGTCTCTAGTGTTTGAATAAAAATCCCAGTGAGGGTGCTGGAGGCCCAGCAGGAATGAGAAGTGCCACATCAGTTCCTGAAAGAATACATCCTTCACCAGGCATTTCTTGTTATTGGATTAGCTCTTGCAGTAGTGATAAAATGACTCTTTATGTTTTGATTAAATAGAGCACAAATGCAAATATATAATGCAGCGGGGGATTTTTACAATGGTTTATATGTTTAGATTTGTAGAAATTGATGATCATGATGGAGTGAAGGTGCTGTACTTTCAGGCTTAGTAACAGAAATACTGATTTTTCTCCCTGGGTATATGATATCACAGGATAACTGTGTGTTTTAAAGTCTTTAATCTTTTCCATAGGATGCTGTAAATAAAAACCTCAAATAGGATTGATACAATATAAATATGTTTGTAGAGGTTAACAGGAGGAAAAAATAAAGTGCTGTAAAATGCTGTTTTGCTGTAATACCTGTGAAGCTTTTGGGGCTTCGCTTTAGCTGAAGAAATTCTGCAAGAAGCCTAGAATAGTACTGGGTTCTTTCTGTAACTGCATGCAAGTGATTCTTGCTACTTTTTTAAACATAGGTTCACACATTTACACTGTTTTGGATTATTTATCTCTTCCTGTTTATATATTTTTTTAAAAAAATTAAGATGTTGATGTCTCAATTTCCAAACTGGAGAGCCCCCTTTGCCCAAAGAGCAGTTAATTGGTGTCAGCTCTGTGAAGGAAGGTTTGCAGGATGGATCAAATGCTGTATGCTATTTCTCCCAAATTTAAAATCATTTAGTGCATTTTCATGTAATGCATTAAGCAGAAATTGTTTTGAGCTCTACCAAAAAAAAAAAAAAAAAAAAAGAAAAAAATCCATTCGTACCTGAGATTACTTTTTTAATGCATAGTTAAAAGCTCTTGCTGCTTCTTCTTTCTTCCTATACTGGCGTTATGAAACACAATCAGCAAAGTCAAAACTACTTTAATAACATTGCCTGTACCTTTGTTCCTCATTTTCACAGTAGTTTTAATCTATGATTAATAAAAAAAAAAAAAATCAATGTTAACATTGTGGTTTATTTTGATAGAATATATGAAGCTTTTGTCCCCACTTGAGCTATACATTATCATTTCCAGGAAAATGAGAGTCAGATATCTTGTATTTTTACGTGGGTTTTTGTAGGACTGAATAGTTAGTGTAAACCTCGATCTGTGTTATTTTTGGACTAGAGAAATCTGACATGTAAGAAAAGTGCTTATGCAATTAGTTTTCATTGTTTCTCTATTCATGGATTCCACTCTCCACATGCACAAAAAAGATGATTTATGTAAGTACATAATGGTCGAGGCACAATGAGTGTACATGGTTTGTACAAATGAAATTCAGGCAACCATAATTTATAGAATAGAGAGAACAGTGGATTACAGAGCCCCGATGCAGCGAGGAGCTCTGCTCATGGCACAAACTTCCCGTGCGGAGCTCGAGCAGTTTGTGATTCTCCATCACTGGAGCCCAGAAGTGGAATTAATTCTACTTTGAGCTCGATAATTCCAAATTCATGTGACTTTTCCCGTCGTTACTCAACACACAAACCTCATTTTTTTTTTCCCATTTCAAATAATTTCTACCTGTGTCTTCTCAATTTTTCTTTTTCATTTTCTTGTGAGCCATTGGTTAGGGACAGCAATACTTTCATTTTCGGTGTTCGAAGTACTGCAAACTAAAATATAAGCTGTAGTTGTGATGTTTTTAATGCTTTCTTTTAAATATCCTATGTAACATTGTTCATTGATTGAATTATTTGATGTGATCCTTTTTTACTGAATCTTTTAGCATGGTATGTGCTTGATTTTGTAGAATATAGGTATAGAGAATAGGAATGTTTTGTGGTTATAACTGAAGTTGAATATTTTTTGTGTGCTGTTGAACAGCTTGCAATTAAGCAATTAAATACTATACTATACATTTTAAAAATGTTCTCTGAGGATGAAAAAAGCACCTTTGTATGTTTAAAAGTATTTTTTGTTTGCTTCTAAATGATGTGGAGTCCTTAAAATGCTTTGTGATGGACACTTAAGCAGGCACTGGGGAAGTGGCTAACCATTTTTACAAACTGTAATAGATGATGTGCAAGAACAGTTTGTGGTAGATAAACACACAGGGGTTTATTTTCCTGAACATATTGCTACTATACTTTGCAATGGCAGGTATTTCATAGTTACTGTTGCTGCATAAAGAATATTTTAGTGTAAGTGTACCCTCCTAGCATATGCTATACAAATTATACTTTATTAGCAGTTTCAAGTTTTGGTACAAATTCTTTTTTATTTTCTGTTTTTAAATACCCACATAGACATATACACGTTTACCTGAAAATGCAGTAATATGGTTTGTATTAAATTTAAAGTTAACTTTCAGGTTGTTTAGCAACTGATTTTTCTTTTTTTTTGCCATTTATCTGCCTACAATATAAGCATTATCAATATACTGGTGCAAGAACAGGAGTTAAGAAGAAATGCTGCTACTGGCTGTAACGGCTACTGCAGTTTCTAGAGCTTTTGATGGTGTTTGGGGCTGGCACACTGCACAAACTAGGACTGATAGCAAATCTTTAGAATGGAAACTACCAAACCTGAAACAAATTGGTTCAGGGCCAGGCTGCAGATATTCAAACGTTTTGTTTTCTATCTGCTTTGCAAGGCTGAAGTCTAAGATCAAGTTGAAGTTGACTGTGAAAATACTCTTTTCTTTGTCTTATACCTTGCCAATAGGAGTGCCGGGAAATTACGTGACTAATTTCACCTCGTGCAGGACGCGGTGGTAGAGCTGGGAGCTGAGCCCGGCTCTTTTCAGTCCAAGGTTAATGTCTCAACCACTCGTCCATTCTTCCTCTAAGAATATAGACTTTATTTATTACAACCCCCAATTTCACTTACCCTAATTTTACTGTAAAACCAAAGTCTCTCTGACTTGAAGTTTCCATAGTGTCCCTCAAATAGAAAAGGATTTTAAAAGTGCTTCTGCAAAATCTGTCTTGCTATTATTACTTTAGGTTTATGGTAAAATGACAGATTTTTCCCAAATGTCTTAAAGTTTAAACACTAAGGCTTTTTATACTGTCTGCAAGATTTCCTCTTCTCTATCCCCTAGTATTACAGGTTGTTTTATTGTTGTTTGAAGCTGGGCGAGTCATGTTTTTCTCAGCAGTATTTGAACTTGATACCTTATCTCTCTCAACTTATATTCATATAGAAAATGAGAGCTGAATTTTGAAACAGTAATTTGGAGGTAAATATTCTAGAATTCAAGGTGTCGCTAAAGGGATTGTTTACATCAGACTTGATTTATTTGTAGATCTCATTTTAAAGAATTAAAAACCACATATAAAAGAAATAAGTGAAGCAAGAGTATATCCTGCCTACGCAGAAAAGCATCTGTTTTGGAGTGAATGATGACATCTTTAAATACAAGCTGTATCATTAAACCTGGAATGGCACAGGTTTTTTTTCTTTCTTTCTTTTTTTCTTTTTTCTTCATTTTAGTTTCAGTAATGGATAACAAGCCAAGAGAATTAACCAGACAAGCAATAAATGAAGTATAGACACAGTAGAAATGATTGAGAGAAAAATAGAAATATTAAACAAAACTTAAATATGTGTGTTAAGGAAAAAAGTTAGTCTTTTAATTATTAAAATATTTTTAAGGGAACTCAGTTTGCAGACACAGGCTCAAAGAACAGGTTGCTTTGTCACTGCAGTACTCTTATGACACAGAGGTAGACTGTACTTCTGGATATTTATTCTTATATCAGAGAATAATCCAAATATGCTACTACTGGCTTCTTTTAAGTTGTTTTAGAAGAGCTAAAGTTCAAACATCTTCAGAAAATCTTCCTAAGTATTCCAAAGAATTCATGCCTCCTGCTTTTGAAATGTTTATGCATCCTAGGCTGTCAAAGAGTCACGATAATTTCAGCATTAAAGTCAAAAGACTTCAGTCCAAAGCCTACTGCAGCACAGGGAAGTCTAGGACATTTTCTAACCAACTGCAAGGCACAGTGAAAAAAAAATGCTTTCCTTTTTTTTTTTTTCCTTTTGTGCAAACAACCTCTCCATTTGCCCTTAGCTGCCTAGCCAAAAAGAAGAGTGACGACCGCTCTTGCACCCCCCCAGTAGCAGAGTTCATCTAGGAGTCCCCCAGTCAGATAATTTTGATGGATTTATCAATCTCTTCAAAACTAGTAGTAAGGTAATATTAGTTAGAAATCGAATTAGGAGAAAATTCCAAGGAAAAGCCTGAGATGACCAGCTGGTTATGACCTTGCCTCAGTTGTTGTTATCAAATTTGTAAAATGTTTCAGCCTGTTAAAGAAATTATTATCCTGGAACAAAGGCTTTTTCTGGGCAGGGCTTTAGCTGCTGCATGCTAATTAAGGGAACAAAGAGCTGGGGATTACAGAAGCAATAACAGTAAAATGCCCCGCGCAGTTGCGGTGGGACATTATCTTGCTGTCAGCTGCGCTGCTGCTGTGTGTCTTGGCACATCTCCCCGTCATCCCGCAGTAACCAGAGACTTTGATGAGGGCCTCCCAGAAACGCGCCCTGTCCCGTCCTGCGGCTTCCCTTTTCCAGGGAGTAATCCTACACTCTGGGTCAGCAGAACCAGATGGGCACAAGAAAATAACCTAGTGCTGCTGTTCTTAGTGGGATGTTGATGGCTCACCAGAAGCGATAGGGGATGGGTGGTTTCCTTAACTGCTAATTGTGAAATAAACAGCTTACGGTGTGATGAGTCACCCTTCGAAAATACCTAGCGGGACCTTGGGCAGCCTCGATCTGCTTTGGCACAAGATCAAACCCAGCTATCAGAACCATCAAACAGTTCTAAAACTGGTAACTAATGATTACTTTTTACTGGAAAGCTGGAATGTATGCTAAAAAAAATTAGCTTGTTAGAAGCTTGTTTTCATTTCTAATACTGAGTACCAGAGATTAACAGGAGCACATTCAGATTTCCTTGCTGTCCTCCACAGGCGTGTAGAGAAAACGTGGTCCTTTTTGAGACGGTGCTGGTCTGTTGAGGGGGATTTGTCACCTCGTGGCACCTCAGCTCTGCATTTCAGAGAGTGTTGGAGCAAGGAGCCTCCTTCCCTTATCTGTTCCTTGTCAGAACAAACATTTATCAGCCACACATCTCTTCAAGGCTTGTCATCAAAAGCTCTTTACTGAAGCAAGGATGCAAACATGTTGTGTGATTGGAGTATCTCATACTTCATCCCTTAAACTCCCTCCTCCCTTTTTTTTTTTAATCCTAGGTGTGGTATTGACAGAAAGTTGTAAAACTGACAAAAATTAAATTAACTGCCTTTAACAAAAGCTGTAAATTATCTAATTTACTGCAATAAATACTTTCTCTTTCTTGTAAATATGTAACTTTATTTTTCTAGCTTGCAAGGAGCTTGTGATGAAATGACTGGTGTTACTCTTATGCTTTGACTCTTAATCTCCAGTTGGAACAGGAATATTTTGGAAAATGAGCCAAATAACGGATTTTGGATTTTTTTTTTTTTTAAAAAAAAGCTGTGAAATATTCCCATTTGAACTTGAGCAGCTTTTGGTGTAGCTCTGCTCCAGAGGCACGTGTAGACATAAGACGGCACCATCAATACCTCATAGCATAAGTCAGATTCAGGAGGCTCTGCAGACCCTTTTGGCCATATTAGAATCATAGAATCATAGAATCCTGGAATGCCTAAGGTTGGAAGGGACCTCTAGAGGTCATCTAGTCCAACCCCCCTGCACACG